>CM017194.1:5721154-6058654 GCA_004837865.1 Musa balbisiana
TTCTTCCTGATTTAAATTCCTATTCGCCCAGCACAAGGTAAAACATGTTATATACTAAAAACGAGACAACTAATGACCTAATTATACTAATAATTAATGATTAACAGCACGAGAAAATTCCATTTTTTTTTAACGAAACATTTTAATGAAAAGTATTAGTACCAAATCAGCGTTAGCTAATTTCCCACTAGTTAGCATAAATCCGCGGTGACATAAAATACGAGACCATTAACGACCTCTTATAAACCATACTGTAGGCAGAGATCAGCAAGTTCAACTGCTGCTGTTAAAACATGTTTTTTTGGTATTAAACGGGAGCAGTAAAATCATTTTAAAAAATTATATATATATATATATATATATATATATATAATTCATATACAGGAGATTGCCCATATTAATCATGTAATAAGAAAGTAAAATTCTTCTTTTTTTTCCCATATGCATTGAAGTACTCCATCGGCCGACAAAATATTTTTGATAAAAAAGGTAGACAATCTAAAATACAAAAAATATTTCTTATCACCAGAGACACAGGTGATTGGCCTGAAAGATTTCGTATAATACAAAGAGGGATTCTGTAGTTCACCAGGAAGGACACGGTATCAAGCCTAAGCTTCAACCACAATCGAATCCAAACAACAGATCCTTGAGAACATTTTGTAGGCCTATACTGCTACAATTGAAACACGGCAAGAGCTTAGTATACGATCAAACATACAAGGAATAAAAATATAACAACCAGGTACAAACAATACAAAAACTGATTACTGGTTGCTAGATTTGTGATATTGCTTCTTTGATCTCTTCCAAGGTGATGGACTGCAAGACAAGAAACACAATGTGAGTAGAATGAATGGTGGGAAAGTTGTAGGAATTTCTTATAATTATGAAGCTTGTGTGCTAACAAATGCACGAGTATCAGAGTACACTTTCATAAGTGTGCTCAGTAAAATTTGAAGAATCAGAGCCAAAAATGAATCGGCAAGGACACTGTCATGCTATTCAAACATCCAAATTCCTACCACACCCAAGGCAGATATATTGACTGGCACCTTAAACATGTTGGGATCCCAATTTGCCAATTATGACCTTACTCAGAAACTACTGAAACAACTAAAAATGTTGCAAGTAAATGTTCAAGGAAACAGATTGCAAACATATATATGGATTATGAACTTTTCTCAGAAGTTTCTTACTCGAAATCTTCAACAAACAAACTACATAAAGCAAGAAACATGATGATCAAACAGAAAAGAAAAAGATGCTGATGAAATAAATTGACTTTTGTTTAACCCATCCTACAAAAGAACTTGGTAGCTCTGAATGCATAGCAAACCATACTACATAACGTAAGAATCATATATGTGGGAACCGCACATCCTTTTAGAATTCATCATCCTACTACCAAATAGTCCAATATCCATCATATTTTTCCCCACTACTTGTCTTGACCTTGACTCGTTTGATTCACAATTAATGCTTCTCACATTTCATATGAGCATGCACATTTCAGAATGGGTAATATTTCATCAGCTTTATATTACTTAATCAACTTCCAATTATTTAGTTCAATTTTGTAACTTCCGTTTCCAGGTTAAGAAGAAACTTGAATTACCATAATTTTTTCTCCACTGCCATAAATTTATATAGAACTGCTAGGGATGTTATCGTCTTGGATGTACCAAGGGTCTAAATCTGTATCAGATAAGATTCTGAATCCAAAATTAAGATCCATGCTTGATTTCTGGGCAGTATTTCAGTTGGGTATCAGATTTATCCATATCATTAAGTATAGTACTTTTGATGACTGACTGATAAGGTTACTGGGAGAAAAAATAAAGATCTATACCCACGTTGTGGATTTTTGGGCCCCAATAGGAAACCTAGTACTAGCAGCAGAAAATCCTTTGAAAAGATAATAGAACTCAATACCATATAATAGCATAACTTGGATCTAGTTCCAAGCAAGTGCATGAAATGTTCTAGAATGTTGGTATGTCAAAAAGATGATCAAGGTACTCAACCAACGAGTTAATATGCTCAAAGTAAAAAACACACCTCAATAATCATAACAGAGTCTTAGATATGATATTCTTAGAAGCAGATTGTTAGAACCATAGTTTAGAAAAAAGACAGATTAACAATTTCATTGGTCACCAACCTGCTCCTTTCCAGCAAAATCATTGTCAGTGTTGAGAAAAAGCATACAGTGGCACTCCTTCCTGCCAAGATATTGCATGTAAAAAATAATACACCATAGCATCCATACATCAGAAAATTATCTACTTGGATAAATTTAATATCATCCATTTTTCAGCATATAATACATAATCCGAAAACACCTACAATCAAATGATTATAAGATATAAAAAGAATTAGTATGACACATTAATCTCGTAGACCAAGGAAACATTGAATCAATTAAATAAACTGCAAAAGGGTGTAAGAAAACGTGTGACACCACTGAAATTAGTCAATACTAAGCCATGCAAAACTAAACATCTCTTGTGTAACAAAATGCTCCAAGTTACAGTTAAGAACTGTTACTGAATTTCTAAGCATTCTAAAAGTTCAGTCATGAAAGTACGTCTCATGCACAACAAAGAAATCAAATCATGAAACCGAATGTATTCAGAACATTTGAATCTGACAAAAAAATATTACTTTATGTTGATCCTCATAAAGAATGGAACATAACCAGTAAGAAGTTACTCAGCTTCTTCAGAAAATAATGACAAAAAGTAGCAATGACATTAAATAAAAATAAAAAATGCAATTTATCTGGGATATTCGGTGTACCTACATATACATATATGTAGGTCTCTTTGTATACCACAGGTACTAAAAACCGGACACACCAGTCAATACAATCTGGTATTTACCTATTAGATCATGAATCATACATGGACTACAGATTTGCTCGGTACCTATTTATATTGAATGGTACAGCCGGATATTTATCGGTGATAAAAAACCAGTATGTGGACCATGGGTTTGCCCGATACCTGTTCATACAGGAAAGTTCACCATATCGGGTGTATCACCCAAATTTTACAGCTGGAACTGGGTGTATCAGACAGTAAACCTACCACCCAGACACTTCATTTATTTTGGCAGCATGATAGCTGTCTTTTATTGTTTTTTTTTCTTTCATTCTCTCCTCATGCATTTTCTTTCTTTCTCTCATGCAATGACAGTCATCATTTCTGCCACAGTCTTCCTTCTCTCTCTTTCTCTCTGGTCCAAGCAGTAGATCTGTGCTAAGTATTGATACAGCAGGCAAACCGGTACCATACAAATTCGGCCGCCAGCCAATACTAGCACTGGCGAGATTTTAAACCTTACATAAAAATATATATAATTCAGGGAAAAAATTCATATTTAAGCATATCAAGATTTATAATCTTTTTTTCTTCTTGAAAGAATAATACTTTACCTCTCTCGCATAGGCACACATGGGCAATTCCAAAATCCCTGTGCTACTTCAGCTGCTTTGTCATCATAATGCCTGATACAGAATTATCATGTTGGGGTGTTAAAGATCTATTGCAAACATATTTCTCATCAAAAAGAATAGAATATTTCATGAGATTATTTACCTACATGGACACAATGGTGCTCCCAGCATATCTTTATGATCAGCAAGACCCTGTGGCAGTTTACAACATTGTTACTAAACATTCCAGGATAGAGATAACTTTATAACAGCTCTAAGTCCTAAATCAAGTAAATGTGATGCAGAAAAGTAGCCTACAAAAAAGATAAAGAACATCCATAGATTCCCCATATCCACTGTTGGTGACACAAAGTTGCAATTTTAGCAATTTCGTATTACGTAGTTATAATCAATATGTTAAGTTAGCTGACAGATATTTGGCAATCTACCAAATAATAGTAGCTTTTGTCCAGGAAAAGCATAGCTTTGTTATAGCTGCAAGATCTTAATCAAATAAAAGTTATGCATGATAACTGCTTAAGTATCAGTCAAATCCATAGAAATAATACAGTAAATAAGTAGCAGTCACAAAATACAAGTGACACAATATTAATTCTTTAAAACTACCTTGATAACAACGGAGGTGACTCCTTTATCGATGCAGAAGTATGTCTCAGACTTACGGGCATATTGCTCTGAGAATTTTCTCATAATTTCAACAGACTTTTCAGAGGGTTCTACTGCATAAATGCAAATGTCAGAAGATTAACACATTTCTTTCAGCCAGGGACATATTATGATATTCAAGAGTTCATAACTAAAATTAACACAATAGAATGTACAAATAATGTCCAAAATATCCCACCTATTGCATGGTAAATGCTTTTACAAGCTATAATATTTTTTACAGTAAAAGATTTACACAAATCTCTGAGCCTTCTCAATGATCTTGGAGAGGGCCCCCTTTTCTTTTTACATAAAATAAAATAGACCTGCTATAATGTACCCTTTTTTTTTCATTTTGTCACGGACTTAACTGGAATTGCCTAAGTCGTGAGGCACCCTTGCGGCAAAGTCAAGAACTTAGCTAAAGTTGCCTAAGTTATAAAGCACTCTTGCGCCAACTCCTCAGACTTAGCTGTGATTACTTAAGTCATAAGGCACCCTTGCGACATATGCGTCCGCAAATGTTCAGCCTAGTTGCAACCTCGTACAGGTCCCGAAGGACCTGTAAAACAGAAAGTTGATTAAATTGAAAAACGAGTGACGGACAAGTCTCGACATCTCGCGAAGAGAAAAGCTTTACAAGCAATTCAGCGAGCACATTGAGTGCAAGAGAGAAAAGAGAGAAAGGAAAATAAGGACTTTAGAAGGTAGAACGAACAATTGCAAGTCCACAAACAACTGCTCACTGGGTGCCAGGCGCGAAGGCAAGTTCCCGTCAAGTTAACGTACGAACTTGTGAAAATTGTTCAACGCCCGATAATATACCGAAGCCCCATCCAGTCTTGTGTCACCCGGGAGGTTCCAGGGTACTGAGATGACTGACGTTTCACGTGCAGCTGCGGCGTGCAGAAAACAAGTCGTGACACGCGAAAATGGAGCCATTTTGGGACAGTTCGACTCGGCGCGACGAGCAGTCGCACTGCAGCGCTGCGAACTATCATTGCTTACATTTTCCAAGTAAAAACACACAAAATCAAGACAATACATGCTGTCATGTCTTGTCTCTGTACAAGCATGCAAAAGCGACAAACGGTTCGTTAAACGAAGTTGTTGCGGGTGCGCGACAATCGTTCATGATAGTTTGTCATTTGTCCATACTGCAGAACGGCAATGCATAAAATCTGGGACCAAACTATGAGAAAGTGACGACTGACTATCACATAAGAGTTCTTTTGGTAGAAATAGTAGCCTTATATGATCCAAAACACCCAACTGAAAACTCTCCGAACAAATAGAAATAAAAGAAGGGCGTAGACTCCCTATTCATCGGGCTCCTAACATGTTTCTTACTTCAACCTAAGTAACTGTTCAATAGAAGTGCAAACAAGGTCAAAGTAAGACGAAGACAAAAGGTGAGATGGTTTCCTTGTGGCATTCTCTTTCTTGTGGAATTATCTTCCCTCCCTATCTTTGATCGATTACCAAACTATACCCACAACTTCTGTAACCAAACCTGACAAGACAATCATATATTGTCAAAGCACAAGCAGTCTCAGATTTGGAAATAGGACAACATCCGATCGACCGTCGGTGTCCGATTTTGGAGAGGGAATATCATCAAGAATCACCAATTCATCAACTGAAAAGGAATCTTTAATCAAGAATAACGTATTTTCTCTCCTGATCACTTCGATTCAGTAGCCCCACATCAGAATCTGCGGAGCCCTATCGATCAATCGATTACGCTATCCAACCGCATCATAATCCCAAATCGACTTACCGAGACCCTCATCGACAGCCAGTTGGTCAGGAAATCCAAGGAACAACAACACGAAGACGGGATCGAGGATCCTAACCTTTCGCGCGAAGATTCACGCGACGGGAGCCGCAGGAAGTCAACGAGGGGAGCCTTAAGCGAGGGAGCGGCGCGACGCCATGGAGGGCGGTGGTCCGGGGGCTCATCGCCATCGCTTCTACTAGCTCGGATTCTCGCGGCGGCCGAATCGACAGCTCTCGCCTTATTCTAGAGGGGTCTCCGCCTTCGAGCCCTTCGAACCGCGCCTACCTTTCGGGAGACAACCGCGACGACATCGTCCAAATAACGAATGTCGTAACGGTTTCGGCCCGACCAGTTACATGAAAACGATACCGTATGTTATCGTTATAAACATTTTGTTTGGGCTAAAATCAGTATTTTATTATATTATTAACCACAAATTTGGTTTTATTATTATTATTATTATTATTATTATTACTTGTTACATTTTATATGATGAGAACATATTATGATTAGGATGGTTAATGGATTAATTGTTCTTCTCAATTAATCATTTATTTTCATGATTTTGTGGATCTTATAAGTGTGTTTTTAATAGGAACTTTGTTATTTAAGAGAGAAACATTATTTCTTGATTAAATAGCTCAAGTCAAGTATACTATTAACTTTGGGCTAATTATATATTACCCTTGTAATTAGTTATTCTTAACATTTTGATCTTTATATTTTTAAAAATTATATTGAGAATTCTATACTTATGAAAATAAAATATTTAATCCTAGTTTTTCTCAATACTCTACTAATAGAAATATCATAGGTTTTACTATAGAAAACGTACTAACTCTATCTCGCTTTGATTTACCACTTAGCACTATAGTATTTTCGCTAATAAAATTGATGGTACGAGGAGAAACAAGATTAAATATTTTATTTTTGTAAACATAGGGATCCTAATATAATTTTTAAAAATATATAGATCAAGACACTAAAAGTAATTATAGGGGGGTAATTTATAATTAGAATACTAATTTTTGTTAGATAAACACATTTGTGTTGTTGAGAAAAGTTGTACCAAAATCAAAATGTGTACAATAACTTAACATCCCTAATTTGAAATTTGAGACATAGTAGACACAATTATGAGTCAATTATTAGTTTAGACTTATTAGGTGGTCCAAGAGGTGGCTTCTGTGTGACATGTGATGCATTATATTATTGGAAGATCAATTATGCAATGGATGCATCTTGTCTTTCTATTGATCATCTTCCCAACTACTTGATCTTGAGACAAAGATGTGAGATGTGTTGAACTAGCTTAAGTCATAATTTAAAGTGATATTAGAAATTATTGAATGGCCAAGTACATTTAGGGTGGCCAATATATTCAAATATCATGGAAGCTATAAATCAAGCCAATATATAGATGAACCATTTACATGTAGGCTGGCAAGCACACATAAATCTACTAAACCATGATATTATGATGTTCATAATGACCATTGTAGAGCAAGTAAATATTTCCTTGATATCTGAATTATAATATCCAACTCAAATCTCCACCATGTAGAAAAAAGGCCACTAATTCAAACCCCATCTCTCCACACACACACACACACAAAGCATCTATCTACCTATCTTATAGATGGATGAATGGATGTATAGATGAACTGATTAAGAAGTGGATAGATAGATTAGATTTTCTGAAGTTATGTTGTGCATCTAACATTCATCCACAGAATGAAGATTAGTCAATTTCATCTTACATTGCTAGTAAGCTTATCAGGTGTCTCATCCTTCTATACATTTGTTGAACCAATTGTGTTTTTGTTACTTGAACACTCAATTCAATTTCTTAGGTGTGTGCATGTAAAATAATTCTTTAGCAAAGAAAAAAAAGAAAAAAATATTCTTATATTGGAGAAATATTTACATCACATGTCCCAACAATGTTTTGAACTCCCAAAATTTGCAACTAGGCATCAGACTTTTGTATCTTAATAATGATGATGATGATGATGATGAGGATGAACTCATCTTATCAACAAAGGATAAGTAATGAAGCAGCCACCATCCTTGGGGTGGGGCCATTAATTTGATGAGAAATCTAGCATTTGAACCAATAAAGAAAATTTAGCAGACTTTTTTTGTTTTGCTTAATCCATCATAATAGAAAAAGAATTTGTGCTGCATGTACTTTCAAAAAAGAATGTATAACATTGCATAAGATAGATTTCAAGGTAATTTTTAGTTGGAAAAGCATAGAAGACATGGCCAAATATCTTAGATTTCTTTTGCATCTAACTGGAATAAATTAAATAAATATATGTTAATGCACAACAAAAAATGGTTCTTGTAATCATGACCATGGCAGATCTTTCACCATTTCATGCATGGAATTAAGTTCTTGCATACAGCCAAAAAATAACTACACTAGTGCAGTAGTAACTCTCAGAAAAAGGAAGAGAAAACAAATCTATATTAACCAGTATTTATACTTCCTGGGAATTGGTGAGCCTGATTCTAATTAATCTCTGAGTCTCTAAACATAGAATATAATGACTTTTTTTGTTGCCAGAAACGATCCTTCCACAGTGATCTTCTCGTATCTACTGATGGCAACTAAATAAATGTTATGTTGTAATCTGAATCTGGAACAGAAGAAGATCATATCATCATGATGAGCAGTAAGAAAATGGAGTAAACAAAAGCAGTGGGATACATCTTTCTCCTCCTTCAGAAGGATGCGATCGACACACATATCTATCTGTGAAAGAAAACCCTCTTCCTGAAACAAACAAGATTAGAGACTGTGATATAGGAAAAGATCCAAGATTTGCTCATACAGACAAACAAACCACACAATCCCAAACACAAACTCCTTGTCACCACACCATGGCTAGGGTTCAAGCAAAGTTGAAAGGAAACACAACATGACCACAGGATGAGCTACAAATGAAGAGATCGGACCAAGACGCTTGATTCCCCCAAAGGAAGTCCAGAAGAGAAGGAACGGATGATCTCCTTTCACTGGAAAGGGCAAGTGCTCTGCGTGATCAGCTCCCATGTCGTAGCCATGGTGTCCTCTCTTCTCCTCCTCCTGCTGCTGCTGCTGCTGTTTCACTAAGCTTCGCTCCCTCGTCCCACCGCTTGTTCTGTGCTGGTAGGGGCGTAGTGACGAGTGGCCAAGTGAGAAGAAGAGAGGGGTACCGATGATAGTGGTGGGAAGGCCATGATTGGTGGCGAGAGGAAGGGAGAGGAAGAGGGATAGACGCCAAGCAGCTCGTGATGGTGGTAGTACTGCGCATGCTTCCCATGATCACATGGGAGAACGATCATAAAGCCCATAAGAACCCTCTCCTCCCTCCCTCTTCAAAAGGGATGCTGAGTTACTGCCATGCTGCTTCTGACCAATCCCATTGACAGAGGGTACATATGTTTCCGTGCCAGCTTCAGTTAACAACAAGCTGCATCAAAGTTACACTGCCTTCTCTTCCCTTTCCAAGGGCAAGAGGGAGCATTACAGGTTCACAAAGACAAGGGCGGGTCACAGGTGGGTCGCCCTAATTGTGTGCCGATCGGAAGCAGCTAAAGAAGGGGCCATGTGGCAGGACACCATTATCGCCTTGGTGAAGTGGAGAACGGTAACTGTGCAGTCTCATCCCTGTCCTTTTGCTTCGACGTTGGGAGTAGGAAAAGAGTAAATGTGTGTACTATTGGGAGCACATATTGGCCAAAATCTCAGTGCCAAATGTCCAGACGTTTGTATCGAAGCTGGAAAATGATGCATGCTCTTAGTACTCAAAACGCTTACGGCTTCGCTATGAACATCTCAGCTTTGTTTGGTACAAAGCATTGGAATTCACTGCTAACAACGACAGGTGAGTCGCTCAAAGCGAGTCGGGCGACGCAGCTGAATACATCTTTCTATAAGTTGACCTACCAAAAGTAAAACGAGCAAAAGCTCGCATGCACCCAACCAGCGCTGTTTCCTCTCCAGCTTTGCTATTAATTTACTCAATTCTTTCTACGGAGGGGAAAGGCGACGCATGCATCGCCTTTATCTTCACATGTGTATGATGAATCTTCAGCTATCGAGCATCATCATTGCAACAGCCTCTCTCTCTCTCTCTCTCTCTCTCTCTCTCTCTCTCTCTCTCCTTCCCAGCCACAACGCAAGCCTCCAGATTCCAACACCACGAGTCCACTGCTACAAATACGTGAAACAGTCCCACGTCGGTGGTGACTATGAGCAATCTCGGTGACAATCGTATCGATCCATACTAGACTGAGCCATGCACACGGATCCAACCTGTGAAGACGATGAGCTCTTCCTTGAACATGATACATCCAAGGCTGTAAAAGAAAAGAGGAAGGCAGCCTTGGTATGTGCTACCGCAGAGGATGCCCTCCCTACGGATTGAGGTTGATGATGACCCGAGGAGGGGAGCCATACGACAACAAAAAGACACGTAAATTCAACGAGGCTATCAATCTATTTTGTTCCATCGCATTGTCTTTATTCGTAGGGTGTCGACTTGCTTGGGTGTGTGATTCCTTTTGTTTTCCTCCTCGGAAATAAAGTCTTGTCACTCTTTCTTTCGTTGTCAGTATACGTATACACACATCCATATACGTATAGATCTCATGCTTTTATACTAATACCTGTTACTATGGTACGAGTTTGGAAGGTGACTCGGATTCCACCATTACCCTTTCTCAAGAATGTCACAAGTTGGTCACGAATAATGACATACTACGTTGGTAGTATACCGATAAGATCCTTTTTATACTTAAGTTAATAATAAATTTGAAAGACATAATCAAATATTAAATCTAAAGCGGATTTTATCTCACGACAAACTCTATCAACTCGATTACTTTATTGGATCTTTTGCATATCTATTAATTTATGTTAGGTTTGATTAAATATATTTATTCTAATTTTGCTATTGGAAGTACTCAAAGGAGAGTATAAATATGAATTGTTTGTATTATTATCAAAATATCCAAAGAATAAGGATGCTTACCACATTATGCATCAAATAGGATCGGCCCATTTATCGGATTAAAAGCCCAAAACAAGTCGATTGTTGGCCCATTTATCAAAACAAATCGATTGCAAAATTAAAAAAAGAATATAAATAAGAAAAGAATTAAAATCAAGATCATAATAAACATATGGAGCACATTTTCCTGAGATATTAAGTATTTATGTTCATTAATAATCCGTCCCTGTCTCATTAATCATGTATTTTTGTAGCCCCCATAAATAAATCATATATATATATATATGTATGTGTCCAAATATTAATATACGAATAGAGTATAAACAGCGTTTTTTTATATGTTATTAGCCACGTTGGATTATACATCAAAAGGCTAACTTGGTATGGTTACAGCGGGCACAAGCGTGTGAGGATCTCCCATCTGTACCAAACAGGAGAGTGCTTCGTGGCGCCTCCGGCTGTCTCTCAGCTGGTCTGACAAGTCTTTAATGATGAGCCCCACCGATCTTTTGTATGTGGAAAATCCTGTTTTCGGGCTTAGGAGAACAGGGGATCCGCACCCCAACGCTAGCTCTTCATTGTCGGGCGGAGGCAAAAAGCTGTTCTCCCACACAACCAAGAAGAAGAAGAAGAAGCCGTTAATTAACAGAAGATTCCCTCCGGAGGACGAGGAGGAGGAATCGAAACCCTCCATACCTTTATCTCACCCTCCAAATCCCCACTTAGGACCAGGCATGAGGAGCTGCTGCTGCTTCCCCCCAAGCCACAAGAGCTCTCAGTTCTGCTGCCTTCATCCACCACCGGCGTCGCTGTCAAGCTCTTAATCGGACCCCCATGCCCTTCCAACACGGCCAAGCACCAGTAACATCCCTTCTCTGACACCCTCCTCTTCCACACCCTCACCGTCCTGTCCGCCGACCCGCTGCAGACCACCCCCCCCACAGCCGCCAAGCACAGGATGGCCCTCCGGTGTCCCCTCAGCGCCCCCGCCGCCTCCATTCGCCCTCCGCCCCCTTCCCACACCACGACCGACCGGTCGCACGCGCCCGAGTACAGCACCGACCCGTCGGCGCTCAGCGCCAGCGCGTTCACCGCCGACCTGTGCCGCTCCAGCGTCTGCACCAGCGAGTGCTTGGTCCCTCCCTCGCCCCCCCGCCGCCACACGTTGATCCGTGCGTCGGCGGAGCCCGTGTATACGTGCCCGTCCGGCGACACGGCCACGGCGTTGATGGCGTCCTGGTGGGCGCCAGCCACCGACTCCATGCACTTGAAGTCGGAGGTGCGCCAGACCTTGAGGGCACGGTCCCAGGAGACGGAGTAGAGGAGGGCTCCGTCGTGCGAGACCGCGAGGCCGGAGACGGCGTCGACGTGGTGCACCCAGGTGCACTTCTTGTGTCTGCGGACCTGCACATAGTTCTCGGGCACCAAAAGGCTAAGGAAGCGGTCCTTCTGGGTGGGCAGGACGGCTTTCAGCTTGCAGTGCTGGCGCTCCCTTCGGTTTATCTGCCACACACAGATCTTCCCATCTTGGTGAGAGCTGAAGAGGTTGTCCCCTGCAACAACAAGCGACTTCACCGGGCTTTTAGCAGCAGCGACCGTAAAGCTTGTCAGACGATCCGTTCTCGGAGTGGATGATGACGATGACGATGACGATGCTGAGTCCAAGTGGACGCAAGGCCAAAGCCTGATCTCTTGGTCGGGGCTGCAGCTGTAAACCGACTCCCCATGAACGGCGATGGCAGAGACGTAGGCGGAATGAGCTCTGAGTGTGGCGGTGCACCGGTGAAGAGAGTAAGGCAAGGTTTCAGCGCAGGAGTCAAGGGAGCGGAGAGACGGGAGGCTTAGTTGGGAGGAGAGGGAGATGGATTTAGGTAGCAGATGAGTGGAGTCATCATCGTCAACATGACAAGGAATGGCGCAACGAGGTGCTAAGCTCATCTGTAAGAGAGAGAGAAACGGAGATGACATGGAAGGAGAGCACCCCCAACGAGATGATTGCAGTATATATAACCTCTTTTAACTCTTCTTCTTCCCTTTATACTGTAGAAAGTTAGTGCATGAAGCAAACGAGAGTTGGAAATGGTAGGTCAGCTTTGGCGTTGTACTCTGCGGACCCGAGTGTGTGGCGTGCGGCAGACCTGTTGACCAACCACTGAAAGATAAACATTAAACATGGGATTAATGAATGCCTCCATTGTCTTCTTCCTAACACCTTCTTCTTCAACTTGTCAATCTTAGAATGCTTTGTTACTACCCACTCCTTTCAATCCCTATCAACCAGGATCTTCCCCATAAACCAAGTAACAACTGCAGATCCATCTTCTCAGACTGACACTTCAAGAGACTTAAACACCATGACTGAACTGCTAATCCCTGCTGCCAACACCATTCACTTGTGTTTCAAGCATTAAATCATGATGCCATGAATCCATTCTTACCTCCCATCTACTACTGTTCCAGATATCTGAAGTTGACTCACTTTGCATCTGATAAAGAAAGTTGTGTGGATAACATGTACCATGGTCTAGAATTTGGATAACAAGGATAACATTTCCTGCACCAGGGAAAAGGACTCTCCGAACAAGGATACATCTATTCCAAACTGGAAATAGATGTGCAGATGCAAGTAGATGTTGTTTCCTGGCTATCTTCTTCAATGTTTCTTAGTGACTTCAACCATGATTTAAGAAGCTCCAAGCTTTGTGAGCACACATGTATCAGAAACTTTGGGCACTCTGATTCCTGAGAGATCACAAAGTCAACCAGGAGACTTTAGTTGAGCAGATCAAAACCAGCTCAGATAGCATCTTGCCTGTGGAAACATACAAGCAAAGAGGCCAATTTGGAGGGACCCGAACGTTGGAGCTGTGTTGACATGAAGCCCTCAAGCATGACAAAGTCTACACTCAGGAAAGCTACTCGATCAAAAGCAGCCGCCCTGTTGAAACCAAGCACGTCCTTCAAGCCCTGCTTTCCCAACCCTGTTACAGCGACACAAGAGCAGTGCAAGACAAGTTGCAGGATTCCCATGGATTGGCCTCAATTGATATGGCTTACAGCTCTGGATTGGGTCGATCTAAGGATTAGCTTTTTCCATAGAAAGCATCTGAAGGCCACTCTTTCACTGGAAATGTTGGAAAAGTGTGAGGAAATGATAAAGGCTATGAGCATGACACTTTTCCTTAAGAAACTATGTAATAGGAAAGGACAAAGGAAAGAATCCAATTTTGACCTTAAGAAGGTGGATTCAATAATTGTCTTCTGACAAATTTTCAACCTAATTCCTTAATTTTGTTGAAGGATTTATATAACAACTTTTCATCTCTCTCTAGAGATTAAAATCTACTAGTTTCATAGCAACTATGCTATCTACTTGAGTAGAGTAGGTCTTCCAATGGCACCAAACAGCAACACAAATCCAAAGCAGCATGAAACTGATAAGCTCCAGTGAAGAGTATGGCCCATATCACTGCAAATGGTAGTTCCATCAAAGTTCAGATTCAAGAACCTATCGATTGATGAAAACAAAACTGTGAAAAGGTTGATCTCACTGCTTCTATCATCCCAATAATTGCTCATGCCTTTCGGTGCGTTTGACATGTTGTCTCCATTCAAGACCTATGATTCAAGTTTTGTGCCAGACTTTTGTGCAGTTTTTGTTTTCACTCTTTGATCCACAACATAATCTGTCTCCCTTTGGTTCTCATCCGGATCTTGATGGCATTTTTGGCTGATTGTGCTTCCTGTTACTTCTCAACAATTCACTGTTCTGATTTCCCTGCATCTTCATTATGATCATTCGGTATAAATATTTCTTGATCAATCAGGATATAGGAGCACTTCATGGATGCAGGTGTTCCACAGAACCTGAGACAGCAATTTACCATTCACATGAATCATTCACCAGTGATCATCCTCAATTCTCTCTACTTTTGGATTAGATGCAAATGATCTACTTTGATACTACATTGAATTGCTCCAAACAAGAACATAAGTATATTTCACTAAGTATACAGTGTCACAGCACTGTTAATGGTTTTAGGTACAGTGTAAGCTTGATTTAAGTGGCAGCAAAGAATGGGTTTTGCTTGTTTAACAGCAAACAAATAACAATGAGCTAATCTGTTCATGGCTCTTGGATGTGTTGGGCTGCTGCTACATGGATGTGTTGGGCTGGATTCCAGTAATCTATCTGTTCATGGATCAACTTGATCCAATTTCTAATCTGACCTCTAATTTTATAGATAAGATTGCAAGTCAGATTGGGTCCAGTGCACCTCTACCCAAATGGAAGAGGATTGGAAGTCATTTTTGGCAAATGATTGTTCTTCTATATGAACCAACAGCACAAATCACCATGGTTACATATTAAGGATGTTTTCTTCCAAGTTCTAACCAGAATCCATTACATATCCAGATCTCAATGCCAAGCCACTTAGCATCCTCCAGTGGCTGTTAAGAAGGATCTAATCTTTTTGCAGACAAGATTTAAGAGAGTTCATGTTATAATATGTCAGATAAAATCTAGAAGAATTGAACTTTATGCATTAGAGTACTTGTTCTTAGTTCCCTGAGAAGGTTCAAGGAGTCAACTTCTTTAGAGTTAAGGAATAATAGGCTGGCATTCAACCTTCAAGAAGATTGAGAAACCTGCCTGCCTCCATATGCTAAATTGACTTCTGTTCTATTCTATCCTGAGAAGAGTTCAGACCATTTCACCACTTTTTCTCTGTTTCTTTTGTGGCCAACCAAGTCAACATCAGCTCAAACAATCCAATCTTCTATTAATGTTCTCCCCTGGTAGTTATCTGGTCTTAATCATACAAGTAGATAGATAAGAATGGAAACTTCTTACAGTTGAAGTGGGACATGGAAAACCCATTTCTCCCATGAAATGAACAATTCTTGGAACTGGAAGGGCATTACTTGTAAGATGAGGGCATTACTTGTTATCTGGCACACACAGGAGATGTTTCATTCCAAAAGGAACCTTTAAGCCCCTTTTTTAAGGCAGTATGCAAAAGCTTGATTGCCATGTTCACTTCAAACTGCTGAAGAATCCTAAGTTGACCAGGAACTTGGTGGAGGTGATCAACTCAGTATGATCTATCTATCACACATTACCTACATCATCAAGGCCCAACCAGTCAACAATGGGTTTGTTTTTCCCTTTGATGATCTACACCATCCTGTTGCTAATTTATGTATGATAGATTGATTCAGACTGAACAGGTGATTCAGGAATGATGCAGTCAATTTTGGTTCCTCTGCTTTTGGGCTATTCAAATAGAGTTGTTGCATTGATTACAAATATGCAATATATTGATCTGCTAGGAATTAGATTCCCAATAAAAAGTGATTAGGAAGAAGGTATCTCTCCAATGTATCAGATCATATCACATTAGGAAGAAGACAAGCTGTGGCCACAAGAATAACACCATTTCAACATCACACACAGGAAGATTGATGTATGTTCTCTTGCTACAGAGATGCTGCATGGAAATTGAACTTAATATTATGTAAACTGGAAGCTTTAAATATAGTAATATCTCCTCCTAATCTTTATAGGCAATTGCCCACCTGCCTAATGCCATGGGAGTGACATGAGTTCTTGCTGCATGCTTCTGGTAAAAGAGACAGTCAACTTCCACTTTGGACAGAATTAAAGAATAACAATGTGCTAATTGTGGCTTTGCAAAGCCAGAGGAGTCCCACACGCTACATTATTATAAGCTTTTAGGATGAACCCTTCTTCCAGAATAATCAAACTTGGACACCCAACATACACATTAACCATGGTCAAACCCTGCAAAATGTTGTTCTTTTAGAATAAATGACTTGTTTCATCAGCTCCAATCACAGAGCAGGTAAGCAAAAATGCTAATTAAGTAATCTGATGATGTAATTAGAAGTTTACGTGTGCAGGTTGAGAGCCTGATATCTGAAAACTCTGGAGAGATAGCTACAGGCTTGATTTCATCAGCAGGATTGTCATCCATCGTCAGACTTCTCATGCATCTTCTAAGAAACAGTGATCTATATATATATATATATTATATATATGTATGTATGATTAATGAATAATACAATTTTCTTGACATAGTCTTCCCAAGTTTTCCATATCATGCATCCAAAGGAGCACAGGATCTCTGGAGACGACAAGCTCCTGGCCAAGTCTGCGGTCCATCTTTGACATGATCTCTTCCTTTCAACACCTACCAACTTCATGGCCTGATAATTCTGACATATATTAGAGGAACCAATCGCTACCCCCTTCGACCATTCCCTCTCCCTCCTTCCAAGTCACAGAACCATGAGCAAGTCCCACATCTCCCTCCTCTTCCTTGTCGCGGCCGCGGCTGCCTTCTTCTCGTCTTCGGTGTCTGCCTTTCCCTTTGACTTCCCTCCGGTGCCCACTGAGAACCCATGGATCCCCTTCAGGAACCTCTCCGGCTGCCGTTTCGGGGAGCACAGGCCCGGCCTCGCAGACCTCAAGGAGTACCTCAACCAATTCGGCTACCTCCCGGCCGCCCCCAACTTCACCAACTCCTTCGACGACAACCTGGAGGCGGCGATCAAGACGTACCAGCGGAACTTCGGCCTCAACGTCACCGGCGAGCTTGACGACGCCACGGTCGAACAGCTCATCGTGCCGCGGTGCGGCATGCCCGACATCATCAACGGCACCTCCACCATGAACTCTTCCTTTGTTCGCGGCCGCAACCTCTACGCTTACTTCCCCGGCACCCCCACCTGGCCCAGCGACAAAACCGAGCTCAAGTACGCCATCACCGCCACCTCCGCCGTCTCCATCGACCTGTCGGTGCTGAAGACGGTCTTCGCCCGCGCCTTCGGCCGGTGGTCCGCCGCCACGACGCTGACGTTCACCGAGACTGACTCCCCGTCGGACGCCGACATAACCATCGGGTTCTACAACGGCTCCCACGGCGACGGCGAGCCGTTCGACGGGGTGCTGGGAACGCTGGCGCACGCGTTCTCGCCGACGGACGGGCGGTTCCACCTGGACGCGGCGGAGACGTGGGTGGCCGAAGGGGACGTGACGCAGGCGGACTCGGACGTGGCCGTGGACCTGGAGTCGGTAGCGGTGCACGAGATCGGCCACCTCCTGGGGCTCGGCCACTCCTCGGTGGCGGAGGCGATCATGTACCCCACGATCAAGACGCGCACCAGGAAGGTCGACCTGGCCAACGACGACGTCGAGGGCATACAGAATCTGTACGGGAGCAATCCGAACTTCACCGGCGTGGCGCCGTCGTCGACGGGGAGCAGCAGTCCCGAGATCAACGGCGGCGGCTTGGGCTCGATGGCGCGGTCCGCGTGGCGGCGGGAACTCGGATCCGCGTTGGCCGTTGTAGCAGTTGCCTTCTTGGTGTTTTAGTCAGCTGTTTTTTGTTTTCTGTTTTTGTTTTCTTAGCCACTGATTCATTGTCATTGATACTGTATTGTTTTGTTTGTCTTGTATATTCATACATTATCGTCATTGACACACACAGATTTCCTCCGCTTGTGCTTATACAATGAACACATTTCTCGACATGCAACAAATCGATAGGGTTCAGAGCAAAAATCTGGAAGAAAAAGAAATAATAATAATAATAATAATTGTGATGAATGCCGTGGTCAAAGATTAACTTCGTCGACAAGTCATTTACAGAGAAAACGATGGCTTTCGTAGTCTATGTTCCGATTGCAGAAGGAGATCGGTCAGAACAAGCAAAGGACACGAAGTCAGGCAATCTAGAGGTGAAGACCGACGACACCTCAAAACCCCGTTGAAACGTGGCTGATTCCGTGTCGGCTTCTATACCTCCCTTTCGAATTGCGTGGCGGAAGGAAGGAATGACCTCATCGATGAAGATTTACTACAGCTCTCGAACAAAGATTAGAAGTTTCTACAGTTGTCGATCTCCGTGAAGCCATCAGTTGACCCCTGTCCGAGCTGAACTCAAAAGAGTGCTTGCTCTGTCGGCTCCTCATTCCATCACGCTTTCCATTCGTCGACCCTCTCTTGCTCGCGGTCTCGCAGAACAACAGCAGCAAGCTTGAAGAAGGCTATATATGGCTGTGGCGTCGACCGGGCTTACTGTTCGTAGCTTGCGGTGGATCAATGGCGAGTACATCAAGGAATCTCTATCAGTTGGTCTATTTGCCTTTTGCTGTGTTCTTGGGTCAGTAGTTGCTGGGGAAATAACAAGACCTCTAAAACCAAAAGAAATCTTATAGATTGAACCTTCAATAATATACTATAAAGTTATCACGTAAACCTCTGATAATTTACACTCTTCTCACTAAAACTTAAAAATACATAAAGTATTTATTTGATTGACTGTAAATTATTCATCTAAATATAGTAAATATTTGCTATATTTGCATATATTCTTTTCAAAATATATACACATTTATTTATTGAGAATATACATAATATACATAACATAATTTCTATACATAAATCCATGCAAAATGAGAATATACATAATATAATTTCTATACTCTTTTAATTATGTTTGCAAAGTAAAGAAAAAAAAGTTAATTTGAATCGTTATAACAAATGATAAGATTAGTTCGTTTCATCACAAATCTGCTAATAAATGGATATGAAATCATTACAGATTAAATTTCATATCTATTATCGCTTCAAGATTCCTTTATTAACCCGCAAAATACGGCGTAGCGTTTAGAACGTCCGTTATACTGTTATAACGATTCGGCGACGAATATGTCGGTCTGCTATTTATTTATACGTTTCTTGGTCGAGGGGCACGGTCGGTCACGCCATTTTCCAACCGAAAGCAGCGCGGCGAAGACACCTCTCTCGCGCTCGCCAAGAAACCATGCGGGGAGGAGTGAGAGCGGCCGCCGCCATGATCGCAAGAGCGGCGACGAGGATTTCGCGGCTCACGAAGCCGCCTGGCACCTCCTCTTCTTCCTCCTCCTCCCGCTTCTTCGATGCTACCGCCGTTGATCCTTCGAGTGCGCACCTCTCCCTCTCGCTCACTCCCTTTCCCTAGGGTTCATCAACCTGCCTTGTGGTCGTTTCTTGATTTTGTTTTTGTTTGCTTTTATCTGACGACGCAGGGCCGCGGTTCGACCACCGAACCCTTTCAAGAATTCGATTCCAGTCGTCGTCCGAACGGCCGCTCTATCAGTCTTCTTTTCTGCCGGCCATGTTCTTGATGGGCGCGTTCGGTGCCGGGGCGGTGCAAATATCTTACGCGGACGCCAGTGAGGTCTGTGCGTCTTTCTTGACATTTGCGAGGTCCTCTTCTTGGTTTCTTGGTTTCGAGCGTGTTTCTTGATGCCATGGTTCGGTGTTAGGAGGATTACAATCCCGACGCCGTGGAGGATTCCTGGTCCGGTTCTGGTGGGGCGGATAAAATCGTTCGTCAAGTAAAGCAGCGGTTGGAGGAGTTGCTGCGAATCAAAGGAATGCAGCGTGGATCATACCCGGCCTTTACCGTTTCTGCAAAGGGCAATAAGGTTCGTATTTGTTGCTTTTATCCTTTGCTTTGGTTGGAGGAGTTGCTGCAAAGCTGACCCTCCCCCACACCCTGTACATTCTCGTTCACTGGGTTTGCCCTTTCTATGCATAGCTTTGGCGTTTGTAGCCACGAGACTTCTCATTTGTTAATTTGATTTTTGCATTGTTGTTGTTGCTTCTTTTATTGTCTTCTGTGACCTATGCGATTCTTTCCTGAAAATCTGTACTTTTGCTATGCTGGTTGTTCCGAATGCCACTAAAAGGAGTTCTGATCGCACAGATTGGCTGGAAATGATGAATTGTATTATCCTGTCATGCCAATAATCAAGAACCAGTATTTGCTGGATGTCATTTATTATGGACCTACTGAACATTGACTTCACCATTCAAATTTATACGTCACCTACTGAAGATTGACTTTACTATTAAAATTTATACTTATATGGGGCTAAGTAAATAGGAAATAGAGAAGGACAAGTAGATTGTTGAGAATGACTCTAGGGACTGAATAAATTGCACATTATTAATTTTTCCTTTTTTTGTTGCTTTATTGTTCTAGTAAAATGTATTTATTTTGTCTCCAATTATCCTAATTATCTGAATTTTCTGGGTTCAATTGCATTATCATCTTTTCTATAAGCTTCAAGAACTTAAGTTACTTTAAATTTTGTCATGTAAAATCTCAAAAACATGCATTAAAGCTTCTTGTCATTAGAAAAATTGTCATTCTAATTTTAGATGAATCATAAAGCTTAAATAAGATTCAACCTATCGATGCTGGGTCATAAAAAACCTTTAATTGTTTGGCTGAAGCCAGCACTGGAATCTCTCTTTTGTGTCTAGAATTATAAATGCATAACTGATCTAAAAAATGTATGGGCTACTGTTACCAGTGAGGTAAATTTTTATTCAATATATAGCCAAGTTGAGTTCAGGCAGCTTTGCTATAGACCAATTGGCTATTAGGAATAAAATAAAAGGGTTTAAATTGAAAAACAATATGATTTTGCTGCAAAGAAAAAAAAATATTTGGTGGGCTTGCCTCGTGTCCTTAAGATAATCATCAACTAATTCACTGCAGCAGAGAGAAACAGCAGAAGTCATTTTTGTCAAGTGGTTATAGAAGAGAACGGAGATAGAACAAGTGTGAGAGAGTAACAACAGAGTTCCATGCTGTTGCATAAAGAAAAATAAGAAACATACTACCATTTATTCAATCATCATACAGCATAAACTCAGCCATAATGTTCTTTTCACGAATTGTAAAGACAAGTCACACAGACTCTTACACCTTCAACTTGAGAAAGAAACGTGTCATTCATATGGATGATGATGTACGGCCTTTCATGGGTCACTCATGTGAGGAAGTCATGGGCCTATTGTATCCTTTTTAAGCATTTTTCAACTGCTAAGTAAAATTTGTTTTTAGATTAGATATCACCTAACTGATCCAGTTGGTCGACATTGTTCTTTAGACTTCTCAATAAGAATTCTGCCTGCCAGCCAAGTGGAGCATAATAAGTTGATCTTAAGAACTTAAAAAGGAGATGAACCTCTAAACAGTGCTATCTAGCATAAAACTGATCCCACTTGCTCGCTATACCCCACCTCGTCAAGCCTATAAGAAGGGGAAAACTAAACTCTAGACATGATTGAAATTGCTGATCTAAATGTGCACTTTGAGTTCCATCTTACTTGATAAACAAACTCTATGCTTCAGCTATAAAATAGTTGTTTCTACTCTCTTTTGTCTCGCACTTGTGCTAATGATCATCATGGTTGGTCACCACCTTCTTTGGATGCTATTGTATCTTTGGCAACTTGTATTTGTCTTCTCCATCCCTGTTGTGTTGTTTATAATTATATACTTGCTCTTGATTATCCATTTGTTTCATGTCGATCACCTTCATAATTTTGTAATTTCATAGAATGTATTTTTGTTAGTAAATTTGAATTACAATTTTGCTGTTTTTGACATTGCTCTCAAAAATCTAAAAAATGTTTACACCAAATATTGTAGGTTACAATCAAGTTCAGAGTTCCTCCTGCATGTGAGATATCACACCTAATCGTAAATATTGTAAAGCACCTTGGTGAAAAGGCTGAGCACTATGGTGGTGGCTCAGAAATGTTATTACGAGCTTGGGACAGGTTTGCTGAAGCAATAATCAGAGTTTCTTATATTGTGAGCTTCATTTTAATATTCCAGTTCTTCCCTGTTGTTTTTGAAGAATATATTTTCAAAAGTTGTATATAATCTACATGCAAGAAAGGGTTTCCTATGTACAGTAGATACTTGTACATGTTGGTTCAGAAATCTGAACACTTAGTTTCTTAGCAGAAAAAGGATAAATTTTTAAAGCATTTTAATTGAATTTAGGTTCAGAAATGCCCTAGACATGAAAAACATATTTAATTGCAAAGTCCAACACGGCAGTCATTTAACAACATTTATGTCATAGACAGAAGGTGACATGATGCTATGATCATGAAGTTTTGGGATCTATGTTACCCAAGAAGGGATATGAATTTTGTTGTATTAAAAATTTTAAACTAATCAATGAATGCCTGTTTAATTAAAACTCAAATATATTATACACAAGGTTGGCCTTCATACGTGCAGTAAATGAACAATTAAGTTAATAGTACACAAATTTCAAGACAATGAGTGGAGTATAAGTAATGAGGGAGAGGAGTAGAAATAGAATAAGATGCACAAATGATGTATTTTGGCCAAAACACATCTTACATCTTCTCTTCGGATAGTTCTTTTGAGGCCACCAATTATCCATTAATTCACCTACTTGAGGGCAAAGTTTAACTGCCAAAAGTCAAACCCTCAGTCAATAGTTTGTGGGCTTGAAAGACAGAATTATACGAGCAATGCCTTTTTAAAAATTCCACAGGCCAAGCTCTTTTAAGTAGACTATTATAATGGTGGCCGGAGACTGATTGGACTTGCATCTTGTTTCTTTTGTCGTGACCTATCATAGCTTGGTATATTTGGTCTGCTTTTTTGTCCATGTTGATCATATGTTAGATACACATGCTTGCCTAGTCACCATGCTTATGCACCTGCTTGGCCCAAATACTATTTCACCAAGTAAAAGCATTAGAGGAACAGGATCTTCATGTATGAATTAATTACCCCAGCAACTTCTGTATCAATGTATGTCTTGACCCGGAATCTTGGACCACATACCTCTGCATTCTTGACTCCAGCAACTAAGAAACACTTTCACATTGTTTCATACAAGTGATCATGTATGTATTGTATACTTAAAGTACTATGTTTATTATATAATATATAAGGCTAGGCTGAACTGAAAAGCAAGGAACACCATTTAACCTGGGTTGTTAAGTAATGTCCTTATGCTGCATCTCTTAAGCTTCTCTTCTCTTCTTCTTTTCTTCCTCCCCACCGCCACCTCCTCCGTCTCTTATGGTTCTTGGTAGTTGGTACCATGATATATATCTAATTGGACAAATCTACTCTTAGATACAAGCTATCTAAATCTTTTGATAGTTATTACCAGTTAGGCATATAATATTTCTAATTGAATGAGTAAAGGAAGAACATTGGATTAGATAGCGAATTCTTAAGGTTGTTAACCAAGTAAAGCATCAAGAGTTGGACACCTTAGAGCTTATACAAAGTACAAATCATGGTTTGTGGTGCTGTGATGACCAGGCATGTTGGTCTTTGGGTCAAATTGATATTTATCGGTTGGTATCAGTATCGATGTACTGTATGTCCATATACCTTTATATGGATAAATCCAAGAAGGGCTGAAAAATACATCAAAATTCGAAAAAAAAACCATAGTTTAGGTTTTTTATGCTAATTCAATTTATTGGTATGTAAATTAAATTTGGTACTTAAACATGCATTAATAAGACTTCATCCAATAAGCTTGTATATCACATAAATACATGGTCAATCTAAGCTAATTCTTCGTAATTGAGTCGTAGTTAATCAATAGTCAGTAATCAATCTTGAGTTACCAATATTCTTTATGCTTATAACATGACATGATAAAGAAAACATAGAGAGAAGCTAACTTTCATTAGGAGACAAATTGCACTCAGCTTTGGGTTCAAGTCTCTCTTTTATCCAAATCAAGAGGTTTATTTTCACTAATTGTCAACTAGAGATTAAACAAGTTTAATAAGAATGAGAAAGAATGCAAGGATGAGAGTGAGTTGGAGTGCGTGGAAGAGGGGGATGTAGGTGCTTTTGTAAGACTAAAACAAACCCACTGGTCAATCTGACCATTGGAGGGTGGTGTTAATCTGATTGTTAAATTTCAACAGTATCGGTTGATATATGAGGAATACACATTATGTTTCTTCCATTTCGGGTCGGTTCGCATCTAGGCTAGCTCTAGAACTGGTATGTATCACCTCTTTCCTAATTTGTTGGGTGATATGACAGTCCATGGTATAAACCTCTATAAAAGATATCCAGTTGGATTCCCAAAGGGCCAGTTTTGGAGTATGTTGTTAATGACATAAAGGCGTCATTGTGGACTTGAATTTTAAAACTGCTTGAACTTTGGTTTTCTATCAATGATTCAATAGTCAAAGATGCAACTGACTACAACTTCCCAAATTTGGGTAAATTACAAGCCAAATGCGTTTAGATGTGGGCCATAACTTTAGCACTCTAGTGACTCCCTAACAGCCTTTAAGTTTACTTGTATATTTTTCAAATATATAACTACATAAACCATAATAGATTCTATATGTTATGTTCTAAATTGGCACCATCATATTGGAACTAGCAGTTACTGTGAAATGTGATCGGTAATGAATTTGATGCTTGTAATATTTACATGTATAACTCCCTTGAAGACTTGAAGTTGATTTAAATTTGAACTTATATGTGTCTGAATCTAATGCATGTCCATATATATTTCAAACAAATATAGCTTATGAATTTAGTATCCACTTTATAGTCATATCTGAATTTCCATCATCTGTTGGTTGCATAAATAGTTTTCCAATATTTGGTTGATTCTCACTCTTAAAAATGCTTCCTCAGTTTTTTAGTTTCATTATAATGCTTACTAGTGATAAAAAATAATATTTAAGTTAATTATATTGAATCATCATGCTTTATTTTGTTATGTTCCTTATCTTAATTGATAAATATCCTAACACATCCCTAACAGCGTTCAAGGGCCATAACTTTGGTAAATATTATATTTTCGTAATTAATTATATTTTAAAAAATAAATATTATTTCTTTATAAAAAACTAAGAGGGTAGGGGAAAAAAATCCAAAGAGATTGATAGTACTTACTTTAAAATTAAAAAGTTAAACACAGAAATGGTATAGAATTATTGTTGATAAGGATCCTAAGAACAATGTTATTGATGTAAAATGATTTGGAGATAAAATTATAGTTTTAAAATTGGTGAAAGGACAATATGTTTTGAATGTCATTAGTGTTTATGCTCCTCAAAGTGGGTTAGATGATCAAACCAAAAGAGAGTATTTGAAAAGCTTAGATGATATCATTCAAGGAATACCCATAATCGAAAAACTTTAATTGAAGGAGTTTTGAATGTTCATATAGGGAAAACATATGGTGAATATAAACAATCGCGTGGGGGTTTTGATTATAGGGAGAGAAATGAAGATAATGGTATGATTTTGGTTTTTGCAATTTGGTATGATCTTATAATTGTACATACTCACTTTAAGAAGAGGGATAAACATTTGGATACTTATAAGAGTGGTCTCAACTGTAGTTAGATAATCTTTTTTTTCCTCACTAGAAAGGTAAATAAAACTATATGTAAGAAATGTAAAGTTATACCTAATGAAAGTTTGATGAATCAACATAGATTGATGGTAATAGATATTTGTTATAGAAAGTGAAAGAATAAAAAGATAATAAAAAAATTATTAGGACTAGATGGTGAAATTTTAAAAATAATATGGTTAAGATGTTTAAGAATAGGATGAAAAGGGAGGTGACTTTGAACTTGTATGGGGATAATATTAATAGTATTTAGACTATGATGACTAATTAAGATTAGAAGCTTGATAAAGATGAACCTTAATGAGACTAAAGGTAGAGGTGTTGCTTTAAGAGAGAGCTGTGGTGGTGGAAGGAAGTTCAAAAAACATTTATTACTAAAAGATCATGTTTTAAAGATTAAAAAAATTGTAAGGAGAAATTTAAAAGATATAGAAAGCCTAAAAAGAGACTAAAAAAGCAGTTAGTATGACAAAATTATAAAGGTTATGATGATTTTCATAATAAATTAGGTACTAAAGATGGTTAAAATGATATATATTGAATTGCTAAATCTACGGAAAAAAAATGTAAGGATTTAGGTTATATTAGATGCATTAAAGGTGAAAATCAAAGAATACTTATTAATGATAATGAAATTAAGAAAAGATAGAAACATATTTTTATAAATTATTTGATGAACATTCCATGAAGGACTTAACTTTAACGATAAATAATAATTGTAGATTTAATAATTATAGTTTTGTTTGTAAAATTAGAGCTAGTGAAGTAAAAAAGTCTTTAAAAAGATGGAAATAGTTAAGAGCGTGGGACTTGATGGTATACTTATTGAAGCTAGAAAAAGTTTAAGAGGCATTAGAATAGATTGGTTAATTAGCTTATTTAACAAAATTATGAGACTTAAAAAGATGTCTGATGAATGGAAAAATATTTTTGTGCTAATTTACAAGAATAAGGGTGTCATTCAAAATTGTTCTAATTATAAATGAATGAAAATCATGAGCCATACTATGAAACTTTGGAAAATGGTTATTAAGAATAGGATATGAATTGAAACAAATATATCTAAAAATTAATTTAGTTTTATGCTTAGAAGATCAACCATGGAAGCTATTTATTTATTAAGACAATTAATGAAAAAGTATAAAGAGAAAAAGAAAAAATTGCATATGGTTTTTAACTTTTTATTGACTAGAGAAATCCTATGATAAAGTTCTTAGAGATTTATTATGTTGGATTTTAAAAAAGAAAGGTGCATCCACTAATTTTCTTAATGTTATCAAGGATATGTATGATAAAGTAACTACTAGTGTTCGGCTTATATCAAGGATCCACTTTAAGTCTTTACCTTTTCATATTGATAATAGATGAGCTTACTGGTCATTTACAAGATAGATGTCTTTAGTGTATGCTATTTGCTGATAATATTATCTTAGTTAATGAGAGTCTAAATGGAATTAATTATAAAATTAAGTTATGGAAGCAATTTTTAAAAACTATATGTTTAGATTAAGTATGATTGAAATTGAATATATGAGATGCAATCTTAGTAATATTACGAATGAATAGGAGAATGCAATTAAATTGGATGGATAAGATATTCCTTTAAATAAAAACTTTAGGTATTTTGGATCAATGATTTAACAAAATGAAAATATTGATGAAGATATTGTTTATAGAGTAAAAACAAGATAGTTAAAATGAAGAGGGGCGATATAAGTCTTGTGTGATCACCAGATACTTTTGAGATTAAAAGAAAAATTTTGTAAGATAGTTGCGAGGCCAACAATGTTTTATAGTTTGAGTGTTGGATAGTTAAAAAACAACACATATAAAAAGTTTGCGTTGCTAAGATGAGAATATGAATTGGATGCATGGAGTTACTAGGAAAGATATGAAAAAAAATATTTTTATTCATGAACAACTAAGTTTTACTTTAATAGAGAATAAGATGAGAGAGAATGATTTAAGATGGTATGAACATGTGCTTAGGAGACTATGGATGCGGTCGTTAGAAGAATCGAAATAATTAATCTTAGTGGTAAGAGGAGAGACAGAGGAAGACCTAAAAAGACCTTAATAGGAACTATAAATAAAGATTTAAATACACTAAATCTAAGTAAACATATGATTTTTTAAGATCTCAGTAATGACAAAAGATCCATGTAGTCGATCTCAAACAGTTGAGACTAAAGGTTTTGTTGTTGTTTTTGTATTATATTTATTCTCTAGAATACATGGAAATATTATAGCCTATTATTAACTTCCAAATTATTCAAGTATTGGTGGTCTTCTCATACTTTCTACGCTTTGTTTTCTTATAATCATATGAAGAGTGGCTTGGTCATCTGGTGAACCGTGTTGCCTAAAACTTTTGTTAAATCTCATTTGTTACCTTAAGTGGTTTCTTTATAGAATTACTATTGCAGTGCAGCTGCGTGGCAAATAACTCTTAGTTCTTCAGAAAAGGAGGAGGGTGATCTCTGCATCATGTTATTCGAGACTCTACTAGATTCTGAATATTGTGTCAGTAGCTTTTGATCTTGGCCTCTATTTATGTGTTTGCATGCCTGTAATAATTATTACTCTGTCTCTGAAGTTCCTGTTTAACTTTTGCTTATTAGGAGATCGAGTTTATTAAACAAGGCAGTTACAGTTTCAAAGAGCTTGAAGCTGTGGTTAGCGCATTAAAGTTAGCTGGCGAGAGGAGTAATATTAAAAAATCATCAGGAAGGAACCCAAAGGTATTCAAGAGAAATGATAATTATGATGCCAAACAGCTGGCTTCTGTTGAAAAATCGGTGTCTGCTCTAGAGGGCATGGGTGTGAGAGTATATGGACTTGATGAGACTTCTAGCTTTCCCTGGGATGGTACAATATCCTGGGAAAACATTGCAGGATATGATGAGCAAAAACGGTAAGTGTACTATGAATTACATATACAGGTTTATCTCAAATGGCAGTTTAATCTTTAACTAGGAATTCATTTGCCAATGTTATCTTGCAAGATACATAATCCAAGTTCTCTTGCTATGGTACTTTCCCTAGCTGTACCAGCGCAGGGATTTAAAATAATCAACTATGAGCTATAACAAATTATGTGATTTAAAATAATTCAGATGGTTGAAGTTATGTGATCTTATTGGTGATCCTGGCCTGATTAGAAATAATGAGCTGCTACTCCATTTTTCTGAATTTTTACCTGGCTATATTCTAAACATAATATATGCTGTTTTATTTTGGTCCGTAGCAAGTAGTTTTGATTGTTTTCTAAGTTCCAACATACATACTGTTCATCTTGAGTTCACTTAGTTGTTTTAAACCTATTTTGGATATTTTTATCAACTACCCTTAGGAGACTCCATCTCTTTTGTTCTCAGGATGTTTTAAAGCTGTGCATTTGCATTGTGATGTTATCATGAATGTAAATATTCCTCTTGGTATCATTTTGCCTCGGTGTTTATCTGGTTCAAATTTGAAAATTATTGTTTGTATACTCTAATTTACAATTGTCTTATAGATGTTTTTGTTGGGCATAGTTCTTTGTTCATCTTAACCTGGCTGGTATATTGATTAGGTTCAGTTTGAGATACAGTGTCCTGCTTGTTGAATAATCTGGTAACTGGCTTTAGGCCAGGCCTTCTTGACCCAACATACAATGACGAACTAGTATTTTGGATCAAGGTTTGCAATTTCGTACCGTACCGGAGTTTCGACGTACGCTCGGTACGGTACGAAACTGTATACCGGGTTCGTACGAACGATATACAGTACGGTACGAACTAGTAATTCGGTGACGTCGCCTCGTTTATATATATATATAAATATAAAAGATTATATATATATTTTTTATTTAAAAGGTGATGTCGCATCGCCTCGGCAACGTTGCCTTTTCCTTTCCCCACGCAGGGCGACGTCGCCGAGGAGATGCGACATCGTCTCGTTTATTTATATATATATATATATAATATTTTTATAAAAGGCGACGCCGCGTCGCCTCGTTTATATATATATATATATAAAGGCGACGTCGTCGAAAAAGGCGACGCGACGTCGCCTTTTTATAAAATATTTATATATAAATATATATGTATTATATTATTATTATTTTTCGTTCTGCCTGGTAGCGGACGGTTCGTGTATTGGTAAGCTGACGGATCGGTGTGTACCGCCCATACCGGGCGGTATTATTCGAAATTACATGCCTTGTTTTGGATGGCTTTTGTGTTCTTTAAGGTTTGTTGGTTCACAGTCAGAGGCCTTTAAAAATTTGAAAGATGTAAGGCTGTTAACTTAGGTGATTTATGTGGTGCCTTCTCATCCATGAAAGTTTTAAAAACTGAGTTGTTTCTGTCTGGCAAATATCTGTCAATAATATCATAGATCCATAGCCAATAATATCTGACAAACAGAACTCTCATATTGACAAATATCAGTCAATAACATACACATGACAACTTTACCGAAAAAAGGAAAATAGAATAACATTTTCTTTGTGATGAGGGCCTGGTCTTGGCTCTTCTGTCCATCTCTCATGGCAAGCTTTAGTGATTGGTTGCTTCATTGGTGACTCTCAGGCATCCTTCCCCTACCTTCAGGTTGCACTTTGCCCCCTTTGTTCCTCTTGTCCCTAGTTTTGATGCCTCTACTATTATCATTTTTCCTAATCTGGGCAGTACAATAAGAACTTTTAGTGAAACATTTGAAATTAAAAGCCTTGTTTATCTTACCTTGTTTGGTAGTTTAGTGATTTATTATATAAATCCATAAAACTGTTATTAGTTGCTATTAAGTATCATTTTAGAGCAGTTTTCTATTACCTGCAATTTAGAGGCAAAAGTAATTTATAGTAAGCATGTGAATAATTGTGATATAGGTTTCTCATTATCATGGCAATGTTCTTAACATACATGTTAGATGTATCTCAATATGAATATGATTGGACTTTGTAGGGAAATAGAGGATACTATACTGTTGGCATTGCAAAGCCCTGAAATATATGATGAAATTGCTCGTGGAACCCGTTGTAAATTTGAAACAAATCGCCCAAGAGCTGTGCTTTTTGAAGGCCCACCAGGTTAGTTGCTAGATCCATCATATATGTGTGTTACACAATCCACTTACATAATTCATGTTAATGGTGACCATGAGTCGATGTCTGGTTAAATTCTTTTTGAATTGGTTGGCTTCATATTTATGGATACATGTAAGTATATTGTATTCAACTCTCAATTTCCATCATAATGATCCTGCAATTTTTTTTAAAGCATCGATCTTTTTGAATTGGGAGCAAGTTCTTCATAAGTGCTAATCATGTAAAGGATCAAAGTCTTTGCTGTTGTGGAATTTGAGTATGCTTAATTATATGTATTGCATATTGATTGTATCAAGGACATGGAAGTATCAGCCTATCAGGAGTTGGTTTTAATGTGTAATGAAAAGTTTGTGTTACTTATTCTGTACACGATTTCGTGTGCATATTGATTATATCAACCAACATAGATGTGTCATGAGTAGGGAACACAATTTCATATTGATTGGTCTAAGCTGATCGGTGTTTATCGGGTCAGATTTGTATCGTTACACAGACCTGATCCGTTTTGGGTGGTTCGATCTGATTTGATTAAAGAAATAATTTAGTTTGAACTTTACAAACCCCCAAATGTTTTAGGTCTCACCTGACTATCCCTGTTTGCGTTTGTCTGACCATTGTCGTTGTCCTCCTTCCTCCTTCCTCCTTCCTCCTTCCTCCTTCCTCCTTCCTCCTTCCTCCTTCCTCCTTCCTCCTTCCTCCTTCCTCCTTCCTCCTTCCTCCTTCCTCCTTCCTCCTTCCTCCTTCCTCCTTCCTCCTTCCTCCTTCCTCCTTCCTCCTTCCTCCTTCCTCCTTCCTCCTTCCTCCTTCCTCCTTCCTCCTTCCTCCTTCCTCCTTCCTCCTTCCTCCTTCCTCCTTCCTCCTTCCTCCTTCCTCCTTCCTCCTTCCTCCTTCCTCCTTCCTCCTTCCTCCTTCCTCCTTCCTCCTTCCTCCTTCCTCCTTCCTCCTTCCTCCTTCCTCCTTCCTCCTTCCTCCTTCCTCCTTCCTCCTTCCTCCTTCCTCCTTCCTCCTTCCTCCTTCCTCCTTCCTCCTTCCTCCTTCCTCCTTCCTCCTTCCTCCTTCCTCCTTCCTCCTTCCTCCTTCCTCCTTCCTCCTTCCTCCTTCCTCCTTCCTCCTTCCTCCTTCCTCCGTTTTGGGTGGTTCGATCTGATTTGATTAAAGAAATAATTTAGTTTGAACTTTACAAACCCCCAAATGTTTTAGGTCTCACCTGACTATCCCTGTTTGCGTTTGTCTGACCATTGTCGTTTGCTGCCTATCACTTGCTGTGTGATGCTTGCCTCCTTTTAGGTACTCCTCTGCGTCTTTACTGTCTTCTTGCTTCATTCACTTCTTTCTTACTCTTCCTCCTCGCCCTCCTCTTCTTCCTCTCCCTCCTCTTCTTTCTTTTACTTCTTCCTTCCTCCTTCCTCCACTTCATCCATCTTCTTCTTCTTCCTTCCTCTCTTTTTTCATCCTCCACTGCCCTCTCCCTTGAAATGTTTTGGACCTATATCGGTTTGACATTGAATCAACATAATGGTAAAATAGCATCTTTTATTATTATTCAGCTGTTTTTGGCCTAATTTTTAAATTCAGTACATACATGTATCAATTATTGTTACATCGATATGGCTGGGTGTCATATTTGTTTGGACCAAGATTGGTACATAATATTCAGTGATTTAAAAAGCGCTAGGCACTAAAAAGCACCAAAGTCCAAAAACGCCCGAAGCGCTAGGCGCTCGCTCGAGCGAAGCGAGATGCTAAAATATAAAAATATATAATATAATTAATAAATATAATTATTTAAATAAAAATATGATATTAAATTTAAAAAATCTTACCAAATCACAATATCTCATTAACAAAAAAATCTCAAAATTCAAAACAATAACAATAATTTCAAATAAATAAAAATTAACAATATTAAAATCAAAATAATATATTATTAATCTAATAAATAAAAAAATATTGTTACTAGTATACAGTTAACAGTATACTGTTAATATACTGTTAACAGTATACTATTGAGTCGATGTGAGAAGAGGTAGCAGCGAGCAGCGGGAGCGGGAGAGGCGAGCGGCGACAGTGGCAACGGCAGCAGTAGTAGCGAGAAGGGGCAGTGGGAGCGGCGCGCAATGACAGTGGTAACGATAGCGATAGCAGCGAGCAGCGGGAGCGGGAGCGGGAGCGACGAGCGGTGATAGTGGCAGCGATAGCGATAGCGGCGAGCAGCGATAGTGGGAGCGGCGAGCGACGATAGTGGCAATGATAACAGCGAGTAGCTGCAGCAATAGTAGCAGCGAGCAGCGGCAACAACGACAGTGGCAGTGGCAGCGATGAGCAGGGTTAGGGTTGGAGAAGTCGCGAGAGGGATGTTGGGAGGCTGATATTGGTGCTTTAGTTGGTTCAATCGAATAGTGTTAATGTGTAATGCGGAGGATGTGTGAAGCTCAAATAACCACTACACTCATGCTAAGAGAAGACTATGTATAAGGGTTGATGATAATTTATATGTTTGAGATAGATTTGTTTATTTCATGGAGAAGTTATCTTATGATTTAAATTTTATATTCTTCTTATTGCCCATAGCTTTATGTTACATTTATTCATTTCTTTATGGTATTTAACTATTTATTGGAAAACCACTTACACTTTGGTCTTTTCATCCTTTTATTTTATCTGATGACTATTGGTGACATGTAATATATGTAATATATTGTAACTGTTGAAGATCCATCATGAACACATTCTTTCGCACTTGAAAAAGGATATTTCAAATATACCTCTGATTATTGTTTCTAACACTTGGTGAGTTGTCCATTTATCACTGTTCTAACAATATGTTTGGTATATTATTTTGAATACCAGGAACTGGGAAAACTTCTTCTGCTCGAGTAATCGCTAAACAAGCAGTATGCCATCTATTTCTGTTTTAGCCATCTGCTCTTTTTCCAGAGTATTGCCCATTCAATATTCATTTTGTATTTCTTGTTAATGGTGATCTTTTTGACTTCGTAACATATTGGTTTCTGCATAAACATTTTTTTAATGTAAAAACCCTAAATTGGATTCTGTCGGCATTAAAAGGATTTTCAATTAGTTTTAACTGACCCCCAGAGTGTTGTGTTTTGACTTTCTAATTTAATTAGCAACCAAGAGACTTCTTCATTATCCTAGAATAGAATACTTGAAAAGTTTAGGGCCTTGGTCTTAATTGGGCTCACAGCATGGCCCCAACATCTAAACTAAGCCAGGAGATAATTGATCTTAGTCAAGATGTATTAGCTCCCAAGTCCCAACTCACTCCTGCCTAAGGAGAGTTCTGGTCCTATTCGAGTTAGAAATATATTTGTATTTTTATTGTTTTGAGAGATGAGTTTGGAAGCCCTCTTTATGTTGATTTTTAGTCAAGCTAGTATACAAAAGCCGAATATGGTTGTAATATAGGGTCGACTAGTGTCTTGTATTCAAAAAATTTTGAAGTCTTATTTGAGAAAAAGAAATCCAGATATGGGATAAAGATTCTTTATGAGTTCATAGTTTTACTCTTCATCATTCTTTTTTTTTATTTACTCTTTATCATTCTTCACTTCTATATTTCTCTGTTCTATTCTCTCTTGTAGGTTTTCTTCCCTCAAAGAATGGTGATTGATAAAAGCATCAAATCCTGAGTTAAAAAGCATTTGATTTTAAAAAACTGATGTTATGTGAATATTTCAAGTTGAAATAATGACTTGCTTTCGCTGACCATATGCTACAATTTCTTCTATAAATGTCCTTTTCTATGGTTCCTCTGTTTTGTTTATAGTTATTCCCTTTGTTCCATTTTAATTTACTGCTTGAATTTTATGATTTTCTGGCTCTGTAGGTTTATCCTATTAAGATGATAACTGGTTTGACTCCTTGAATGGTCTGATATCTTTTCATTTAACCTCCAGCTAGCAGAAATAGATCAGTAAATCAAACAATGAGGACATGACATTTGTCTTCTTTTTTTGACAATTCCAAGATGGCTATTTTAGAGCTTTTTTGGGTTTTTTTTTTGGGCGACAACTCAAAGACCTCTATGTCTAGGATGTCCAATTTGTACTTTAAACCGCCTCCATTAGAAGTTTCTAGTCATTGAGATGTTCATTCTCAGAATTATATGGTTGGCTATAACCCTATGATTCTCCAAGAAATGTACCCTAATTTTAGTTAGTGATTTGAGGCAAGAGGGTGCACAGAAAGTATAATAATTTAGTAGCTTAGTTAATAGTAGAAAGATCTCTCTCATTGGTTTTAGTCAGGTATAATATGCATGTAAGCTCAGAAGTAATATATGTGGAGGGAAAATGATTATTCTTCATGTAGGTAAAACAATCCATATTAGTACAATGATCTCTGTTGACCCTTTTTGGCGTAGCCAACATTGGAAATGTTAATTTGGAGATATTTTACGATTTTTATAATTAGTTACCGAATGGTATACCGCTCGGTATACAGTTTCGTACCGTACAGAGCGAACGTCGAAACTCCGGTATGGTACAAAATTGCATACCTTGCTTCATAGTTATGTAACTGAGAGAAATTGCTGAGTATAACCAAATTGGTTTCTGTGTAATATCTATGTTAGCAGAACATTTCTGTAATTTAGACAAAATTGTTAAATATATGTTGAAGAGCTATAAATCTGCATTATTCAAGCCATCTATATGTGTTTCCTACTCTTTTGATTTCTAATTGTTTTTTTGTTGCTTATGCAGGGCGTTCCCTTGCTATATGTGCCGCTAGAAGTTATAATGTCAAAATACTATGGTGAAAGTGAGCGTTTATTAGGGAATGTGTTTTCTCTTGCTAATGAACTTCCAAGTGGAGCAATAATCTTTCTTGATGAGGTACATATCTTCATTTCTTTCACATTGAATCCTAGTTTATAAGTTACTTAAAATGCCAGCATTTTGTCTTCGTCCTTCAAATGAGTATGATGTTACTGTATACTTTTCAGAAAGTAGAAAATACTTCTTCGTAGTAAATTGTATAGTCATAGTGTCTAACTTGAGATAGCAAAAAGACAATCTCGTAGTTACACCTACAAGTAGTTATATTTTCAGATTTACCCCATTAGAAGTAAGCATTGCATATGATACCCATTCAAAAATTAAAAAGAATAAAAATCTGATTTATTTTTGGCTATATATGTATGTTAAGATTTCTTACATAGATTTTTTTTCGTTGATGCACAAAAGAATTTTTAAGTACTTCTTGAAAGAGTGTCTATGACATTTATCAAATTCTAGTGGGATGTTTGAACATCTTTAATTTTCTGTGGCTAAAATTAAAATTCAATGGATATAGGATACAAATGAATATACCATTGCAATTAATAATTCCACTGGGATTAGACATGCTGGGTGCACAACGTATTATGAAATTGCATTGAGGAAAAAGGCCATTCGGTTATGAAATGACATGCAGGGTTGCAGTGTATGTTGTTGGACATCTTAATTTAACAGTATACTCCTGTTCATGTAGGTTGATTCTTTTGCTGTTGCTCGAGATAGTGAGATGCACGAAGCTACCCGTAGGATTTTGTCAGTGATATTGCGTCAGGTTGGTTTTTGTGTATTTGCTTTGCCATTCAGAAGAGCCAGGCAGGAGCTTCTTTTTTAGCCCCTTTTCGTTGTCTTTGTGTTGATTGCTTTCTATTAACCAGCCTTGATAATCATTATCCATGTTTAATTGTAGTTCTGACTAGGATGAATAAATCAAAATGCTATTCTAGTAGAATAATTTGTGTAACTAGACACATGGTTGAAGTATATAAAAATATTAGAAATGAAGTATTAGGTGTCCTGAAAATTTTGATGCTCGTATATGTCCTGAAAAATAATTAATTTCTTTTGTTTTCTGTAATGGTTAACATGCTTCATCAGCTAAATTTGATGCTTGGTCAGGAAAAAAAAAATTTTCGTTTAATAAACCATTATTATGTCATCACCAATAAGTGACATCAGTTAAACAAGTGCATGCCATGCTGGTGATCAGTAATGATGTCTAGCTGATTAAGTTGGAAAACTGCTGCACCTTGGATTAGATTGTGTTGATCTAGTTATGATGATTCATAGTTCATATGATGTAGTTATACAAGGGGACTTTAGTGAGAAATTTCCATCTTCATAGTTATGTAGTGCAAGTTCTTTTTCTGTCTCTCAATGTTACATTGTACTTGCTGTGTGGCAAAATCCTACAGTGGTAGATGAGATACCATGCGCACCAGATTTTTAATCATGCATCGTCAACAACTTTGGTTTGCGTCCCAATGTTGATAGATCGATTGTCACAGGATTATTATATTTATTTTTTTGTGTTGATCTCAAGTCTAGCATGTTAATTCGTTGCCTTCCTACCATACCAGTTGACACTGTATGCTAGATCTGAGGCACTTAATTCTTTTCATTAAAATATAAAATAAGAATTTAATTCATTTTTCATATCAGCATGATTTCAGATATTTCATTTTATATTTTTTCGTAAACATATTCTTTAAGTATTTTAGTCTCTTGCCATTATGCATACCTGTACCTTTTCATTGTACGTCTGGCAAAGTGTGCTCCTGCTTGCTGTGAACAGTTTTAATTGACCTTTTCACCAAACAAAGAGCAGTCTATTAAGCAACAATTTGTAAGGCTTGTTCCCAAGCAATGTAAGATTGAACTGAAGCCTTTGCAGCATCAGCTTCTGCCCTCTACTTTCACCTACTGTTTCTTGTCTGTGAGATACAATGGAGAAGTAATACTATGATAGGGCCCATGACTTTAGTCAGTGGGACCCTCTAGGAATTTGCAGATGTTTGGTGTACCTTTGTTGCTATTAGTTCATGTACTAACTTTTCTTGTGACAGCTTTGTTTGGCCATATGGTTTTTCTTGACAGCTTTGTGTTGATTAATAATTTTGGTTTTTCTTGACATGTCTTTTTATGAAGTTGCTTGAATTCAAGTTTCTTTGTAAAGATACCTAAATATTACTTTTGACTCTTATGGAGATTCTACTGTTCTTTTCATTCTTGATTTATGGAAGATCTTCACTTGTTGTTATCTCTTTTACTATAATTTCTTACTTTTTATCTTTAGTCTCTCTTTTTTGGGTTAAAACAAGTTTACTAAACAGATTAGTATGAATTAAATAAATATGTCTATATAGTGATCTAGAGACTACTTGCTTAATATGTATGTATATTTGCCCGTCATCTTTTGTCTACTTGCTGAATTAGAAACTCAAATATGTATATTTACATAGATGGTCATGTGAATACACTTGTTTAATGGTGGTGGAGTGATCAAATTCTGATTTCTGCTTATCCTGGCTTGGTTTTTGTACCTTTTTTCCGCAACTTTCATGGAAACAAACACTTTGATTGTAGGGGATATGGATGTGATCTTCTTAGATACTGGACTGCTCCGCGGTAGAAGTAATTATGTAACAATCAGTTCTGTGGTCTTGGATTACTTATGGTTGATTGAAAATACAGATACCTTGATTTCTTGTTGTCCTTGAGCGTAGATCCCTGGTTGAAAATTTTCGCTGGTGTCTACATCTGTTAACTCTGTTAATGCCATTTGATACTATTAGTTGGATGTGGTATTGTATGTTTGGACAATTTCTACCACTGTTGAATTCTCTTTAAGACATAATTACTTAGTGACTGATGGGAAAAAAATATAGAAAATGAAATATCAATTCAATGGTGTAAAAGTTATGAAAGAAATCTTGGTCAGTAGTGCCATTACAATACTCATGTAAGAAATCTTGTCAGTTTTTTGTTCCAATCAAGCAACAATGGTCATGATAATTCTGATTAAAGATTATCATACTTTTTAAATTTCTTTTGGTCCCAGTGGCCAATTTGGAAATTTGGTTTTTAAACTTTATTTAAAAATTATTTAGTTATCATACTACTATTCTGCAGCTGTATATTCATGTTATTAAAGCAGTTGATGTATATTTTATTATTATTATTTTTCAGATTGATGGTTTTGAGCAGGAAAATCAAGTAGTAGTTATAGCTGCAACAAATAGAAAACAAGACCTTGATCCTGCTCTCATTAGGTAATAGAATTTGGAAATTTTTGCATTTTTAGTTGTTATATTTTTAATCTTTCTGAATTTTTTTCTTGGTAGAAGTTTGATTAAAATAGTAATTAACAGCATGATGGGTTCTGATTCTTAATTTGCCATCTGTTCTTTCAGCCGCTTCGATTCATTGATTTCGTTTTCCCTACCCGATCAAAAAACTCGTGAAGAGATAGGTGCTCAGTATGCAAAGCATCTACTGAAGACTGAACTAGTTTTGTTAGCATCGGCTACGGAAGGGTAATGCAAAAAATTAACTTCTTTTTTTAATTTTTTAAACTCAATATCTTCCTATGATCATCTATTAGGATTGTCAAAATGAATTTTTACCTCTGCTTTAATTGGTCTCCTTAGGCACTGTATGCTGTTTAATGAGGCAATTTTTCATAGTAAACCCAAGAAGATTTTGGTTAAGTATCTGTTGGTAGTCAAATTTGTGTATGGACATCTTCCAAGGGAGTTGGAAGGTTGAAATATTAGAAAGTTGGATAATGATGACGAGATATCATAGATGAATTTGTGACCTAATTTCTGTTTCATAAGTTTGGAAGACGTTAGTTAGCTTCTGAAATCCCAAGATGTTCAGAACTTCAAATAGCATAAAATCAATTAGGCTTTCAAAATTAGGGGATAGTTTGAGTGAGTTTGACAATAGCCTCCATTTTGTCTCTAACTACTATCTTCTTTTTCCTTATTAGCAGTGTTAATGAGAGACAGGCATGTTGGATATCAGACAATCTTTTCTTCGAGCATCTATCCGGATCTTGTGATTGATAACCCCACCATTAAGGATCAACACCATTCATTATGGATCATGGATATATACCTATATTTTATTCTCTATATGAAAATTTAAATGTATTCTTACTACTACTTTCTCTTTTTATTAATACATGTATTGTTGTACTAATTTGTACATTGTGTAGGTGGTACTTATTTTTCTGATGGATAACTGTATGCAAACATCTTACAAAGAGTACTACACCTTGGACTAAAGAGAATTGTGGTGTATATCTGGTGAACTAGGTCAATACAGGTGGACATCTCATTGTGATAGATCTAGTCCCATACCTACACACTCTTGTAGTAGGATCACTGGATTTACGCAGTGTTGTCAAGAGGTGTCGTGCTTTCCTAGGCATTCGAGTGAGGCAAGGCAAGCACTGAGCACCTCTCAATGAACCTAGACCAGGTGTCATCTGGGCAGGTGCCCAAGGTCAGGATTTGGGCAGCTCAGGTGCTCACTTGGTCCAACTCATCTGCTCACTGGCCCATTCCACTTGAATCGAGCTTAGATCTAGCTAGATTGAGAGAATTGGTTTGGTCAAGCCTATCAGAGTTGATGAATTGTTTTGACTGAACCAATACATCAAATGAACAGCTCTCGCCCTCCTGCAAATTGTACAAGAAGTGGAGTGAAAAACTTGATCTGCATGAGAACTCAAATAAGTCTTTGATTCTCCAACATGCTTATGAAATGCACTCTTCAATTGTTCTTAAGATCAACATTTGTCCTCTTCTGGGTGTTCCTTTTGCTTATAACCTCCAATATAATGTTAATCTTATTCAGCTATGCTTTATGTTTCCCTTTTAATGGGTAGGATGTCTGGAAGAGATATCAGGGATGTCTGTCAACAAGCAGAACGGCATTGGGCATCAAAGGTACATCTCTAATCAGAATACTTGTCTTTTTCTGTCGTTCAATACTTGGTGTAAATTAATGCTTGTGGCAGCGGATAAGAGGCCAAGCACCAAAAGATGCTGAAGGGAGTGGGAAACTTCCTCCTGTCGAGGAGTATATTCGGTCTGCTGAGCAGCGGCGTGAAGCTGTGTTAGCGACCACAATAGGGGGGAGTAATAGCTCTAGCTTTGGATGGAAGCCCTTCGCACTTGCATGAGAAGTTCTGATTTATAAGTTGATGAAGTGTGAGCAAGATTTTCCCTGAAGAGTGTCAATACGTGTTTATGGTTAGATCCTCAATTGGTTGTCCAACTTATTGCAAGCAACTTCATGGTGATTATTAAGGTATCTTTCATAAAAATGAATTGAATCATATTTTTATCTTTCATCTTACTTGCGAACTGAAACTTAAATCGTTGGGAGGTATCTTTCACAAGGTATGCTTTTTATTTATTGGGAGGTCTTGGCGACCTCAGGTTCGAAATTTCGATCAATGGAAAGGGGACTTCATGGAGATTCTGGTGTAGCAAAAGAGTACCCAAAGGGTTGCAACATCATCCTCTAATGGACTGCTATGTCTAACGAGTATAGACATATAGCGGTCCGTTCCAAAATAAAGACATAATCATTAGATTCATCCTCTAATTGGATCTGTGATTAACCATCGCAACATCCGCTGTCGGTTCCAAAATAAAAACTTATCATTGGTTAACTTTCGAAGAAATGATATACCAATAAAGCGGTCTCTTTTAGTATTTTCTCCCTCAGAGAGTCCAGGGTTTCTTCAAAAAGACACCTCGGTCACCCGTCTCCGCCTGCGGGGCCATCGCTGCCGACCTCAATCACGAGGCAGGTCGGGGGCTCGGGCACTAGACAAACGAGTAGGAAAGTTTGTATCCTCGCCATTTTAACCCCTTCCTGAACCTCACCGACGACTAAGATAAACAAGCGCTGCTTTCGCTACTTGGGTGATATCACACTCCCCCTTCAACCTTCGTGATGTTTAGGTGAACACGCGGTCCCACAAGATGACCCCATCTTTGGATCCAACTACATGTCGGTGTAAGGAGTAGGGTAGTAATGTAGTCCGTAAAGGGATAGCCCTTCTTTCTTAATCTACTGTCCTAACCTCCCACATCAGCTTGTTATTAGCAGCGAGAAGTCGTAGTCCAGATCCAGAGCCACTCCGTTTCTCGCACGCACTCCTCTTCGAGGAGAGAGAGAGAGAGAGAGAGAGAGACTTAGATCTCGATCTCTTGTACGGTGGGCCAATGGCGAGAGTCGATCCCGCCACCGCTGCTCCACCTCTTCGTCTCCGCAACCATGGTGGCTTTCTCTTCTTCCTCCTCCTCCTCCTTTTCTCCTCCGTCGATGCCTCCGTCCACAGCTACATTGGCGAGAAGTTCACGCCAAAGGGCAACGCGTTCGTCCTCCACGGCGGCAGCGAGGGCCTTTACGCTTCGCTCCCCCACGCCAACGCCAACGCCACCGCCACCGCCGGCCGCGGCGACTCGTTCATCCGGTAATCCCCCGTGTCCTCATTTCTTTTGCTAGATCCGGGGCGCTCTTGATACGGACTTGCGGGTTTTAGGCTTTTGTGGGGATTTCGGTGTCCTGCAAGCTCAGTAATTTGGGTTCTTGGAGGAGCATTGAGTTGATAGGTTGGAGATCTGGCGCTACTTCGGTCAATCAATGATTTACTTTTGTGCTGTAAATATGCTTTCTCGATTGGTATCCATCGAATTTGTTTGAGGCTTGACACCAATTCTAGCGTGGTGCTGGTATGTACAACTGATGTAACATGAACTTAAAGATTAATCAAACCATATGATTGTTGTGACGCAATCATATATACACCATCAAGTTTCCATATTGATGCTGATTTTTTGCATAGATTTCAGAATTTCAGTCATTTACAGTATCTGGAAAGATCTGTTCCAGCTCTATTGTTATATAAAATAATTTTCAAGTGCTACGTGTGGGTACAAAGTCTCTGGTTTGATTTAGTATAATTTAATCCGAATTTTCATCTGATTTTAGAAATTTCAATTTTTGACATGTGTTTGCGATCCTAAATTGTGAAATCTAATGGGGATCTTGTTAACTTTTTAAGGTATTTCCAGTTGTCTGCTAGTGCACTAATAAGTCAAACAAATAGTAATTTAGGACATGAATGAGAAAAATATAACATTTATGCTGGAGTTGCTTAGTGGTCGATAAATGAATGCTTAGGGTTCCATGTACTAAGGAGAAGTGATGCTGAATACTGTGATGAATTTCACCTAGGATTATGTTTTTCGCACATCCCCCACTTTTACTTCTCCTTCTTTTGTTGGAATGCACTACTTATTTTATATGCAGCATCATAAATTAATGGTAAATTAATTATTTGTAAAATGTGCTAAAATTGCATCTCTTGATTAAAATCTGATGCATTTTCAGTAGTTATTGAGTGAGAAATTCAGAAGATTCTCTCTGCTTAACCTGTTGATTTTTGGTACAATATCCTGCTCATTTAGTTCTTTTTACTAGAAATCCTGATATATCTAGTTATGAAAGAAAATGTTGATACACAGAAATGAAGTGCCTTAACAGAAAGCTTGAGAATTTTACATCTGAAAGCTATTACTCTGAAAAGATAATTAGTTTGCAGAATATGGTTCTCAAAATCCATAATTTACTAAAAATACTGAATATGATGCACCCAGCTTGGTTCCATATCAAGTAAACCCGGGTTAAGAAATCTCAGAGTTTATCTCGTTTGTTTTTTCAGCTTTGAGAAGATCACTTTCACACGACCTGAGAAATCTGTTGAGAACAGTAAAGATGCCGATTCTATTTTGGTGCAAGCTATCATATTTGAAGTAGAAGATCGGGAGACAATTGGGGGGTCAGCCTATGGTGGTCAACGAGCTGTTTGCTGCACACCAGATCTGGCAAAATTGGGTGCTTGCACCCAAGGCACAGTCATCTATCGGCCCTCCGCTCAGAATCCTAAGTGGCCTCAGGTGCTTGCTGCCACTTTTAATGGAAAGGATCTTGTTGCAACATTGCCATCCCAGAGTATACCCATCACAAGAACTGGGATGTACAACCTGTATTTTATATATTGTAACCCAGCTCTTAATGGGCTGGTCATAGACGGGAAGACCGTGTGGAAAAATCCCACTGGCTACCTGCCAGGAAGGATGGCTCCTCTCATGAACTTTTATGGATTCATGTCTCTTGCATTTGTGATACTTGGGATATTTTGGTTTTCACAGTATGTGAGATTTTGGAGAGAGGTTCTTCCACTCCAGAACTGCATAACACTTGTCATCGCATTAGGCATGCTGGAAATGGCATTGTGGTACTTCGAGTATGCTGAATTCAATGAAACTGGGCTTAGACCAATGGGGATCACCTTTTGGGCAGTAACGTTTGGTGCAGTTAAACGAACAGTGTCGTGGGTTATTATTCTTGTTGTTTCTATGGGGTATGGAGTTGTCAGGCCTACCTTGGGTGGTCTCACATCGAAGGTGATTATGCTTGGAGCAACATTTTTCCTTGCTTCTGAGATACTTGAGTTGGTGGAGAATGCTGGTGCTGTAAGTGATTTTGCCGGAAAAGCAAGACTCTTTTTGGTTCTTCCCGTGGCGCTTTTGGATACATTTTTCATCATATGGATCTTTACTTCTCTTTCCAAAACTCTGGACAAGCTCCAGGTAATTGCAATTTTCTGATTTCTGATGATGGCTGTCGATTTTAGGAAATTTTTTTACACTATTCCTTTCTTACTTTGCATTTGCTGGGATATGTTTGTTTCTCTTTAAAGTTATCGATGTCAACATTATTTATGAAAATAAACTTTTACTAAAAATGAAGCCTGAAAAGTGTGTTATGATTCCTGACAGGCAAGGCGATTGATAGCTAAGCTAGACATTTACAGGAAATTCACAAATGCATTGGCCATCACTGTTATTGTATCAGTTGGATGGATTTGCTATGAGGTAACAATAATCTCTTTTGCATCATGTTGAACAAACCATGTCCTGTGCATATACAATAGTAAGTGGCAGTATAACGTTTTATGCTCCTGAGATTTAAACCTGTTATTGATGGTGCCTAAAGTTAGCACTCTAAAATTAGAATCACACTAACTCTAGCTCTTTGGTATATATTACTTCCTATATGATTATTCTGGGACCACTCTTGTTAGCATAATATTTCAGAATTGATTTTCCCAGTACCTTATCAAGTACTCATCTTTACCTTTACAGCGTCTTTGATGAGTCATTTTGTGATGCATGCATAATTAGGTGGTGTTATTTCCCTGCAGCTTTATTTCAAGTCAAATGATGTATACAATGGGCACTGGCAGAATGCCTGGATCATTCCTGCGTTTTGGCAGGTCCTGTCGTTCTCTCTTCTCTGCGTAATTGCTGCTCTTTGGGCGCCCTCTCAAAACTCAATGAGGTGAAATCCCTAGATCCTGCATATCATGCAACTTGTTTTTTAAGGCCTTTTATGTGTACTTCAGGATGTTTCACCGATTCAATCAGTAGTCAAGTGAAAATCAGGGTGGCATAACCTGTTTCTAATTCTCTACGGAGTACTAAGTTTGATTCACTGTAGAGACTATGTTTCTCAATATCTAAGGAACACGATGTTTAAATTACTGCACTTATTAACTCTAGTTATACTAGTACAATATCGAACAATATATAACAACATAAGAAGCAGATTTTTTCAATTCCTCCAAGTCTTCTCATCAATTTGAACTCAGGGGTTTTGGTGTTCTCACAAAATCATAAAATAAGTGTGCTTTCTTTTTAATGATTCTTCCGTGATGTCTCCCCATATCTGCATGCTGTGTCCTCACCAGATTGGAGTTCATAAACTTGGAGGCATCTTCATGTCAAATTCTGGTGTTTGTATCCATGCAATGCTTGATGGACTAATTTAATCTTTTCTTTCAGATATGCTTACTCAGACGATGGATCTGAAGATTTTGATCGAGAGGACTCACTTTCTCTAATAAAGCCAGGACCAGTTTCTTCAAAGGATGCCCGTGGTTCTGCTGGTTTGATGGATGCTAGAGCAGCTGTGAGCAATGAAACTACCACCTCACACAATGGCGACATCGAAGAAGATAAAAGAGAGTAGGAACACGATCAGCATCTACCTGCTTGTAGTGGCTAGTTTGTTATCGAACGATTTGATTAGCTTGTACGACTAAGCAGTAATTTATTTTATATCAGTTGACGAAAAATAGTACTCGTTCTGTTGTCTGCTGTTTTAGAGACCGGCAAATAGCAATCTCTTATTTTATCTTTTCATTTCTTAGTCCCCCATTCATTCTTTTTTGTACCAAATGGGTTATCAAGGGACGAATTACTGCCAGATTATTCAAAAGTGTGCTTTGGATTCTGCAGTTGCAATCTCTTCTTTTAACTTTTGCTGTTGCTTGATGAAAGTTTTACAAGAATTCAGGCCTTCATTTCTACAATTTGGCAAATTTATGGGCTGATGTATTTTACTGTGCTTGTTCATGTCCTGATTATAATCTATTATTGTTTCAGCTGCCATTGATCGAAGCATTATTTTGTAGATAATGCAAACAAAACTACTTGTGATTCTACACACCTAATTCATGTTTTGAGACAATGTTTTGTTAGTCAATAACGTCACATGAACTTTGCAGATGAGAGACACTTTGTGCAGAGGACTCAAAAGTCAAAAAGAAAGCCATAATACAGAGTGCGGTAAGTCCGAGATTGCCTCAAAACCTGCAACCATTGGTCGTAAGATGCACCATTTTGTATATATATATATATATATATATATGTATATGTATATGTATATATGTATATGTATATATATGTATACATGTATATATATGTATATATGTATATATGTATGTATATGTATATGTATATATATATACATATACATATACATATATATATATACTCTTATGTTCATCCACAGGAAACAGGCCTCTTTAGCTGGGAAGAACAAGGGTAGTCGAGAACCGGTTCTGCACGAGGAGCAAGATCTTTCAGATCAGCGAGCACGGCCAACTCGAAGTCCTGAAACTGGAAAGCCGGTGCACATGTGCAACCTACAAGATAATAATGCAACTCGGCATCCCTTTCCGCCCTCTTCACCAGAAGACTGCCATCGGCTGCGCACGATTCCACATCCAGAGTCGGGAACGAGCCAAACCAAACGTTGGGTGGCACGGTATACTGTGGCCGCTGGCCGGCATCAAGATCTGAGCCAAGAACTGTCAGCTTGACATGCCCGTCATCGTGTAGCTCGAACACCTGGTGGGTGTGCACAATGAGCCATGCTCCGTCGCAAGCGTGGAGGACGTTCGCAGCTGGTGGGTACTACAGTTTCCTTACCGTGAGAGGTTCTCCGAGGTAGAAACGCCAGGTTTCAGCGCAAGGGATGCGGTGGAGGTGGGAGACGCTTCCCGAGGGCAGCAAGAAGTAGATTGATGTGCTCACCGGACGATCAATCTTGTCTGCAGAAATCTAATCAGAAGCTCTATTACCCCGAAGACGAGAGGCCAGGGATGGCTCACAGCGGGGCGGCAACTGAGACACGGCAAGGGTGATGGAGAGGTCCCTGAGGGTCTCGGAGTAGAAGCCGCCTTCCGGGTGGGGCTTCAGATTCAGCATCCCCGCCACCTCTGAGGCCTTCTTCTTGCTCGGCGAGGCCATCCCCTCGTCCCCCACCCGTTCTCGGTTAACAGCGGCAGAGGACGGCCACCAAAAACCATGAGGTCAATGGGTTGACCGTTGACCTGTTGACCATGACAAGCATCTGTTAATAATAATAACAACCATATGAATAATTATAAATTTACAAAAAAATAATTACCAAAATAAATTTCACTTTTATCGTTAAAAAAGAAAAATCACCGTTTTAAGGTCTCACCGAATTTGATATCTTATCCTGAAAATGATCTTTAAATTAAAATGAATAAATTGTTTTTAAGAATAAAATATATATTTTAAAAATATCATTTTTAGTATTCTACAAAATATTAGTTAAGCATGTATAAGTATTAATATTTACTTTAAATATAGTGGATTTGAGTATGATGTTAAATTATGATAATAAGTATGTATATAATAATTAAAAGTATTGATTGAATTATAATGAACCTTAAGTAAATTTATGAATGAGTTTGAACATGATTAAAATAAAAAATTTAAGTTTTAAATCTAATATATACGAGGGATAATAGACTTCCTACACATGAATAGAATAATAAAAAATATATGTCTACACATGAATAGACAAAAAAATCATCTTTGTCAAAACCAAATTAAACTTAAAAGAAAAAAAAAGTTTGAAATAAGGTTTAATGGGATGGAACCCCAGACCTTAAAGTGATCTTTTAAGTACCATTACCTTATTTTGACATCAAGCTATTTTCTTAGCTTTTATCATGGAGGTTAGGAAACCTTAATTGGAATATGGAGATAAAAAAAATTTAATTCTTCCTTTTCTATATGTATGATCTTAGTTTTATATATTATAGGCTAATCTTTTTAACTATTTTTGAATAATCTAGATTTTAAATTTATCATTAATTTGGGATATGTTTTGCCTTTAGTATAATCTTAATTTCAAATCAGTGCATATAATAGTTATGATTGTCCTAATTTGAGATATTCAAATTTTCTTATTTTTTTAGATGTCCACAGAACACTCGACTTCAAAACAAACACACTCTAAAGTGACATCTCACATCAAATGTCCCCATCCAAAGTGTTGCAAATGTGCCACTCTATGGGCGGCCGAAACCACTTCGGCGAAGCCACCACACCACGCACACCCACCTGCTATCTCCCTCGCTTCCTTTCACCTCACTCCACTTGATCATGCCATTGTCTTCCTCTTTCATTGTCTTCACGTGCCACTTCTTCTTCCTTTTACGGCACCTTTGTCCTACAACAGATGAAGCACTTGCTTTTACTGTGAAGCATACGATCCTTTTACATGTACATGGATTGCATGTACACCATGCAAAGATCAGCAGCAGCAGAGAAGAAGAGCAAGAAATGAATCTGTCCCTACCTTTTTCCTGTGCTCTCTAAAGTGAGACAGTCACACCATCCATTATTCTACTGCTACATGGGCCATGTGTTTTCTCTTCGGCTATTCTTATTCGGTTTGCTGTTCCTCCACTTGTTTCCACCACTCGAAAAAGCAGGAACCAAAGAGGCGTATCAGTCTTGTGTCTCACCTTCTTCTCTAAGTTTCTTCTCTGTTACCAGAAACAGGAGGAGGAGGGTTTAAAAGAAGGGCAGACAGGTAAGAGGGAGGAGAGAAGAGAAGCAATGGAGAAAGGTGGAGAGAGGTTAGTGGGAAGATCCCACTTCTCACTCACATGCAGACTCTTGAGCCAGTACTTGAAGAAGAATGGCAGCTTTGGTGACCTTGGTCTTCTGCTGGCTCCAAGACCAATTGACCACCAAGCTAAAGGTCAGATTCTAATGATCTATGGTGTCCTAGTTTGTAGTTTGATCTTAGTCAGAGAAATAATACATACAACCAAGTTTTTGTTCACCAATTCTTATTTCTTAATGTTCTGCCTTTTTCTTCATCTTTCAGGGAATTTTTGGGTACCCAACACCATCTGCGTCGAACCAGGAAATGAAGTCTCAGGAATGGATCATCACCCTGCTGGCAAAAGCACAGATAAAAATGCTTCAAATTCTCTGGAGCTGATGGTTTCCCAGCACTCCAACAGCCTTAACTCTTCTGCCATTCCGAGACCAGAGGAATCTACCAAACCTTCGGATGCTAAGTAAGATTTAGCTCCAAAACTATCTGTTTCTTTCATGTTTCCAGCTAAAGAATATAATTCTAAGATGGATGCCTCAGGGAGATCGGGAAGGACCAGTTGACGATCTTCTACGGCGGACAGATTCTGGTGTTCGACAATTTCCCCGCAGACAAGGCCAAAGATCTGCTGCTCATGGCGAGCAAAGAGAGCATTGCAGATCCTGCAGCTGACTGCACCTCGAATGAACCGTCGGTGGCGCTGCAGAGTAGTCTGCCGAAGCCCGGCCAGGCTACTAATTCTTCAGGTAATTACCCTTCGTTAACATTCTTAATGCTTCTTCACATCATGCTCATGGATCCTCCATTGGTGACAGACATGCCCATAGCGAGAAGGAACTCCCTCAACCGATTCCTTGGGAAGAGGAAGGACCGGTTGGTACTTCTCTCTCGTAATTTTCCTTTGCTTCCCCATGATTGTGTGTTGATCCTGAGCTCTGAACTTTTAGGATGGGCCAAGCACCATATCAAGTCCATGATGGATCAGCAGGGCCGGCGGCGGCAAAGCCAGCGGAGAACCAGCCATGGCTCAGCTTGGGTCCAAAACCAGAAAGCAGTTCTCAGAGTAGCAGATAGCTTGAGATCAAGACGTTGATTTGTAGGCACTGTTCCCCTGCATCCTGCTTGGTTGAAACCAAGACATGCCTAGGGATGTGCAAGTAGTCCTCCCATTGTTTCTTAGGATGCTGCTATATGTTAAAGACCTTCTTTTGGTACATCGTCTGCTCTCTGCTTGACAAAGGAAGGCTTTTGTGACTCCATACCAATCGAACCGATCCTGACCATCCGATGGTAGGAATCGAAAACGAGCCCGAATCTTAAGGCGCCGCAAGTCGATCCTGCACAAGATCCCTCGCTCACGTATGAATTGACACGTGGACGGACCATTCCCTGTTGGGGAGAGAGGGGGGCGTAAGCATCATTGTTGGGGGAAAAAATGTCATTCTAGTTTCGACTATAAACAGGCCCTTCTTTTTCTCCTCCCTTTCCTCTCCTCGCTCTTCTCTGTTTCTCTCGACAGCCCTTCGTTTCCTTCCGCAATGGCAGCATCTCCTCCCCGTTCGTGATCGCCTCTCCATTCGCGATGCCTCGGAAGGTGATCGCTATCCCAAGCACGCAATCCTATCTTGAATCTTTTTCCTCTTTATGATCCCATGATTAAACAATTTCTGGCTCTGATCTTAAAAAAGATGTTTTTGGTCTCTGTGTTTCCACATTGATTCGGTGCTATTCAAATCCAATTCATTACGCAATAGAGATTCTTATTGCCTGTTGGAAATTGATATGTTGATGGTCATATTTCATGGCTTTCTGGCGTAACATCTGCTTGTTTTGGTTTACCTTATGAGCCAACATGACATTGATCGAAAATGCCAAGTTGGTATAAGCATTACAAACATTTCCCTCTAAATTAATTGTTCTTATGTTTCTTTGATGCAATCATGACGTTCTTATAATGTGGCAATGTAATCAGAAACCTGTGTGGATGATAGAAAATTCCGGCTGCAATTTGAAGAAAATATTAGGTCGTTTATTTGAGTATGTTTTATATTATTTTCAGAAAAGGTTAGGCTGTTGATGCATACCAAGATACACAATCTGATTCGATTATATTTAAGCCCTTTTTGCAATTGGAAGCAAGAAACTACAAGACATAATCCTGGATTGTCTGTATTTGATGCATTCTTCTATTTAAAGAAATCAAGGAAGAAAATTCCAACTGCATTATGCTCGTGCAATGTGTACTCTGTCTATAGGGCCCATAAATTCCATGTTTTGGGCCATTTTGGAATATGATTAGTGATACAGTGATGCTAATCACCACATGCCTTCATGTTTGTTCAATCGCCAAAAGTTCTGAAGATGTTTTTACTGCTTCATATCGTGTGTCATTGTTTTAATCGTTTGATGGGTGTCCCAAGCTGAGGGCTACCATTGTTTGAAGCCTAATCATTTTGATAGATTCAGAAGAAACTTCACAATAGTATTCTTCTTTTTTTTTTTTAATTTGAAAAGCATTTTCATTCAATTAAATGATATATGATACTCACATGTGGACTTGAATTTGAGACCTATCACTTGTGCAGTAATATACTAACCAACTTGGATGCCTCAACAAAGACATTCTTCTTCAGTTTAAATTTGAATTGTATATTTGTGGCAGCAGACATTGTGTTACAATGTTGTGCTCCTTCTCATCAAGCCATGGATTAAGCAGTTCAATATTTCCTTGATCCGCATCGTCATTGTACCAATTGATAGAGATTCATCACCAGTCTAAAACAAAGTTTTATTAGGTTAAGAATACATTGGTACTACATAAAGGCCTTATTTCTTTGATTTGAGTATGATAATATTTTTAGAAGCTGAAACTTAATTAAACATTGTGCCAGGTGAAAATTGATCAAATCTGTGCTTGTTAAAACTTTCCATTTGATTTTATTAGCATTCGGGCATTGGACTCCATCTTGGTGTTATTTATTTTGCTTCCCAATACGTAACCAAAGTTTTGTCTTGTACAGTCAGAAGAACTATGAATTCTTGTGATCACTGATACTTGGTGTGCCTGATTCATCACTGTTGGTACTCTGTGTGTTCATTGCTTGTTAATTCCTCCCACCATGAGCGACGAAAGTGTGAAGATGACAGGGATCTGGCAGATAGTAAGACTGAGAGAGATGCTGCATAAATGGCAATTGGTTACCCTCAGTAAAAAGGAGGGGAAACCATGTTCATCTGGTATTCCCCCTTCTGTCGACAAGCGCCTAAAGAATGTGTTGTCCCAATGTGACTCAGATGAAGAGAGCTGCCAAAGCCCGCAACCCCCACCTGATGTCCCCAAGGGTCACTGCCCGGTCTACATAGGACCAGAGCAGCGGAGGTTCGTCATACCGACAAGTTATCTGAGCCTTCCAGTGTTTAAACTGCTCCTAGAGAAGGCTGAGGAGGAGTTTGGATTTGATCATCAGGGCGCACTCACGATCCCTTGTGAGGTGGAAACTTTCAAGTATATTCTCCTCTGCATGGAAAGATATAAAAAGGGCCTCATTGATGATGGTGAGTTCCTATGTCATTCCCTTTATTGTCTATCCAAACTCAAGCTTGTCCTTTTTGCTGCATAGTTTGCACAGATTTTCATACCACTTGCTCTAGCAATCTATATTCCAAGTTTTCATGATAGTTAAATTCTATGGAAACTAGGAATGGTCCAAAACATAATAGAAGAAATAGAAAACTCACTTCTGACTCAATTACAAGGGAAAAGAGAAACAAAAGGTAGAGTGAGATGCCATCATATCCCACTTATTCATTCTTCTGTTTTGCTTCTGCAGAAGGAAATCCAACAGGCTTAGAGGAATAGTACTACTTGGACTTGTTTGCGTTCTGCAGTGTCGAAGGTCTGATTCATTTGCAGCTAAGTGGTTGCCTTCTGATCAATGTTAGAGATTTTTTTTTGCCAAGACAAATTTGTTGGAATCCGATGTGCTCAGTGTATTGCGTGTAAGGATTTGACATTCAACCTTTTCTGTTTTCCTTCTTCTTCCCTTCTTTTCCTTATGAATCAATGGGTTCATGTGGCTGTACTGGTACTTTACAGTCTTGAGAAATGATTCTATTAACGTGCGACTATTGTGATTCTTGGTTTCGATGCATTGCTATAATCCACTTTTGTTGGTTATTACATGTCTAACGTCTACTTGTTTATATCATTAGAGTATGTCACAGTAGGTGGGTACTCTATTCCATTTTATCGATATCGCATTGGTTGAATGATAATATGGTGCGGCATTTGATGTTCTTCATTTACAAAAGCCAATTGTTCTTTGTAGCTTACAAAGGGCACTTAATTGGAGAACATCTATGTCATTGTGTATATGAACTGAAAGCATGCTGGTAAATTAGATAAGAAGCTGAGCAATGTCAGGTAGCAAGTTTACTGTGTCCTCTTGATGTGCTATAACTAGGAAATGCTAAAGCCATATCTAATGCCTTATATTTGTAGTCTGACTTGCTTATCTTCATGGATAGATTACTCCTTTTGATTCTTAGTAAACTTAATTCTCTTTTGACTGCAAGAACTTAGTGGATTACATATGTGAATTATTTGTTCTACCTTACATACTCTGGACTAGGCAGCATATCAACTTCAGAATCCACTCGAGGGGCCATTTGGCGTGATCTGAGCTTCTCGATAGATTTCTTCTTGACTGCAAATTGCCTTTGTTTTTTTAATCTTAAAGCAATCAAATGCTCCCCAATCAACATCGCAAACAATCAAGATAGACTCATCAACATAAATCCAAACTTATCTGCATCAAAAGGGACATTGGTCGGTAGGATTAAGCAGGAGAACCCAGAGCCGATCATGGAAACGAGGATGAGCAAGACAGGTAGAATCTGCAGCATTCCAGGCCATGGACGTCGGAATGGTTACGTTCCGGTCATCGTCGGCAGTGCCCGCGAGAGTCCAACCGCTTCATGATCCACACTGCCTTGCTGCGAGACGCAGAGATGGTCGAGCTCCTCTACGTATCAGCTCAGGAGTTCGGATTCCGCAAAACAGGCATCCTTGAGATTCCATACAACGCCAAGAGGCTCGAGGAATGGATGCTGCTGAAGAACACTCATCAAACTCCATGGATCAGAAAGGCATACGCCAATTGATCTCTGTGTTCCTCTTTGTGGATCATGAACAGCCAAGCTGTTTGTACCGGTCTTTGACTGTTTCTTCCACCAACTCTCGTAAGAATTCATGTTCTTGTGGTTAATGGAACACTTTGAAGTTTGTAAAGCATGTTTAGAGTGATTTAGTTTGCAAGTTAAAAAGTAATCTCTTGGGGAATAAGTTTACTGTTGGCAGCTCATTTATTACACCACCTCTTGAAAAAATAATAAAATATCATTTTACTACCGATAGCTTTCATTTTATCGATTTTTTCTTATTCTTTTTTTTCTTTCATCACAAACCTGTACTCTGTATTGACGTCATTGCTGACATCTCTTGTTGATATCGTCATCGATCGTCACCTTGACATTTCTTATCGATTCTCTTTTATGCTCTTTGTCATTGTCACCGATGTCGCCCGTCATTGTCATCGATACCATCCTCCAGGAAGAAAAAGAGGATATTTTCATTCATTTATAAATGCATAATTTAGAAATATTAAAATATTTAAAAATATGATTACAAATAATATTATCACTTTGTGAAACAAACTTATCTATTTGTATATTATATATATACATATATACATATACATACATATGTATATATATATATATGTGTGTATATATATATATATATGTGTGTGTGTGTATATATATATATGTATATACATATATATATACACACATATATGATTTGTTGATCATTGTGGATGACAATTCGTGACAGAAAGTACCGACCATAGAGGCTATCGAGGATAGTAGTCCTCTAACGACTAAATTGACCTATGACGCCTTTTGGTCGGCTCCTATAGGTGACAGGTCATAGGTCAACTAATTTAGCTTTTAACTTATATATATATATATATATATATATATATATATATAAGCTCTCTCAAATGAATACTAAAAAAATATTTTATTTGAATATTTATGATCTATTAGGGTGGGTTAAAAAAATATTATTATTTTTTTTCACAACAATAGCTACTTAATGCCGTAATTGCATGTTTCAAAGCCTGATTGGTGGAATAAACCATATATTTTCTCTGATATGACTATGATGATAAAGTTGACCCGAATTTGATTTGACCTGATTCGTTCCAATCCAATAAAAACCTGTTTGGATTAATTAATCTCCGAGATTAACCGGTAATTTCCCACTAAGCTATCATTACTATATACCTATCCGACGTTCGTCCATGAGAGAAAACCTTGACATGACAATTAGGTCGGTCATTGTGATGTTAGCTATACAGAATGATTGCTTACGATGATTATCAACTCGTGGATGGTTTTAAGTCACTTATTATACCTCTGTTTATGTCATGGAATAATCACAATTAATCGTAGAACACTTTCGATGCTCTTCTTTATGCTTCTCATGATGTTCTTCATGGCTATCAACGCACAGTTGTGTTAAAGACACATTTTAATGGCCGGAAGAGACGATGAATTCGGCTTTTGAGTTGTATTTTTTGGATCACGTAGCTATTTCATCGATCCATCATTATCATCTCTTAAAGAGTGGGATCGATGTCATCATTGAAAACAAAGACTACATACCGAACGATGCACTCATATTGGCTTGTCAATTAAGCAAAGATCGATATAGTTGGTGGATCGAAGCATCATCAATAACGTATTCCAATTCTTTTCCTGTACTACTATCCGATCCATTTATGCCTAGAGTATAGATGTAGAAGAATTAACAGGTATTATATTGAGTTTAGGAAAAGACTTGCACTAAGTCATAGTAAAGGTGGCAACAAATTAAGGTTGTTTGATTGCTCACTTCTTGTGCCAATCAATACATGTACTCTATTGAGCTAAAACATTGGATAAGCTATGAAGGTAAGATTTGATCTTAAGATTTTAGTAAATCATCGTCAAGTGTCAACTCGCAATGTTTAACAAGTCAATACATCACTATTTGAACTAATGTTTTAGGTGTAAAGCTTCGAATCATCATCCTTAGCAAGTGAATATAAAAAGATATATCAATCATAATTTATCGAATAAAGTTTTGAACCCTTAAATGAATGAGAAAGTTTAGAAATATTTTAGATAAAATAATATATCAAATAAGATCATAAATCTCATATATCATCAAATCAATATTTTAAATGTATATGCACAGAAAACTACTGACATATGATATAGTTTTGCACCGAGATGGCAGCTCTCCCTCTGCAAAAAACATACTACCAGTGCATGACAAAGGAAATTGATACATCTCTCTCTCTCTCTCTCTCTCTCTCTCTCTCTCTCCAACTACAGTTACAGGTCCCAGGTGTTTCCCTCCCAGCCATCTCACACTACAACCAAGTTCCAGTCCATGAGCCCACCATCATCTCCTCCCTGAATTCTTCTCCTACTGCTGTAGAGATCAAATGGATGGCATGCATGACGCTTCTCTCTCTCTCTCTCTCTCTCTCTCTTATTTATCAACAAAGAAAGCAAAAGAACAGAAATATCAGATGAAGGGATCCTTTTGCCCCCACGAGTGGATTTTGTCTACTTGCATTTGGTGAACACAATAAATAAAGAAGCATCAAACATGCCATGTGCTTCTTTTTTGACCCACTGCTACCATCCAACCATGTGATCTGTCTCTTCCTCCTCTCTCTCTCTCTCTCTCTGTGAAGATGGAGAGCTGCTGTAGCTAAGAACTGTTTTGAATAGGCCATGCATGTGATCTCCATGTTTACCATTTCAAGGAAACAGAACATAGAATTCGATCATGATGGCTAGACATGCTTGTTATAACATCACATCACAATGTTTTTTTAACCTTTTTTTTACATGTTATTAGATTATATTAAAGGCACACATCACAAACTATACATACATTATTCATAGAAATACATATGGCCTGATAATAAAACAAAGATCCTGTAGCTGCTTTTTCTTTTCTGTTTTCATATTCATATCTTATTGCTATCCAATGCATTCATCCATGTATTCTGTTTTCTTTTCCTTTCAGATTTCTGTGGGGCTTTATCTGCTATTATCTTCTGTATAAGACAGTTCCAATAGAATTTTGATTCATAGAGAGTTGTTTTATTTTTGGAAATAGAATTATTATCTGATGTTTCATGCACAACACAAGGGGTTGAATCTAATATCAGGATAAATATATGGTAAAAATAAAAGGCTCAATGCATATTTGAAATCCATCAAAATTTTGGAACTGGTGAATTTTTTTTTGTCAAGAATAAAAGATGGATTCATTAATTTATTAAAAAAACAATCATCTTCATTAAAAAATCAAACCCAAAATCTTTTTCAAGATGAACATACAATCAATTGCTATACCAAAACCCATGCACAAATTCTTCCTGATAGTAGATGAGATTTTCCTAACTGTTTGAGGAAATCTCTCTACTCTGAGGAAAATCCTCTAAACCGTTGAGGATAATTCTTCCTTCTAACCTGTATAAATAGGAAAGGGATATGTTAATAAGATCAACAACTTCTACAATCTATTTATCTATTTATTATTTAACACTTCCCAGATCCAAGACAAATTTAACTGTGGCAAACCATAAGAAGATTGGGAGTACATCCTCCCATATCTAATTTCATTAAGTATTCATGTGTAAGATAAATATTAAGAATAATATTATATGACCAGTAAACTAAAAGATAGTCAGATTCAATGGGCATAAACTTTTAATTTGTGATGGTGTCCAATCCCCATATGCATATATTCAACTTGTAAAATCTTTCTTTCTTGATCAACAAAAAATTATATATATCAATTGTAGACTTGTCAACTATTTCATGCAATGCCATTTTCAGATGCTGCATTTAGATATGTTTGCACAAAATCCTACAGCTACATCATTACCTCAAGTTGCTTAAAAAGGGATCATAGAGATGTGATCAAGAAATGCATCAAACAATTAAACTTACAGAAACAGTCATATTAAAACATAGAAGATTATATTAGTGTAGCTCAGTTCATGTTACTCTAAGCAACATTTTTGAGCCTAACCAAGTGGGGGTAAGCTAACCCAATCGGACTCGTAAAAATATCCTTTAGTACATAAATCGAATTCATCGATGTAATGAATGTCAGGAGGATTGATAATTCAATATGGCCTTAAAAAGAAAAAGAGAAACTTATTAAGTTGATCACCACACACTATTCACACAATTTAGTGCTATTTGTACTGTTGGGTCAATTTGATTGACTTTTCTGACCTAGACATGTTGACCTCAGAGTTCATCAACTCTGTGTTGTGAGGAACAATGTAGAATTTACTCCAAGCCTCCGGGTAATGATTCGATGATGTCGTTTGGCTGTGGGTTGAAGGGAAGAAATCCTCCATAACCTCACTCTATTACTACTACGTCATATGGATTATGTTAAGATCGATGCTTAAGCAAATTGGAGTTAAGAACTCGATGAAGCCAATCCACCCCCCCTCGGTTTCTTCGCTTCACAGCACATGGACAGCCCTACATGGTTCAACTAATCCCTCCTCCTCATTACATAGAGAGAGAGAGAGAGAGAGAGAGAGAGAGAGAGAGAGAGAGAGAGAGAGAGAGAGTTTAGCTTTCATTCTTAGAAGGTTCAACCACATTAGTAGCTTAAGAATGGCTTGGCATTTAATTTGTGCAGGTGGTTGCACCCACCTACACAGTGTGTTTTCACTTGCATGCATGCATGCATGCAATCTTCTACTGATTCAGGAGAGATGTCATCTTCTTCGGACTTGGAAGAAAGAACCATTTCATTTATGTTAATGTTCTTATAATAGTCTGGAAGCCAGACATGATGGATATGGCTGTCTTCGTTGAACAACTGGGATAAATAAACTAAGAAGAAGACAAGCTCTTGTGAATGTGAGACGCCATGCTTTCTCTTAGCTGGTTGACAAGGATGATATCAACACAAGTGGGTTGCAGATTGCAACATATGGAGTCGTGATTGGACATTAGGTTTCTGCATGTGCATGTCCAACTTGACCTGTGACCTTCCTCTCCCTCCAATGTCACGGTCAAAACACTCAAAGAAGAAGACAGCAAGACCATGAGAAAGATGAACACCACCTTCGTTTTTCCATTAAAATGTACATGAAATATACCTTCTCTTGAGATTGCTCGCAGAGAAAAAAGCAAGATTATACAACATATTAGAAAATTGTAGCACACATAGCCATGCCCTGGAAGATAATTAGAGCTGGTTAATCACCACATTGTTCTTATTTTTCGAGCACCATCTAAGAAAGATAGTGTTGCAGCTTTACCTTTATAATTATGGCTAATAGTCCCTACTGTGATCTGCGGCATGAGAGTCAGGTCCTCCGCGGTAGCTCTTCTCCTCCGCCTCAGCAGGCGTAGAACTCCACCAACTCGTCCAGGGACTCGGGCTGCGGGTCGGCGTTCTCCAGCATCCACAGCAGGTGCTCGAAGAGCACCACCTCGCAGTCCACCACGGTCCCGCAGGCGGCGCCGTCGTGCCCGCCGGACCTCTCGACGAGCACGCGGAACAGTGGGTGCCCGACGAGCTCGGCGCTGACGAGGTACCGTCGGCGCGACTTGCCGACGTAGACCGGTTGGAACCCCGGCGGGACCTCGTCCCCGTGGAACGACGCCGAGTGCCACGCCTCCCCGTCCTGCGACCTCGACGATGCGGCCCCGCCGGCTGACGGGGCCGTGCGCGTCAGCCGGCTCGATGAGTGCCACCTCTTTATCATGCACTTGAGCTTGCTCAGTCCGTTCCCGCTCTTCGCCATCAATTGCTTCTGTCCGCTTCCCCCAGAGAGAGAGAGAGAGAGAGAGAGAGAGAGAGGTTTGGGGGCGAGGAAGGAGGGAGGGTGGTGGAATTTAAAGGGATGGGGGAACAGGGGTCCACCAAAGTGGGACCAGAACAGTGGAAAGATAGAGGCTCGCATGAATGAATGAATGAATGCATGCATGCATGGATGGTTAGCTGGTGATGGTATATGTGTGGGTGGAAGAGAGATGGGTGCATGGATCCATACATGTTATGTACTAAGGGACCACAGACTTGTCTTCTTTAACTGATCTCTCTTTTGACCCTCTCAGTACTCTATACATAATATATATATATATATACATACATTACATTGCTGGCTACAGTACACAATAACAGCAACTTGACCTGAGATGTGAATTGTAACCATATGTCATTCATGCACTTTAGCAGCTATATGCACAGTCATCATGATGTAGAACTCCAAGAAGTACACAGTAATAGCTAATAAGATAACAAGCAAAGAAGAAAGAGAGAGAGAGAGAGAGAGAGAGTGAGGCACTGAGCTTATTATTCTTCACATAATCTCTGCTAATCCATATCTATCCAGATGAAACATATTGTTAAGCTGATAAGATGTTCATACAATACTGGGGATGTGACTGAGCTTAATGTAATCTAACTAATCAGCATTCCAAAATAATTTTTTTGTTAATTTTTCTTGGAAACTGTGTTAGTTGGACTTTGGTCAAAGTATGAAATTGCATGACCAACAAGTATTATTTTATGATATTAGATGCTATCAACCAAACAAGTCAAGAGATTGCATATTATAGAGTTATCTTTTTTTTCTTGCCTTCCTATAAAAGTGCAAGAGAGACCAGTGAAAGTGATGTTCATGTGCATGGAAGTTAGAATGTCCCAACCTACATGTTCTCCTCATTCAAGAAAAGAAGAAAAATCTTAGACTAGATTTTCTATGGATTTGATATGTTTGGATGTAGGAACAAACTTGTCTATCAATAATTTTCATGCATATAAAACCCTTCATATATGCAGTTAAAACTGTGCTAAATGTACATTTAATTTAAGTTAAAACTGTGCTAAATCCTTCATATATGAAGTGAAATATCATTATAAATATGACCAAAACTCTTAAACAGCCTTAGATTCATGTTAATTGTTCTTCCTTGCCAACAAAATTAAGAAAATGACAATATGTTAGAAAATTAGCATATCAAATTTGCAAAGGAAAAGTGGGTGTGTGGTAGTGATTGGTTTAATTCTCTGCTCTCATGAATTATCATACTTTTATTCAGCCAAAAGAGTCAAACTCCAGCCAAACATTTGTACCATAAAAAATAACAAGCTGAAACTTAATACAATTTGCATATTTAGGATATGTTAGTGGTAAAAGGAATTTTCACAAATCATGTCTAACCATGCTAAGAGTGAGGAGAAAAATAAAAAATATTTACCACTGTATTCTGGTGAATATTTTCTGTTTGCAGCAAAATTCTTGAAACAATTTCCAACATAAAAGGATTCACTAAATTACAAATGTTATGTCCTTACAATGTATCCATAAGACAACTGTGATTCATGGGACATTCCTAGTGGAATAAAAGATTAGACATTGAACTTAAAAGGACAAAAATAATCAAGAAAAGCTGGCAATTAAAGTTGCCTAATGCAAATGAAGCAGTAGTTATTTGCTTCAGCTTTGTATGTTTCCACAAAGAATTGTTCTTCTGATGACTTCATCATAGACAGCTTGAAGACCCCAATTCAAGAAGCAAACGATAGTTCATATTGTGTCGGTGATATCAGTATTGGAGGTCAAATTTCTCTTATGGTTGGTATGCTTAGGATAGAGAATTGTTCAAGAGGTACCATGAACAATCATTTGAAGGGCCTCTTATGTCAAATGGATGTAGTTGATTGTCCAAAATGAAACCCACCATATGCTTTGTTTTGTGGCTGACATCTGACCATTTCCTCCAAATTTTAGCAGGCACTTGCAAGAATCAAGGTGTCCTGCCTACAGGTATGCTTAAACAAAGAAAAAGATGCCAATGATTAGATAGCTTTAGGCTACTTGAATTATTGCATTAAGATCAGATGGGCACAGATTGAGTCCTGAGATTCCCATCAACCTTCCAAGCTAACAGTGCCTTTTGAATACTCCCAATCACTCTATTGGTAAACAGGAGTTGGAGCAGAGTTTGTCAACATTAAAAAGATGTTGCTCTTTGTCAGGTAGTCGGATTTGATTCTCTTGAGGACATGCACCAACGTATCAAATTGTTGAGGAATACAAAATGCTTGATTAAGCATGAAGATACTGAAAGACAGGGTATATGTTCCTTAAAGAATGACATGTAATAGGTTAAGTTCAAAGTAATTATGAATTTGAATAGAATAACTTGAGGTGTATAATAACTGTTAATCCAACAAGAGTGGAGGACAATGAAAGACTTTTCTATGGTTAGAATTTTTGCTCTAGTAAAAAAGTGGAAGTGGTTGGGGAACTTTCTTCAGGACCTCAATGTATATATAAGGGTGATTAGGTGATAGCTTTAGCAAAAGAAACCATAAAGAGGCATTAGTTGATAGCTGGTTTATATCTGACACTTGATTTCTTACAGCTCAAGAGGCAACTGGCTACAATAAACTAGAGTGGAGAGCTGTTGGCATGAATCATGAAGCTGGGTTATGTTATTTAGAATGGTTTTCCCAGGTTTATTCTCATCATGATTGACAGCTGCTCATAAAGGAAAAAATTTGGTATCTTGGTGGTGAATTTGAACTTACAACAGACAATTACTGAGGGATGTAATGATTATTTTGAAGGGGTATGAACATACTTCAATTACTGAGGGATGTAATGATTATTTTGAAGGGGTATGAACATACTTGGTAATGTATTGTTTCAATACTGCATCATATGAATTTATGAGAGATAACAATCTATATCATGTTTTAATAACATGACAAAACAATACATACTCAAACAGGATCATAACCTTCTTAAGGGGACTATGAAGAGGATGGTATGAAATCCCAAAGAACAGTAACTGTTACTAAAATATAATTTAGTACACAATTATGTGACTGCATATACGAGAGCTTATAAATGAGAAGTCCAGTGAGCATCCAGTAATGGAAGCAATAGATACAGTATGTATGATGATCAATATATTTTCATGCAGCTCCTTCCTGTGGCTATATTACAGTTGTAAAGGTTCTGTGTAGCCCAGAAGACATGAAGCCAAGCTTTGCTGAGTTGTCTGTGGGGAATTCCTCTGGTGGAGAACAGCAATTGTCTAAGCCTCTGGAGTCGGATGAGCGCAGTGTGTGTGACAGAAAGTATCTGCTGGGATTGCTGAGAAGCTACAAACCTACACCATAAATAATTTAGTGGTCCTCATTTCTAGAGCAGTCTGATTTAGCAGAGTTGGCAGGATTCAGTGGAAATTGCCTTGAGCTCTTCAGAGAGATGCGTGTACTCCTCTTCTTCTCAAGTTTACTCTCTCCTGTCCAATGAGTTCCTCTTTTGACTGCTTTACCGAATGCCATTCAGATTTCACTCTGCACATGCTTGTTTATGTGATTTCTACTGTCGTCTTCATGTCAGTGTACTGAAGTCTGTCTAAAGACTAACTTCTAATATTTTGTGTGGATCCTCAAAGGATATGCTGTGTGGAAGTCTGGTTGGTATCATCTTAGTCAATGAAAATGGAATTGTCATATGCCAAATGACAGAATATTCTGGGATTCATGTTCTCATGCAGTGCAGGTTCTTAAATCCAACATGTTGAAGAAGAGAGCCTTTGCACTAATAGTAGCATGTTGCCATTGAAGAGATCCATTTTGTCATGGAGCCAATGCTGGTAAAACAGAGAGTTATTCCCCCTAACTATCATTTTGTACAAAGAAATTGAAGTCTATATGTTAGATATGTAGGATGAAAAGCATGTGCCAGAGGACATAAGCTACTATAGCCTCCAGCCATGACCTACCTTGCATTCTCATCACCAGCAGTACTTAGCAGAAAAAAGAACTGGTGAGTTGTTACTATTGGTTATGGTTATAGTAGCAAGTAGAGAACTGCAAGCTTCATGCATTTGATTCATCAAAAATGTTGGACATGGATCATAAAGCTTGCCAATGCCCTTGATCTTTAGGATATTAAATTCATCAAGGTGTATCAGCCCCAGTGGCTCCACCAATAAAATAGCTTCTAGTAATTCGACTAAGATCATGTCTGTGTTCCTCCAATCTTTCCTCCTGTGCTGAACTATACATCTATAGGGATTTTAGGACCACAATTGGGACAAGCCATTATATAGGTTGGCCTCTGATACAGTCTAAGGATATACCTGCACAAGAGGAGCAAGAAGAAGGGAGTCATGCATGAACAATAATAGATGGGCATGTAGTCTTGCTTCCATGACCTTAGACAGCTCAAGTGCATCATGTAGCCTCAGAAAAGGTTGATCCATTGGAGAAGAGAGACAGTTCAATGCATCATATGACTTCAGAGAAGTTGTTGTTTGATTGGGAGACACACCATTGCTTCCTTGAGGTACACATGATAGAAACAGATGGTGCTGCTTTTTGTTTGCTTGCTTGCTTGCTTGCTTGTGTTGGTGGAGTTGTCTTCTCCCTTTTGGTTGCTTTTGCTTTCAGGAGATGGCAATTTGGTATTCAAGCCATCGTGCAGGAAGGACCATAATGGAGGCGTGCCATGTGACAGAAGATACAGTGTCCCAAGATGAAGATTTAGATCAAGAGAGGCAACAGATCACAACTTGATGGGCAGTAGTGATCTTTACACAACCTCAGATGGAAGAAGAAGAAGAAGAAAAGGCAAAGTGAGAAGCAACTCGAGAACTGCAACTGGGATATGATTACTCTCACAGGCAACGAGGAATTCCGTACCGCTGCTAAGATTTTGCTTGTACAGCATGAGAAGCTTCCTCAAGATCATTGCATTGTAGACTTCCTTGTCAACTACAGGCTTTATTTCTATGAATTAGCAGAGACCACATTGTTCACATGAATGATAACTCCATGAGGAGACATCAATATCATCAGTCATATAAAAATAAATAAATGGAGATCTCAATCTATCATCTTCTATCAAATTCGGAATTTAGATACGTGAGAGTAATGATACGATTTAAGCCCATTTCGACCTGAGTAACATTTTTCATATTCAATGACTCAGGGCTTCTGATTGGATCAAATGGCCAGCATGTGAAGACAGTTCATTGGATCAAATTGGTGGTGCACCATTTCACCACCTCTTCCACCTCCCTGAGACACCGGAAAGGATGACATGTCCAACTTCAGCAATATCTCCAAAGTCTCTAAAGACATTGACACACCCATGCAAGATCTTTGTAATCATCAAAGCTCATTGATTCATTAAATCCAGCTCAAACTAAAACTAAACAATGGTGGCCTTGTAGTGTTTAAGAAACTTCAGTAAGATATACTGACTTCCACTAATAAATCCCACTTGTGCATCTACAAGCGACCGTTGTCTCTGCTTCACTGACTGATTTGATGCATTATTCTCCTTGAGCCTGTAATAGCTGCTGCTTCATGGCATATGCACTTTCTGTACATCGATTTAAATAAGAAATTCCACCTGTTGTTACCAGACAAACAGTAATTTGATTATTTATGAAACCATGATCAGATAATTCAATGTTCTATTCTTATTAGAAATATAACAAAAAGAAAAATCCCTTGTTTTGAGAACTTACCTCTGCCATATAGGGTTTTGCAGACCTATCTCCTGTGTCCTGCATCAACAAGTCTAAGTTCCGTCTCAGATTCAAGGAAAGACATCTTATCAATCTCCCATGCTACACTGATGGCAAGGCAGAAAGTTACAAAGTCATGTAGTGCGACTGCAAGTTCTCACCCTTAATGAACTTTCTCTATTGGCTGCTTCTTCTAGCTTCAGCTAACTACACCCTTGATGGCGGTATGTGTATGAATGCCATATTAATGATGAGATACTGGTAAACATCTCTAAGCTCATTAGACTACTGCTTCCAAACAATCTCAACAAGGCAAATCAATTATTCAAAAATCATTGTACCATATCAACCAACAAAACTTTTTGGATGCTATTACTTCCATTTTTCTTTTTTTTTTATAGTAGCAACTCACAAAGAAACTTCTGTCACCTTTTATTGTAACATATCAAGTAATCAAATCTGTACATATACTTCACAACTTTACAATAATTATTTTATATTAGTAGCTTAAAACACAAAGAAAAACCATTTTAATATATCTTTGGCTTCCCAAATCTGATGAATCGTATCTTTCTCTAGAGTAAAGGGACTAACTATTCAAAAAAGTACAGCACGTTTGTGCAGTTATTGGATGTAAAATGTAACGGTGAAGACAGAACAGAAAAAGATTTACTGAAAGGCTTACCACCTTCGCAATTCTTTCCCAATCGTGTATGTCTATGATCTAACATCAGTCTCTTACAGAAATGCTTTCCACAAAACTGTACTGTTAAGCTGAAAAAAATATGGTGCATCACGACCTTATTTGCTAGTAATGGAGGCAAAAACATTTATCATCTTGATTCCCCTGTTCCACAAGCAGCCCAAGCAGGGTATAACCAAACCTCTTCTGTTGCCCTAATAACTTCTGAAGAGGTTGCAACATTTTTAACATCTTTACAGCATTTCCAACAGCCTTTTTTGTTACTGTACAATTGTTTATATTCCATTTCTACAAAAGTAGCAAGATTTTCACCCTTACTGTATTCTTCCATGATTTGTGCTTTTATGCAACTAGTGACCAACAGAAAATCTCTCTAAATGTCTACCATGTTCATCCATTCTGTTCTCGAATATCCTTTGAACTTCTCGCTTGCTGAGGTTGCCTTGGAAAGAAAAGAATGGCTAACAGAACACATACACTTAGTCCAACAACACCGTCAAATGGATGCAGAGGATGAGTATTAATTAACCAGGAAGGAGTACCACACTCATATCTGATGAAGCCACCAGTTTGCAAGGTTAAATTGGTGATCATTATCCCAGAACGTACTCCAATTGGGACATAGATTTTATCATTTGATCTCTGCTTAATTCCAAAAAGTGCCAAAGATAATAGCAAAAAACCAGGTATTGAAGGTAGGGACCTGTAATTTGAAAAAATACTACAATTATTTTTCAAATTACGTATTATAGATACTTACAAAAAATATAATAACAACAGTTAGTAATCAACATATAAATACTTACAAAAAATAAATTAAGAAAACATGTCTAATAAGGACTGCAGTACTCTTTAAAGTTTTAAACATGAAACAAATTTACATTTTCCAATGACATTTCAACCACACTTTATAGCAAGTAAAAAATGCATGAGATATTTATTAGCTGAAAATGGTAATGAAGATCTATATATCTTTTGTTCGATCATAAGTTGGTTCTAAGATAGGTGGCAACAAAACTACATGTTCCCACTTCTAAACATGCAATTAGTACACCTTTTTTGTCCCATTTAATATTAGTTTTAAGAAATAATATCATCCCATCAGGATTTTTCACCAAAAAATTTCACGTAGTTCTTTTCCATTCTTGCATGATACATTACTATCAAACATGAAATTGAACAAACCAAGTATTTGTTGTGAGGTAAACATTAATCTAAAGGAAGAACTAAGTCAGATCATAAAACGAGTTGCAAGGAATGGCAAGGCATTAAGCTTCCACAAAGTGTCTGAAAACAGAAAGCCAATTAATATGCACAGAAAATGCAGACAATCAAAACATACCTGTGAATTAGAGAAAATGCAACTCCAGATATCATAATGGCACGGTAGTATCCGAGTTCTACTGCAACTTCCTCAAGAAGCCATGACCTAAACAACAACTCCTCAGCTAGAGCAGCACCTGTTGCTGTAATAATCCCTTGAACGCCTAGTAGTAGCATGTTGATGAATGATTTCAGAGACAATGAAGTGGAACCCGATGGCCAGGAGAGGCTTGCATATCCTAGTAATCCATTGATAGAATGTACAAACATGACGATTGCCATTCCTCCAATCAAACCTTTAACAAAACCAAGGACCTGCAGAAAAGCAGCTGATGTAGGGATTTCTGTAGCCATAGTGAATGTGTTCTCAAACAAAATTATTCAAGTCATTAAAGAAGAAAATGGACACTGATTAACTAATACATGACCACATAACAACACCCTTAAGGCCTATCAGAAACCACAATAGAAATAATATAAAGCCAAAAAAGTATGAAAAGACTTCCTACCATCCCATTTGTATTTGCATAACCAAATGAAGCCAAAACTTGCTAAGATATGCTATTATGCAGATACAGGGACCAAAAAATGGAGTGGGGAGGATGATATCAGGTCAAATTGTCCTGCTGTCAAAAAAACTCATGATGCTGTTCTGAACTGTATTGCAGAATGGATTAAAGAGCTCATACCCTGGGTGCTGTGAGATCCAATCCATATTGTTCAAGGGGATTGTCATAGCCTCGTATTCTTTTACCCCAAAGTACAACAAGGATCATACTAGAAACATGGAGTCCCAAAACACATGCATATTCAGCAATTTTATTTGATGTCCTCGTTGTCCAACTTTGTACTAGTGTTGGGAGTAGGGGAATCACCACTGGAGACCATAAGACAAGAACCATGCAGCCGAACCAAAGAACCCTACAAGAAGAGATATCACCAATATTATGCTCTGAAAATATGCCAATAATCAGAACAGAACTGGAGCAACAAGCTTAAAGTAACATAACAAATATGCTCATCGAAGCATCAAATTTCATAAAGAAGATACATGAGTTAGACCGCATATATCTTTGACCAATTCGTTGTAATGAAAAAGCAGTATTTGCTGAGATAAAACTCAACAAGGCACAGTGAAACAATTGTTTATTAATGTTATCAACGACAAACCAAACCAAACAAACAAAAGGTTGCTCCTTAAAAATGAAGCATAAGTTATATATATATATGAATGTATATATATATATATATATATATATATGTATATATATATATGTATATATATATGTATATATATATATGTATATATATATATCCAGCTACCAGAAAAACAAATGAGCAAGCCTGCATTAGCATTAAACTGAACAACTGCCATCACAAGAATATGATTATCTGTTTAGGTCATTGTAAGAAAATGCCTCTGTCACTTTCCAGTTTGTTGATGGATTCTTTGTGATCAACAAACATGATTACTGACCTTACGTAAATGAACTAAACCTAGTTGAAGGGTTATCATTGATATCCCTCATCAAATGCATCTTTCTTTCCAGAATTTGAAAGTAAATTTATGAAAATCATGAAAATATATGGGTCTTCACCAATGATGCAGATAACAGAACATTAATACTCAGATCTCTCTATTGCAACAAGGTTAAAGATCATCCATCAAAGATGCAATTGCTTCAATGCAATATGGTAATGAGATATCTTAAATATGGTGAAAATATTAGAAAGAGATATATATGATAAGAGCACCATATTTTTGTCAGTTATGTAAGCATTCTCCAAAACAGGTACAAAAATGGTTGAAGTTGAAGATCTGATTTAGTTGTGAATAACTCTCCAACTGACAAAAGTATACTTCACAATCATTTTAGTTGTGAATATGTTATCTATTAAAGTTGCTGATGTTGAAGTTCTGCATGACAATTTGAGCTGTAGAACAACATTGAAAAAGAAAAAAATAAAATTATTTGTGACAGAATTTTCTATGGATCTGTCTACTGCATACTGTCTCTGATTAGTTGTTTATATATAACACTCAATTACTCAGATTCCTTCTGCTTATCATCCTTGCAAATTACAGGTGTCCACAATAATTAAGCTGTTTAAAACGTGTTTTCTCTCACTAGATATTCTGAACCAAAATATCTAACTAGTGACTATGGAGTAAATAGAAAATTGGTATATAAACTTATTCCTATTGCTTTTTTATCTGATTCCACATTGGACTTCCTCATCACACATTAAGTCCATATGAAATACTGCAAATGACAAAAGGCAACTGAGAACTTGCTTAGTGTGTTAACATTACAACGTACAACAACCACAATTGCTTGTATTCTGTACCAGGACAACTGAAGCGAACATGCGAATTACATTTTCCACTGAGATGCATTGCATGTTGAATTTAATAACAAAAAAAAAAAAACTAGTCTTTCACGTTGAATATCCCTTGAGAATTGACAAATCTGGTTAGGAAAACTAACAAAACTAACCTCTGAAACAGTGGACGCTCAGCAATATGCAAAAATGAGATGAGCCTGTCAGTCAAGCTCATAGCACCACGTAAACCACCCCAGAGCAAAGCAACTTTACCAACTAATCTCAACAATCCACCCTTCTGTCCCAATTCTGCTAGAACAGCGACCAGTCTTTACATGTTTTACAAAGACAAGCATAAGTGAAGGATTCATGAAAAAACAAATTAAAAAACTGGAGAAGAATTTAAATGATTTCCACCTCTCCTGATCCACTTCCCCATCATCCTTGGTCGGTACTACAGGTCCAGCAACAGACATTGCTTTCTCAGCTAAACTGCTCACAATAGTAATTGGATTCTTCTCTTGGGTTGCCTCCTCAGACTTAGTCTGCTCCTCATTTTGAGACCCTTCTATGTTAGTTACACTTGAAGGAACTTCCATTACTTTACTGCTTTTGTAGGTGTCCTTTTGCTGAAGATTTAAGATAGAGCCAGTAGATGATAAGCAGTTAAGTATTAAGTATTCTCATGAATCTAAGAACATTTTCTAGAGAATCTTCAACAATAAAGCATAGATAAAAAAGAATATACCCACATGAATCTAACAAGAAGCACGAAGTAGCTCAAAATGCCAAACCACAAATGTGGGTACGGGTCAAAAATATGTGACTCATAAAATGTGGTTATGTTGCAAAGTGCCAAGTACCCTAAAATCTGTATAGATAGAGTACTTAGAGGCCCTCCACACTTCTATACTAAATTAATGATTATTGAGAAGTTGAACAGGAAAGAAGAGGTTTTAGATACAGGTTTGACATGGGTTTCGAGAATAATTGGACTGACATGGTTACCGGTACACCAGGCAGCATATCATCTTGTAATGCATGACATTGTCGTATAAATTGAAGAAAAACTTGGTCAGATGGGCGAATACCAACTGGTATATTACAATCCGACCGATATTTAAAACCTTGCCTATATGAGAGAGTTTGGTGTAGAAGCAAGCTAGAGAGTCACATGTTTTTAGTCAAGATAACCATGGTGAATGAACATGAACCTCTTTATAATGCTCTTATGCTCATAAGAGCCCAAATTCTTGGCCACTGAATGTTTTGGAACACACGTATAGGAAATAAAAGATAACAATGGAAGAAAAAGGAGAGTTACAGTTTCCATAAATTGGCTGGAAAGGGAAACATATAAATTCTGCGTGCATGGGTTATTGTTTGCACCTTTTACCTTAACATCTCTAATTCTTTGCACAAGCTAACTAACCAAGAAAACAAGAAAGCAGCCAACAAATGGTTTGGCAAAATTGTCATTTATGTAGTAAGAATTGAAATAAATTCTAATGAAAAAAGAATTGAAATCATGATAATGACAAACTATGGAAAAACAATAATCAACAAGCAATTCTTATACATGAACTGCATGATGAAATATCTAACAATCTAGTTAAAGAAAAGTTGCAAACTATATTTTGTTAACTGACTAATGGGAAACTATGTGCCAGAAAGAACAGAACAGAATATGATGTCAACCAATAAGAAGTAATTCAAAGCCAATATTTCACTTGTAAAATTCTGCTAATTTTTTGTGAAAAAATCAATGACTACTGTAATGATCAAACATCCTAGCAAAGGTGGATTACCTGAGATGGGCCAAAGAAAGGACATGGAAATAAAAAATAGCAAGTATGGTCCAGTTTGATTCTCCAGTTCCTACTTAGAGATCAGATGATATGGTAAATATTATGTTCAACGATCAATTTATTTAATTATGTCAAAAGTATCATAACTACATAAATTTCTTCGACACAAGTAAGCTGTCAATCTCATACAGAAACAGGTGATAAAGAAAGATTTTTCACAGAATGGAACAATGGAGTACTAAGGTCTCAAGTTCATTTTTCACATTACCTGATGGTGTGCTAATAATGCAGTTGCACTTAAGGCGGCAGTAACTGCTCTAACCATGACTCGATCTTTGCTGTAATTAGTAGTGGCAGAGTTTTTATCCACACCAGTTAAATCATTGTAAACTTGATTTTTCTCATCATCAAGATGTTCATTCCTGGTGTAAACCTCCTCCATAGAATGTTTCTCCTGAATATTTCCAGATTTCTCAATATCTTTGTTTTGGTCTACATAATGTAAAGCAGCAATCTTGAAGTACTTTCTCAAAGATGCCAAGAGTGAACCGACAATTAAACCAACTGGAAGGACCTTCTTCAAACATCTGGTTTCCTCAATTGCAGAAGATATTATTTTGACAGTGTGTTCTCCATCTAGTGTACCATTTACCATTTCTAGGTGGCTATCCTCTGAAAGCGACTTCAAGTCTAAATGATTGTCTAGAACGATTGCTTTAGTTACTGCATCAGCAACTTGTTTCATATCATCTACAAGATCCCCTTCCAATTCCTTCAAATTGGAAGTGCTCAATCTACGATCAACTTCAACCTTCAGAGAATCAAGTAAATTGTTCCTAATTAAGCACAGTATTTCCTCTTCTTTTGCATCCCAACCACCCTTAGTATCAAAAGTTTCAGTTAATTGTTGTTCAATTTCTGGAATTTTAGAATCTAAAATCGCATATGATGTCTCGATAATACTATCTGCATCACCTTGTGTTGATGATTGATGCTGATTTTCAGTGTCTCCATTGAGAATCTGATTTTTCCAGCCTTCTTCTATGTTACCACTGAAACTTCCTGCTTGATCTAGCATTTTCCACTGACCCTTTTCTGGGTCAAGGAATAAATCAGTAGTTGAATCCAAATCAGATGATTTTGATCTTGGGAACCAAGAAGAAATATACCTCTGGAGATATGCTTCACATGGTGAGCCCCAATAATAAGGGTCAATAGCTATGTCTAGAGAATAATTTTGTAAAGGGCCAACTTTACCAATATTGTTTGAGGGATTAAGTCCTAAAGTATTTAATTCGGACCCTCCAGTCCTAGTTTCTGTGGATGATTCAAGGCTATTAGCAATACAATTCAAACCCAATTTATCTTCCACAGTGTTATCAGGTTGAATGTCTTCCTTATTTACATAATTATCAGGATGCCTAGGTGACAGATTTATATTTGATACTTTACTTGATCGATTGCTTCTCTGTTCTGTCCTTTTATAATCGTCTTCATTGATGGTGGGAAGGTCAGGCGATAGAATTTGAGATATCTCATCCTTACTTTTCTTCACTTCATCATCATCTCCTTCATTGTTACTTTTCTCTAACTGGTCAATCATGTTTTCTAAAACCCCAAAGACACTGTTAACTGCCATCTGTGTAGAATCATCAAATCCGGTCAAGGCATCTAACGCTTGAGTGACACTGAGTGAAGGGGGCTTAGAAGAGCATTGTAAAGCTTCATTTGATGTTGTGGAACTATGTGAATTTTGATGCAATTCCTGATTAACTTTGTCTTCGTTCTTCTGAAATTCATAGCATTCTTTCTGCACAACCTGGTGATCTGATACTGACACACTTGATGAAAGCGATTCCTCAGAATTAGATATAGAAATTGGCATATTTTGTTCTTTGTTATGGTCTGTACTCTTTTCTTCACTGTAATGGATATAACTTGCATCATTAAGAAAATTATCATCTTCAGTGTGCTTATCAGCATTTCCAAGTCTTTGACTGACCTTGTGCTTCTCACCACCAGTTTCATCTATTCACATGATCACCTCTCCATAAAGTTTCAGTTAATTGTTGTTCAATTTCTGGAATTTTAGAATCTAAATCGCATATGATGTCTCGATAATACTATCTGCATCACCTTGTGTTGATGATTGATGCTGATTTTCAGTGTCTCCATTGAGAATCTGATTTTTTTCCAGCCTTCTTCTATGTTACCACTGAAACTTCCTGCTTGATCTAGCATTTTCCACTGACCCTTTTCTGGGTCAAGGAATAAATCAGTAGTTGAATCCAAATCAGATGATTTTGATTCTTGGGAAACAAGAAGAAATATACCTCTGGAGATATGCTTCACATGGTGAGCCCCAATAATAAGGGTCAATAGCTATGTCTAGAGAATAATTTTGTAAAGGGCCAACTTTACCAATATTGTTTGAGGGATTAAGTCCTAAAGTATTTAATTCGGACCCTCCAGTCCTAGTTTCTGTGGATGATTCAAGGCTATTAGCAATACAATTCAAACCCAATTTATCTTCCACAGTGTTATCAGGTTGAATCTTCACTGTATGATAACTTGCATCATTAAGAAAATTATCATCTTCAGTGTGCTTATCAGCATTTCCAAGTCTTTGACTGACCTTGTGCTTCTCACCACCAGTTTCATCTATCACATGATCAACCCTCTCCATACTATTACCCTGGCTTGGTTCACATCCATCATCAGTAAGTCCAGGAGACTGAGAAGTTCCCTGTTCAGAGGGTTCAACATTTTCTGAAATGCTGATATTGACTGAATTTAACTGTTCTAGATCACCTTGCACCCTCCCCTCATGACCCACACCTGAATTGTTCTCATCATTGCCATTCTCATTCACTGAGATCTTCATTGTATCTTGGATCCTTGAATTTACCTTTGACGTAACATTAGGAGTCCAACCAATCCTATTCAGTCCTTCAAGATTCAAGTTTTTCCCTTGAGTTTGCATAATTTCAGTAACAGCAGTTGTGAGTTTTCCACGTACATCTTCTGGCACAGCTCCTTGAAGAGCTCTCACCAGGTTTTCTCCTTGCCCAACAGCGGAAAGAACCTAAAGCAATAGAGAAAAATGTTTTCATATTAGTAACATTACACACAACAAAGATAGAACTGTCTCGTACAATCAGAACTTGAACAAAGACTTAGATGAGTGGAAAATATTTTCATATTAGAAACTGCAAAAGCTTCTAGACAATCATTTTTCATGTGTAGTTAGCCACCAGAAATAATGGGACAAGAAGCAAGAACATGTAGATCCTGGTTAAATGAGAGAATGAAATAGATATAATACATTGCTTTGTAAACATAATATATCCTTGCTACATCTGTCAAAAAGTTGTCATGCTCATATATTGAAATTTCTTGCATGATAGAGAATGTAACAGGACAAGAAATGCATCATACTATTATGTATAAACCATTTTTAAGTAATGTCATTTGTCAAATACCTAATAATCATTAAGTTCAAATGATGAAAAAGAATTAAGCATTGAGGTCAGAGAATTCAAATAATGAAAAGAAGTGAAGCATTGAGATTTAGAGTTGAACCCCACAATGAAAAGAAGCCAAGAAATGCACCACACTATAATGTATAAACCTTTTTAAGTAATGTCATTTGTCAAATACCTAATAATCATCAAGTTTGAATGATGAAAAAGAATAAAGCATTGAGGTCAGAAAATACAAGTAATGAAAAGAAGCCAAGCATTGAGACTGAGTGTTGAATGTACTTTGTGATAGTAAAGACAGTCTTGTTGATTTGCAGTTTGCCCAAGGTAAAAGAGAACTTCAGTAAACAGTACTCTTGTGTAAACAAGCCTCGTTCTATGTGGTGCTACATCCATGCATCACCAATCTGATGTGTCATAGAAAATTAAGCAATCTATGTTTGTATGTCAAAAGGGTCACTAAGCTGATAATTTCATATATTATTATAGGAATGCTAAGTGAAAAGTAAGGAAACTAATGGTTTAATATCTTAGTGTAAAATAAATTTGCAATGTTCATTGTAATAAAGTATATATAAATGAACTTCAACTATATGATATCTATGCAAAATGGAACTACAACTACTGCATGACAGAACAACATTATTCCTATTCAAACGTATAATACATGAATGCAAAACCTTCAAGTCAGTTCAACCCTTAACAAGATAATGTAACAAAAAATTTTACTGCAAACAACTTAGTCAACTCAAGCACATCCCTCTTTACAGTGCAAACAGATACATACACAAATAACAAATTCATTCTACATCTGGTAATCTTAAGGTTGGAATAAGGCAACAAGCTAATGGTTTATTAAGAGGAAATGACAATATTTTGAATAGTTAGGCAGATGAAATCAGCATAAGATTTTTTTCTTCGAAAATGTACCTTTTTCTTCTGTTCATCATCAAGAGCGCCAGGCATTGTAACATCAAGCATATTCATGACAACAGCTGCAGTTTGTAAAACTTTGTTTTCTTCATCCATCTCAGTAGCTGCACTACTATTCTGGAAATCAATGGCATTGATATGCTTTGTTCCATCATCATCTTCACTCTCTATCTGCTGTAACTCACTTCTTGAATCCACATTACCATTAACTTTACCTTGAGCTGCAGCATCAGTTTGCTTAAGCACAATATTAGCTGGATCATCAAGCAATCCATTTACAGAGTTTGGCTGGGTAAGCTTCCTATTTATATACCCATCTACAATCTCACGGCTTAAATGCAAAGGGGAAGAATTGTATCTCCCTTTAACACCATTGGAAATATTCCGCTCTGGTGCTCTCTCATCAATAAATGCCAAACCTTTTGAAGGATTGATGGTGACATCAGCATCTTTTAAAAGAGGATGACAACCCTTCAGAAGTGTAAACTCCACTGCTGATATCCACTGCACGGGATAATTGAAAAATCATGTCAAAAGATACTATTTTAGTTGCTAAAGCACATATTGCATAATCAAGAGAGCCACTACCAACTACTAAGCCAGACAGATTATGCTAAGCAACAATTGATCCATCAAAGTTTTTGCTTTATGAAACTATATTCTTTAATATATTGGCAGTTTTTCTCCATACTAAGAATAATTAATAACCCAAGGCTCAGATTTCATGGGATCTGCTCCCAGAAAGGAGTACTGAAGAAGTCTCAGGTTGAGCATGACTATATTGTCCAAATTCTAATCAATATACTTTGAGGGATATTTGGGAAATCATAATCTTCCCAATTCTTCATTTCTTGACATATTCATCAAGCTCATCAAATCATTAACACCCCAAAGACAGCATGGGATTTCAAGTCAAAGTTGCTATGCCAAATGCTATTGTCCATCGTTGTCACTTTGCCGAACTGAAGGTTTGCTAGAATCCCCTGTAGGTCTGAACATGGCCCACACACCACAAGCATATTAGTTATCTAAAATCATATTTCTCATGATCTGAGTAACCTACAAGCCCAATTGCTCATAATAATATGATGGCAAAAATTGCTCAAATGCAACTTACTAGCAGTAGGTTTAATAGAAGCCAGAAAAAGGTAGGTTAACAGAAGCCAAAATGTCAATTTGCAGATTATGTCAAGTATCATTCTGTGGCCATGCCTTTCTCAACAAGCATGAGCTCAGATTCAGAAATAAAAAAATTTACAGCCAAAAATTACCTCAATAGCAAGATGTTGGCACCAAAAAATGGCAGAATGCCTTGTTGCCATCAAAGATGAAGGCAAGTAAGAACAAAGAAGCAGGCTTGTAAATGGATTTTCTGCTATTGAACTGCGTGGAATAGAGTAAGTTGGCACAGTCCCATCATCACTCTGTAAAGTAGCAATAAATATGACAAAAAAAAAGTCTCAATAATGTTCCAAATCAAGGAAATAATAATTTACATCACATATTGGCATGTAACAAAATGAAAAAGTATCAGAAAGAGGCACCAATTCTAAAGTGAAGACATGTAAGTACCAGAAGAAGTAAACAAGACTCTATAAACCATATGATAAGGACCTGATTATTCTATTAAATATATTCATAAAAACACAAAAATAATAGAAAAATGTGCTTCAAACCTACTATTGATCTTTTTAGCTCAAAAAAGCTATTGGCCCTCTCATCAGGTGTAAAGTTCCTTAAGCAGAGTCAATTCCCACACAAAAGAATTCCTTATGGAACTGAAGTTCAAAGCAACAGTTATAGTGTGGTGGGTAAAGAACCAGACTCATTAAGTAGTTAGTACTTAGTATTACTTAGTAGATTGTAGGATGGTATGAAAGCAGTAGTAAGTTGAACCCAGCAAAGTTCATCTCTAATTCTCTATGGTTAGTTTGTGGAAGGATGCAATTTTCAGAGCCCACCAATATATTCTGACTGATAAATTGATCTGAATTCATATATATGAGGTTTACAGAATTAGATTGCTAAGTTGAACCCAATAGGTTCATCTTTATAGTTAGTTTATGGAAGTACGAAATTTACAGAACCCACCAATATATTCTGGCTGAATCTGTTCTGAATTCATATATAGCGAGGCTGTTATGTTTCCTATGTGTTGTGAAATCCTGACTTTTCCATCTCAGGTCACTAGGCATGTTTATGCTGTAAATAATGCAACTGCAGACTGGAATACCAACCACAGAGTGTAATCATTAGTTTGCCCTCAGCAAAGAGAAACTTCTGCTTGTTGGAAAGAATAACAGGCAAAAACATTTCATGGAGATTACCATTGTGGTCAAGGGTTGGGTAATGTTCATAATGTCACATAATGATTCTTTCTAATTGCAACAAGCTGGCATGTATAAAATCCAACAGTTTGTAAGAAATAAAAATCAACTGCACTAAAAAAAGAAGCTTACAAGAAAATTATGCTGAGAGATCCATCAGTATTTAGAACACAGAACTCATTGTTCACTACTTGTTCTTCTTCATGCAAGATTAACAATGACGGAAATATAATAAAAGTTCATGTAGTTCAGTTATTGTTAAATTCACCATGATGAAAAGTATTCAATTTAAATGTTGCAAAGATTGTCTTCACAAAAGTGCTAGACTTTGCTATTTAACATGAATATTCCACATGCCTGTATAAAAAGAACAGGAATCTTAAGACTCTGTATTGACTGTCTTGTACTGGTCTTTGAATAGAAGTCCTCAACTGTATCATGCCCATGAGAAATAATTGATATAGCTCCATCAAAATCACGAACAGATTTTGTTGACAAAGCTTTTCCAACATCAAAATTTTTAGCTTTACCTCGAAAGAGTTCCTGAAAAATTGGAGGTACTGATTATCATTGCTAAGTAATCACATTGGACTAGTGAAAACAGAAATTTTAAATACTGGTTTCGTTTCTTTTGCTATTCTGCTCAATGTGCAGAAGTTTCCAAACATTAACTATGGTATGTAATAAAATAAATGCATCCAGGAACATTATAGTTTGGAACAATCAGTAACCTTGTTATCTTGCAGAATATCTATCAACCCACTCATGAGCTTTTGGTCCAAAGCAATATGATGAGGGAATGACCTTGTGGCTTCAGCCAAGTCAAATGGATTGTCTACACAAACAGCAGCAGTTAGGACAGTTGACTCTCCTACTTCAGCAAGATACTTCGTCAGCATATTTGCACCATAACCCCAGCCAACACCCATCACAGTTGTCCAGGGTCTTACTGTGCTGATGAATTGGAGAGCTGTGAAGACATCATCACTGTCAGCAGCTGTGAATAACCTGCAGTTGTTTCAGAACTCCTTCATGAAGAATGTACATTTCATATAACAATCAATTACCAAACAAAACCAACATTTAGTGGGACACAATCAGCCAAGAAAGTACATAGAAAGTACCATTTTATTACCAAGCCACATGCAGAGAATTTGTTAGCTAGGCGTTCCAAAAAGATGCAAGAGCATATTAGGTTACATTAGAATAATCAGCCAAGAAAGATGATATTGTTTTGATTATGAGAAAATACATTTACTACATTTGGTTTGGCCTGGTTTCACATTGCCTATCTGTGATTCAAAAAGTGAGAACCCACCATAAGGTTAAGTCCATTGGTCCATGTATGTTCTATTTCCCACCTGCTGCCAGGTCTAGCATGAGAATGGGACATGTAAGACCTAAAAGGGTAGCACGCATCCAGTTTTAGCCCTAAAACCTCAACAACCCTTAAATTGAACAAACTAGGCTCTGAATCGACAAAGATGGCTGTTCAGAGCTTATTAGGTTCTTGCTGCTCTCTTAAGGATTAAACCCGGACTCGTGTTATTCACATGCTGAATCTATGACTGAGTGGTTAACAGAAAAACTAGCGTGTGACAAACCTAACCCCAAATTTTAAACTACAATTAAGCAATGTCAAATTGGGTGAAACCAAACTTGGTAAACTGTATCTTACACTATTTTTGCTGAACTGCACAATCTACCAATAGAGAACCTGTCTAAAGCAAATAAAAACACCGATAGAATTCCAATCCTGCAAATCTAAAGAAGAGAGTTGGTCACATTTTTTCTTCAAGCAACTAGGGTTAAACATATGAGATAGCCGAAGTGAAACCTTCTAAATTAAATGTTATGCCTCACACAACCTTCCAGATCAATGCAAGTTCCTCAATCAAAATTTTGTTCATGGGACAAGTCTGCAATTGATTTTCTTGACACCGGGACTTACTAGCTATTGAAAAATGTTACACATTCTTATCTGAAATATGCTGTTTAAAAAGCTGCTATTTTCTTGAGCATCTTTTGGAACAATTGAGCATATGTTTTGATATACTAAAGCATTCTTTGTTTTCCAGTCAAAACAGTTAAGTTGATTTCCAGTAAGCAATCGACATCTAGAGGTAACAATTCAAAGTTCCAGCTTTTGTACTAAAAGACAAAAAAAAAAGGGCTTTTGGTCACTGAACTGCAGTGGCAACAGTCTGGGAAGCAAAAAAACATCCAGATTCAACTTTTAGAATTATTGTATTGATTTTTTTTTTTTACTTGCAGCAGCTTCGTTGTCCTTTGAACTCATTTCTCAATAATGAATACACCCATACCAGCCATCATCCTTCCTTTTGTTGCTTTTAGTCACTTAGTATTGTTGAATATACATTCTAATACTGGAGTCTGAAACTAAGGTTTGTCAAGATCATGCTACAAATGTCTAATTAAAAGAGCAGGGTGCTATTTAGTTATCTCTACTCTCCACAATTCTATTAGTTTACGTTGCATTAGTACTTGGTGTTAAGTTTGCTATGAACCACAGTAGCTATTACTTTAGCTTAAATTTAACAATTAGTTTAAAAAAAGGTGTATCAGCCGTTGTCAATGTGGGTTCTAGGGAGGGTCAATGTATGTAGTCCTACCATTAAATATTTAAAGAGATGGTTTCTGCGACTCGAACTCCTCTCCCAAGTCACAAAGGAGCAACCTGGTATTTATCCATGCTCAGTGCCTTTGACACGTAGATCGGATACATAAAACTAAATTTTCTTGCAACGAGCTCAGTGCCTCATTCTCTGGCATCAAAAAGCTAAACCTAGTCTACGAATTCTGAGAAAAAGGAATGAAGTTGATTTCCTTTTACCTTGGTGTAGTCAATGGGGAACCAGCACAACCTCTTGGATTCATGACAATGGGGAAATAACCATGCTGGAGGGCATCAGATACAAAAGATCTCACGTATCTATCCATGCTCCCTTCAGCAGTCCCTGGCACGATGAGCACTGTCGTGTCCAACCCATGCTCCTTCCCCAAGTCCAAATTTTCGGGCCAATCCAATGAGATAACCCCTCCATCATCCGTCCCCACGCAGGCCCTCTGGTAGGATATCTCCTCCTCAGGCCCCTCTTCTCCCTCCTCCCTTGCAAAGGGGATCCTTCCGCGGCTGAGATTCACGTAGTGCCGCTCGTCCCTGAGAAGACTCTCGTTCACTCCCTCTAAAAGCTCGCCATCATCCTCAAATGACACCGAAGGGCACCGGAGGAGGACGCTCCGGTTGAACGGCGTCGGGCTTGTGAACAGAACCCAGTTTCCAACCACGGCATCCACATCAGACGGCTTTCCCCTTCTTAAAGAAGAGAAATAAAAAGCGGCACCAGCGGCAAATCCGATCGCAGGGGCGAAGAGGAGGTCCAGGGAGGGGAAGGCAACGATGAGGTCCCGTAAGAAGCCATCGAGCGAGGACCGGACGCGGACCTCCACCCGCCGCCACCTCCCCCGCGGCCTATTATGGGGGAGGACCGCCTCCCGGATCCGAGGGCTCCGGCAAGACCGGTGAGGATTCTCGGGACGGAGCAACGCGGCTTGGAGATCGAATTGGGAGGGCACCGATCGGAGGATCATCCGGATGCGCAATTCCCAGCTAGGGTTTCTTGCGAGCTCCAAGAAAACCGTAGGAGTCGAGATAGGGACGGTGGTGGAGGACGGCCGAGAAGAAGCTGGAAAGGGGCGGGAAGCGGAAGGGGAGGGGGAAGGGAGTAGGAGATGGCGGCACGTGGAGGAGATGAGAAGGAGAAGGGCCGCATAAAATGACAGTACTGCCCTTTTCTTTTTGCACTATGGCTTCCCTATTCGTAACGGCTCCTTTTTTAACGGTCAATTGAATCGACGGAGCTCCTCCCTCCACTGCGATTCTTGCGGCTGTGTTTCCTTTGGCGCATACCGCAGGGAGGCGAAGGCGACTCAGCGTGTGAGCGTTGCTTTCATCCATGGAGGCCTTAAGCAAGGCAATGCCATGGCTCATGTGGACGAGGCTTAGGGAGTCACACCCACCACCCACAGAGACGCTCTCCCTTGATAGAATGCAGGAGAATGATGGCATGAATGGGCACTCCTTTCTCTCTATCACAATTGTCTTTCAATCCATCAGAAGCTTTTCAAGGTCTACCATGACTTTTCTTTTGTCAGCTACTGTTTATTGATGTGATTGATGTTTGGTTCTTCTGTAAAATTATATAGTTCTATATTTAAGATATTATTGGATTCTAATTATAATTATTGATCAATAGAAAAGAACTCCATATTAAAATAGGATTCCTTAGGAGATAATCTTGATGGGAGGATCTCTCTCGCTTATAAATAGACAGAACCTCTAGGGGCTAAGGATGCATCTGAGTACCATCTCAACAATTGAGAGATTAAGGTTTTTCTTTCGATCTCCCTCTTCCTCCCCTAATCCATCAATCTAGGTGATCATGTGAAAAGATAAGAAAAAAGGAGAAGGATCTAGTTCTCCTTACAGATTGATATTTCAGATCTAACGATGAAGATGCTTGTATATCAGATAAGGTTTATTTTTCTGAATAACAAGAAAGGTACACATCGTAATACATTGTTAAATCTAATTTTATTTTATTTTAATCTTGACATAAAAGTTTTTTCACGTTACAGATAACATGATTATAGAATTTATGCTAACATTTTCTACATACAGTAACTCTATAATCACTTAGCTAAAGGTGTTGTTGTAAGATGGGAGACGTGTGCCTGAAAGGGTAACTGAACAATTCCACATCCACATTCCACAGAATCAAAGATTGTTCAGGAAGTTGCTAAGATGAAGGCATCTCCATGAACAACCACACAGCCAATCTCTCAAGGGAAGAATAGTCGATTGTGGATTGCAATCCATTGTGATTTAATATAAAACATGTGAGAAAAACAATTTAAATCATTTCAAGGCAAGAAGGTCAAGGAAGATTGAACAATGACATTTTCTGGGTTTCTCAATGGTAACAATGGCCATAGGAGGCAGATGAAGCTTCTCCCAGGTTCTTCCGAGCTTTATCATATGAACACCAGAACAAGAGAAATCAAGCTGATGATGACATGTTAGATTATGCAAAAGAAGCTTCGTGATGGTTATGACCCACACGAGATCCAACCAATCGGGTCTCCTTCCCATCTAGGAAGTCCACCCTCATGCGCAAATAGCAGGGATTGGTCACAGAGCCTCCCCTCTCCTGGAAGTCATCTCTTCGGTCAAAACTCTCTCCTTGATGTGATTTCTTTGAGCTCGGTGGTCGGCCCAAACTAAGTTCGGTAAAGAGAGTCCGAATCTTATCTTTCATTCGCGTCTCGAAGTCTTTGAATTTAGCATTGATTGTCTCTTTCGATGCTATAGTATATGCCTCTAAATCTATAATGTTAAGATCTCTCTTTTGTTGTCGGGTTAAAGACATATATCGGTTGAGAAAAGTGGTGGCCAAAAGGGTTGGTGGATTAGTATATGTAAACTGCGATTTAGGCTTGTTTTATGGCTATTTTGTAAGAGCAGAATTATCGTCGAAGAAACAACGGTTTCATGATAAAATTTCCAATAAAAATCGAGAGATTTAAGAAGGGAATTGGGTAGCAAAATTTCGATTTAGATAACAACAATGATGACAAATTTGATCAAGAAGATTTCGACAGTATAACAGTAAGAAAATTAGTACAAGTTACGATAGCAGAATTCTCGTCAAAAAATTCCAACGGTTTGTGACGAAAATTTACAACAACACAGTAACATTTTAGAGATGAATTCCTCAATAGATCAATCTCATATGGAAGCCACGACGATCTATGAAGCATATAAGAAATTTTGTTCAAAAAGGATAGCAAATATATATATATATATATATATATATATATATATATATATATATATATATATATATATATATATATATATATATATATATATATATATATATATATATATATATATATATATATATATATATATATATATATATATATATATATATATATATATATATATATATATATATATATATATATATATATATATATATATATATATATATATATATATATATATATATATATATATATATATATATATATATATATATATATATATATATATATATATATATATATATATATATATATATATATATATATATATATATATATATATATATATATATATATATATATATATATATATATATATATATATATATATATATATATATATATATATATATATATATATATATATATATATATATATATATATATATATATATATATATATATATATATATATATATATATATATATATATATATATATATATATATATATATATATATATATATATATATATATATATATATATATATATATATATATATATATATATATATATATATATATATATATATATATATATATATATATATATATATATATATATATATATATATATATATATATATATATATATATATATATATATATATATATATATATATATATATATATATATATATATATATATATATATATATATATATATATATATATATATATATATATATATATATATATATATATATATATATATATATATATATATATATATATATATATATATATATATATATATATATATATATATATATATATATATATATATATATATATATATATATATATATATATATATATATATATATATATATATATATATATATATATATATATATATATATATATATATATATATATATATATATATATATATATATATATATATATATATATATATATATATATATATATATATATATATATATATATATATATATATATATATATATATATATATATATATATATATATATATATATATATATATATATATATATATATATATATATATATATATATATATATATATATATATATATATATATATATATATATATATATATATATATATATATATATATATATATATATATATATATATATATATATATATATATATATATATATATATATATATATATATATATATATATATATATATATATATATATATATATATATATATATATATATATATATATATATATATATATATATATATATATATATATATATATATATATATATATATATATATATATATATATATATATATATATATATATATATATATATATATATATATATATATATATATATATATATATATATATATATATATATATATATATATATATATATATATATATATATATATATATATATATATATATATATATATATATATATATATATATATATATATATATATATATATATAGGCAACAATATGTGACTGAAATTTTCTGTAACAATCCTTCATTCGCAAAGATGATAACTTTTACTGCGAAAGGAATTCACGGCATGAGATAGATGAAAAGACTTCTTCTTTGTATTTTGAATGAAAAATTGCAACAGCAAAAGATATTAGTAATAGGAGAATATCAAATCTCTTGATGCAATTGGAGGTAACGACAATAGATTGATTTGATCTAGGGTAGAAGATGATGATAAAGATGACGATGTTAAAAACAATTGTGGGAATTACTTAGTTGGTAGTGGGTAGTAGGAGTGGTAGCAAAAGTAGTAAGAAGGGATGGAAGAGGGGGGGGGGTGGGGGGCGACCGCTAGGAAGCCCAAAGGCCCAAATATAAACCCTTGCCACTCTTCTTTATAGGATAGAGGTGGTTAGGTGGGGTTTATTACAATCTCATAGGATTTTTATTAGCTGCTTCTTGCATTAGCAAAAGTGAACGAAAGATAAAGCAAGATAATTAATGAAAACAACAAGCATGAAAATGAAGCAAACAATAGATCATACACCAAGAGCATACCTTTGAGGAGCAAACCAAGAGCATTCTTTAAGGAGCGTACATTTTTTTCATAAGATAGATATCTCTCTTTATCCTTTTTTTTAATAATATCTCTAATTTAAAAACATCTAAAATATCCCTCAAAGATTTTTTTGCTAAATTTTTTCATCTATTTCTTATTTTTTTAACTTTTACAATGTTTTCATTTGGCTCATCTATAATATTTTTTAATAATATTTTATTTATATACTAATAATATTATAAATGCTAATGAAAAATACTATAAGTGACATCATATTATCTCATTTTTTGTTATAATTGCACATAGATCATTATGATATCATATTTTTAGACTTGTAATTAGTTTGGTTGAGGTTAGGAGTCTATTTAAATTATTTATAGTATTTTTAAGTAAGACTATATTTATTGTGCTGACAAAAACACTATAATAAACCAACTTTTGTCTTATATTTAAGCTACTATATATATATATATATATATATATATATGTATATATATATATATATGTATATATATATATATGTATGTATATATATATATATGTATGTATATATATATATATGTATGTATATATATATATATGTATGTATATATATATATATGTATATATATATATGTATATATATATATATGTATATATATATATGTATATATATATATATACATATATATTGTATATATATATATATAATGATTTTTAGTTTATTTTGATTTTATTTGACTTATTTTCAAGTATGATTTACAGCATTTTTATTGTGGTGGTCAACAAAACATTATAACAAACAAATTTTCTGAAGAATAGTTTGCATTTTTTAAATTAAAAATACTGTTTAAAAATAAAACAAAAAAAATATCATTTGAGAAATATATGAGTATTTTCTTTAAAAAAAACCTAAATCAAATGCAGGTAGTGCAAGTCACAGCAGAAATAGACTTAGCAGTCTTATCTGTGCTAGTTAAATTGCTTTGACATTCTTGGATCAATTATGCTGGGCATGATAATTGAAAGTGTCCATCATTCTCTTTCCAACTAAACTGAGTTTGGTCAGTCTATAATCAAATATTAATTGCATTTGATATGAGTTTGTATGTTGCAGAAAAATAGTTGATTGGATGTTGGATTGGTGTAGAGTTTGATCCATAGTTATTCACCTTATAGTCTTAACCTAACTAATATGTATCCTTTTTGTGAAGCAACTTTATCTATTAGTACTTGATTTACTTAATATATAATCTTTGATCATATGAGCTGTAATCTATAGGTATGATTACAAGCAACTTATTGATTTTGTTCATTTCATAAAAATTGAATACTAAAAGGTATCATAAATTTATATAAGATTGGCATTTAAAAAATTGATTTTGAGATGGAATGCTTTCTATTCTTCCATAAATTCAACACATTTTGTGTCTATTAATATTTTTTTACAACTTTAATTTATTTTTTTAAATGATAAATAGTGATTGTGAAATTTGATCACATAGTCAATATCTTCACAATAAATTTTAGTAAGACGAATCAAATTTTTAATAAAAAAATAAATCAACTACACAAACACCCGATAAATTTAAACTTGACCTTAATCCCGAGATGAAAATATCTTATGATATTTTATCATCATTAATATAAAAATCTTTATTAAGGAAGATATTAGAAAATTAAGAAATATATACTATTATTTGCATCATTAATTAATTTCCCCATGAACAAAATATGCCTTTTGACTATAGCTTATAACAATAGCTATGAACACAAAGTATTATCTTCCACTCCATGTGATGATGACATCTTTTAAACAATGTCTTACATCAAAATCCATGCTCTTGGATTCATCAAAATGTCTTCCCCTTCCTTGTCCTTTCAAATCAATTAGCTATGTTGGCTTTTAGCTACCACAAGTGGGTCTAATCAAATGTGTTGATTGTCTTACGCATCAAATTATTGGACCTTCAATATCATTTATAAATGTAGGGGTTATGAAGTCGATGCATGCCATTGGGTCCTTAAAAGGATAAGGATTAGATGAAATGGCCCCAATCTGACTCAGATTTAGGCCCCACCACTAGCACATAAGTTTCAAGTCAATGGGATATTTCTCCTCATCACAATCAACATCATGCCATAGAATTTAATATGATGGAAGTTCCGTTTCATATTTTGCCGCCTAAGATTACACAATTATGGATCATTAAAGTAGATGACAATTATAATTGGCATGCAAGTGTCTTACGATGGGCTCATGCTAATGTGGCAAGTACATGTAATGAGCTTACGTAAGCAAAATTTCAGGTGAGCAAGCTTTTGAATGCCTTTGCATTGGCAAAAGAGTTGACAATCTCTTGATTAGTTGGCATTTAAGATACATGTAATGGAAATCATGTTGACATGGGCCAAATCTCTCTAGCACAAATGTTATTAATCTTGATTTGTCAACCACAATTAAGTTGGACAAACATTTGGTGGCCAATTTGGTGCAATCTTCACGTTCATATCACAAGTAGTAAGTCTTTAATAGGAAGCTTTCCTTTCGAAGAAGGCAATAACGTTATTAACGACTTCTCTTTCAATTCTAACTATTTCGCCCACTTGTTTTCGCGGAGAGACATTGAGTAGGCCCCACGGTGGGGCTCTTGCCTCGTGTGCAATCACCACGCGAGTAGGCGAGCCGGGTGGAGGAGAGACGGAGATACCGGCCAAAGTGCTTCGCCAGATGCGGTCAACGCCGGCACGGATGGTCGACGCCGCTGACCCTCCGCCGCCCGGGTCCCGGCCGTGACCGCCAGCCTCCTGCACGCGGCGAGCGTTGCATCCTCTTCCTCGGCCGCTGGTTTGCGGTCGGCGGGCGGGCGGGCAGCCGACCGACGTTGAAGCTTCTCAACGTCATGGCGTCACAATCTTACTGTTCTTGATTTGAGTCGCTGCGAACGGGGAGGGGCCGGTTTCCACGGAAATTTCATGTAAATTCTTGAACCAAAGTCAACTCCCTTGATCTATGGAACATCAAAAGCTAACGAAAGCTATAACTAGTCGTGATTAATCTAGATTTTGCGGGGCTTGTGGTTGCCTTTCTCTATTCTTCGTTCAATGAGGATGAAGCTTGGTCAAACAAGCAGACATTTTTTTGTTCTTCTTGCATCTAATAACTCGTCACGCACTATTCCGAAGTCAAAAAACAATCAAAACGACCCAAAAAAAATCGGAAATTAAGAAAGAGAATTAGTGCAAGTGTTTCCCGTCTCAAGAACTTGATGCTGCTAATAAAGAAATGGCGCAGTGGTTTTGCAGCAGCTGCACAGTGAACGAAACTGGAAGCCATTGATGGATTTTGAAGCGGTCTTCATGCGAAGAATGACGAGCTGAGAAAGAGTAAGAGAGAAGCGTCCACGAAGGAGAGTGTTCGTGGCTGGCGAAAAGTGCCTTCTTTCTTCTCCATTGAAAAGACATCTTTGTTTCGTGCTTGTTCTTTGTATAAAAACGGGGGAAGCGCGCTGCCTCCCCTCATTCGTCCTCGGTTCTTCGTCCCCGTATTGCTTCCATTGCGTGTTCGTGTCCCCTAGTTCCGCTTGGCTTTTGCTTCTGCGATCTCTGCTTCAGTCTTTCTGAGGGTACATGTCGCTTTCCCGAGGAGAAATAATTGATCTTTGCCTAATGGAAGTAGGAAAACGATAGCTTCTACATCTTTTTCTTTGCGCCTACCTAAAATCTCTCCACTATTTCTTTTCCTTTTTAGAGAAGCTCAGATCATTGCTTCCTTTTCTTGTCTGATCTTTTGTCAACCCTACTCTTAATCCAAGAACAGAGTCAAGGCAAACCCTATACTTGCTCTTTTGCTTATCATAAGCTAGAATCTTATGGTCAAAGAACATCCTTTGGACTGGATCCTTTGGGACTCAACTACGGTTGGAAAGATTCCAGCTTTTCTTGTTTACAAGTTTTTCTCTTGTGGAATATGTTATGAGGTCGAAGACCACTCGGTTTCTGACAGGAAAATGGGAAATCTTTCCTTTGAATCTTCCTTCCTTTCTTGGATCGATGTTGGACACTTTGGTGGGATTGATAACAATGAGAAAGAAATTTTCCACATGCATAACCAAGATTTGCTTCTTTAGAGAACTGTCCTGTTTCTTGGTTTTCTCCTGTCCTTGCCATTAATCTATCCTTGTTTCCTTATTTCCTGCTTTATCTCTTTCCTTTTCCCTGCTTTCCTTTTTGTTCATTAATTTGCATGTGGAATTGATGCCTTTGGTAAATGGATTGAGCAGGAGATGTTTTTTGGTTTCTTCTCAGGTGTTATTGATAGATTTATAGCTGTTTGATTAGTGTTACAAGTCAAAAGTTCATGCTTGCAACCCTTCTAGATTTTCAACTTTATTGTCTGGTCCAGCTATCCAGTCAATTCTTCCAACTCCTATTTGTGAGGAGTCTTGCATTGGTGGCTTCTTATACCAGTGGTTATCTCTTTTAGGTTCTTGCAGCTTGGTGAGTTCTAAAGGCTTAGATAAGGTGCAGAGATAAGCCATGGCTGGGCGCACTTTGACTCGTGTTCTTAGTGTTAAGGAGCGTCTCAGTGGTACCCTCTCCGCCAGTCCTAATGAATTGCTTGCTGTTTTCTCAAGGTATGATTACAATCTAGCCTCCTTCTCTTCGATACAAGCATCGATGGTATAGAGCAAGGATGCTGGTTTTCTTTTCTCTTGAAATCCAACTTGTAACCATTCATGTTCTTCCTATTGGTTCGCGGCATATAAGCCTCTAAATTTTCTCCAAAAATTTGCACATAACCTTAAGATAATGATGTAGCAGGACCATAGATAGCATTTTATATCTCACTATTGACATCATAGATAGCATTTTATCAGAATTAGACATGGATGCAACAATTAAAAGCTGATAAAATTCATGATTTGACTAGATAGTGTATCTGAATATGACTGTTACCTGTTGAATTTTCAGGTATGTTAACCAGGGAAAGGGGATGCTGCAGCGGCATCAGTTGCTTGCCGAGTTTGAAGCAGCATTCTCTGAAGATGAGAAGGAAAAGCTGAAAGGTGGAGTCTTTGAAGATGTTCTGAGAGCTGCACAGGTGACACACCGATAACAACAAACAGACAGATTTACACTTTTTCGATCATACTGTTTGCAGTTCTAAAATCGACGATTCTGAATTATGCAGGAAGCTATAGTTGTACCTCCACTCGTCGCTCTTGCTATTCGACCAAGGCCTGGTGTCTGGGAATATGTCCAAGTGAATGTGAACGAGCTCGTTGTGGGGGAGTTAAGTGCATCTGAGTACCTGCAATTCAAGGAAAAACTAGTGAATGGAGAGTATGTTCATCGATCATATTTTGTGTAACTTACAAAATTGCTTGCGCTGTAGTTTTCATTGTAATTCACCTTCAGCAATTGAATCTGTTGCTTTACTTCTTCTTCTTCTTCTTCTTCTTCTCCAGATCCGAGAGTAACTTTGTGCTGGAATTGGATTTTGAGCCCTTCAATGCCTCTTTTCCGCGTCCTTCACTGTCAAAATCCATTGGCAACGGAGTGCAGTTTCTGAACCGTCACCTCTCTTCGAAGTTGTTTGTCGACAAAGAAAGCATGTATCCACTGCTTGAATTTCTTCGGACACACAGTTACAAGGGAACGGTAAATCTCATCTCCTTTTCGTTCTCACATTATTAGAAACTAACATTATGAGCTTGTATACATTTGTAATCTGCAATACAACAGTACAATAGTCAAAAGTCTGTTTGCCAGTATAATTTGTAATCCATTGATGGTTCTATATGATGGTATCATGCTTGGAATGCAGGTGATGATGCTCAATGATAAACTACAAAGTCCTCGTGCCCTCCAATCTGCACTGAGGAAGGCAGAGCAATATCTACTGAGCATTCCTGCTGATACTCCATACTCAGAGTTCAACAATAGGTATGTTAATCTCCACTTACTGTGTGATCATTAAATTCAATAGCAGGATTGAGATGAATTTGTCTCTATGAGATTATAATATGCACCATTTTATCTTTTCTTTTAGGTTTCAAGAGCTTGGATTTGAGAAGGGCTGGGGTGACACAGTTCAGCGTGTACTCGAAACAATGCATCTCCTCCTTGATCTTCTTGAGGCGCCTGATCCCTGCACCCTGGAGAAGTTCCTCGGAACAATTCCAATGGTCTTCAATGTTGTCATCCTCTCCCCACATGGATACTTTGCCCAAGCTAATGTTTTGGGGTACCCTGATACTGGCGGCCAGGTGCAATGCTCAAACAACAAGGAGATTCAACTTTAAGTTGCACTTCTCTTAGTGTGACCTGATCTTTCTGCCAATCCTTCTGCAGGTTGTCTATATTCTTGATCAAGTTCGCGCATTGGAGAATGAGATGCTTCTTAGGATAAAGCAGCAAGGCCTTGATATCACTCCTCGCATTCTCATTGTAATCACGAAACTTCAACTGCTTCTATCTATCATCTCTGTGACAAACTTGCTTGTTGGTTATGCTAATCAAAAGGCCCTTCTCATGAATCCATCTTTCTCCCTGTTCCAGGTTACTAGATTGCTTCCTGATGCAGTAGGGACTACCTGCGGCGAGCGCCTTGAACAGGTCGATGGGACACAGCACACGAGCATTCTTCGGGTTCCTTTTCGGAACGAAAAGGGGATCCTTCGGAAATGGATCTCGCGTTTTGATGTATGGCCTTATCTAGAGACTTACACTGAGGTAAATGTGTCCCTCGCTAGCAGAGCAGATCTGAAACTAATGGCCTGTTGAAGCTTTCACCTCGTTCAATGTCATCTTGCTTGTGCATGACAGGATGTCGCAAAAGAACTTGCTGAGGAGCTGCAGGCAACTCCGGATTTGATCATTGGAAACTATAGTGATGGAAATCTAGTAGCATCTTTGCTTGCACATAAACTGGGTGTCACTCAGGTTTGCATCTCGAAACACAATGCTTTATTATCATTCTCTACCAAGCAGTGCATTATCACTAATTGTTTTCTCATAATGTCTCTTTGAAGTGCACCATCGCCCACGCCTTGGAGAAGACGAAGTATCCAAACTCCGATATCTACTGGAAAAAGTTCGATGATCAATACCACTTCTCTTGCCAATTCACAGCTGATTTGTTCGCCATGAATCATACCGATTTCATCATCACTAGTACCTTCCAAGAGATTGCTGGAAGGTATGTTTGCCTGGAAATCAACGAGTCTCCAATCACTTCAACTAAAATGCAATGAATCTAATCTTCTGCACATCTCTGATATTGCAGCAAGGACACGGTGGGACAATACGAGTCTCACACTGCATTCACACTTCCTGGACTCTACCGCGTGGTTCATGGAATCAATGTATTTGATCCCAAGTTCAACATTGTTTCGCCTGGAGCCGATATGTCAGTCTACTTCCCTCACGTTGAGGTGGACAAAAGACTCACTCACTTCCATCCTGAAATCGAGGAGCTACTTTTCAGCTCTGTTGAGAATGATGAGCACAAGTGAGAAAGACGAGCAACTTCTTCTGTTCCTTATTTCTGTCATGCTCTCTAATCTTTCTCAGCTAACGAAAGAACTCGGAATTCATGCAGGTTTGTGCTGAATGACCGAAACAAACCGATCATTTTCTCGATGGCAAGGCTGGACCGTGTTAAGAACCTGACGGGTCTCGTAGAGCTATATGGCAGGAATGCGAGGTTGAGGGAACTAGTAAACCTTGTTGTGGTGGCAGGCGACCATGGCAAAGAATCGAAGGATCTCGAGGAACTAGCAGAGAGGAAGAAGATGTTCAGTCTCATCGAGGAGTACAACTTGAATGGCCAGATCAGGTGGATCTCTGCGCAGATGGACAGAGTCCGCAACGGGGAGCTCTACCGATACATTGCTGACACTAAAGGAGCTTTTGTGCAGGTAATGGATCATTGTACTCTGCTACCCCTTGACCTGAGAATTCTCGACTGATGGTCTGTGTTCTGTCTTCTAAGCCTGCTTTGTACGAAGCTTTCGGGCTCACGGTGGTGGAAGCCATGACCTGTGGCTTGCCCACATTTGCGACTGCTTATGGAGGTCCTGCAGAGATCATTGTTCACGGGGTTTCTGGCTTCCACATCGATCCTTACCAGAAGGACAAAGCCGCCGAAATCCTGGTTGGCTTCTTCGAGAAGTGCAAGGAGGATCCCACCCACTGGGATAAGATCTCGCAGGGAGGACTGCAGAGGATCTACGAGAAGTACGGCTTGTTTCTTCTTCCATCCAGAACATGACTCGATCGACTTCTTGTTCTTGTAACCCTCATGCCTGCATGGACATTTCGTAGGTACACTTGGAAGCTGTACTCTGAGAGGCTGATGACATTGGCTGGTGTGTATGGATTCTGGAAGCATGTATCCAACCTCGAGAGACGCGAGACTCGTCGTTACCTCGAGATGTTTTATGCTCTCAAATATCGTAAATTGGTGAGTTCATCTCAACCGGTTTGTGCTTCGATCCTCCTCAGCTAATACTAAATGTTTCTTCTCCACTTCGATCTCTGATTCAGGCTGCTTCTGTTCCTCTGGCTGTCGATGCGGAGAGCACTGTCGATGGACAGAATGTTTGAAGCTGCTGCTGCTGAAGAGAGCTTCGAAGATGGGACCCGACTGATGTCGGACAGAGTGATTTGCTGTGTTTGTTTAGAGATGCATTAATAAGATGTGAGGCCATTCTCTTTCATGTCATCAAGGCAAGAGTTCATGTCATTCCAATTGTGGGGCATTTTTCTTCCTTTTTTTAGATGTAGTTCTACCTTGTGAGGTTCAAGGACAAAGTTCCTGCAATAAAATTTGTGCTTTGTTTGTGTTGCTTCAGACACAGTAGCTAAACAATCCTCTGCAATGAGTTGGACAATATGATGATCAATCAGTAGGGTGGATATTAGCTTAATATAGCCTGGTAATTCAATCTTGTTACCCTAATGTCCTGTCTGACCTACAATTACATTCTAATATAACATTATGTTCCAGTTATAAGATGAAAGGAAGGCTCAAGATGCATCACACACCAGCTATTAGCAATATCAAAGCATAACATAAATATGGAAGGTAGCCATTGAAGCATAAAATAAGCATGCCATGATGTCTACAAGCATCTCCATTAGCAGTATCAGACATACAGCCAAATCCATATTCAGCATTTCCTACTATACTGATAATTTGACTAACATTAGGGGAATCCAAACAGAGATATAGTACAGTGACATAGATCATAGTCCATGCAACAATTTTATATCCTCCAACACTTTCATTCCCTGCAACCGAAAAAGAAAAGACAGCTCAAACCAAATGACAAACACAAGCCATAAACAGCATAGTAGTTACAAAATGAAAGCAGTGATGCTTACACTTCTATGTTATCTACATGATAATGGATACCATAACTCGAGGATCCTCAGAAGATGCCGCTCCCCAACTGTGGCAGGTTGTCGAAGCTCCAGAGGTCCACACTGCTAAAGTCTTGAGTCAAATCACCATCGAGAAGGTTGTTGATTGAGTCATCTGTGCTCGGCTGCAAATAAGGTATCTGCAGAAATTTCATGTATGGTTCATAAGCAGACAACTCTTTGGAGGGTTTCCCAGCAGCACTTTCCTTAGTAGGCACAGCTCGTCCTACATTGTTCGTCAATTTCTTTGGAGCAACACCTTTTTCTAGGCAGGCTGTCTCTTCAACTTCAGAAATTGTTGGAGCAATAACTGATGTGATTTCTGGAGTCTTAATCTCATGTAGGTCAGATTGCAAATTCATCCCAGCCAGCACAGTAGGTGGAGCTGGTTTTATCCCTGGTAACGAACTCAGTTTCTCAGATTGTATGATGGGATCCACTTCGATTAAGTCAAAAGATGAGCAGAAATATTGATATGGGTCATAGAGGTGATTGAAGCACTTATTATAGTTGGGCATCTCTGTTTTTGATGTTCTTGATGCAGCTAGTTTCGGAAGGGACTTCTGGACACAAGGAAGTGACCCATCAGGGAAGTTGACCTTGGCTTTTTTGCCACGAATCTTACGAGCTTCTGCATCATATGCTCTTGCAGCTTCTTCAGCAGTGTTGAAGGTTCCAAGCCAGACACGAACTCCCTTACGAGGATCTCTAATTTCAGCTGCCCACTTTCCCCAAGGACGCCAACGGATACCCCTATATTGATTCTTTCTGTACCTTTTAGCAGACCTTGCTGCAGGTACATCAACCTCTGAAGGTCTCGTAGGGACTGGTTTATCTGCAGCCAAAGGCAATATCATGAGGATCCAGTAATGACAAATTCAAGTAGAAACAACTCAAATCCACAGGATCAATCAATTTCTGTTGGTTTTTCAAAAAATCCCACTCAATTAATAATTGTTCTAAACAAAAAAAAAGCCCCACTCTGATTCCACTGATTCAAGTCCAAATATGGACCTGATCCTGCAAAACTTGGATATACTTGCAACTTTGGTGTGAACCATAAGCGTATGGCGATAAGTATCACTAGGGACTTTAGCAGTGTAAACCAGACCTTTATGTGATGTGGGCATCAATGTAAAGCAGAGAAGCAAGAGTGTAACAGAATTCTTTGGGAGGAATTCAAGAAATGTTTTGCAAGGACCAGGACACAAATCAAATCGAGATAGGTGATGGTAATTAAGCTGAAAACGAGTGGTATCACATAAAAGAGGAACCCCAAGAACTGCGATATGAGTTGAGATAGGATGAGGAAAACAAACACTAAATCAAATTCAAAATATTGTTTAATCCCATCAACAACATAATATCTTAATATAAATAAAAATGCGGCCTGCTCAATCTGTCCAATAAAAATGTTAATTTGTCAATAATTATTTCAATTCGGATTTGTCAATTAAAAGGAAGTGAGAAAGAAAGAACTTTTAATTCTACACTTCTATCAACACTTTATCAAAGTATATGCATTCTATAAACAAGACAGGAAGAAAAGGAAATAGAATAACAATGGTACCTTTTTGCAAATTTCTGACAATAAAAGAAAAACAGACAATCAGCTCATTTCCCACAATTCACAAAATGATATACAGATAATTACCCTAAAAAAGATAAACGCATCCAAAATTTTCATTAGATTTTCTGCACATTGAATTTTAATCCGTGCTTTCACAAAAAAGTGACCTAAAAAGACGATTTTTTTTTCTCTCTAGTAATGGTACCTTCCGAAGTTAAAGCGAAGGACTCGAAATGGAAGAGATCAACCTCGCCGTCCTCCTCGAACTCCTGGAAATCTGCCTCGAAGTCATCGTCCGTCTCCTCCGCCGGGAGGCGACGGCCACGACCGCTCCTCCTCTTCTTCTTCTTCTCCCCCGCCTTCATTCCGCAGCCATTGTTCGGATCTGGCCACAGGTAATCCGTGGTCACCCGCCGCGGCCCCGCCCCAGCCGGAATGTAGTCGGAGATGATCGCTCCTCCACACATCCTCGACCCTCAAATCCCTCCTCGAACTCTTCCTGATTCTCTCAAGACTACTCCAACAGCACCAATTGGCGGAGAAATGGATCGAAAATACAAACCTTTTTCCTTTATAGAGAGAGAGAGAGGAGAGATCGATGGGGGAGACGAATCGGAACAAGCGCTTATAGCGAGAGTAAGTGCGCATAAAATGCGTGAATACGCCCAAAAGTGTCGAATTGTCGTATTTGCCCTTCGTAATGCAAAACTTTCATATAACCCCTTTTAAATACTGAGAAATATTCTTTTAATGTGCTAAGAGTAAAAACCAATCATCATATTCAATAATTTGGATTAATATTATATATATATATATATATATATATATATATATATATATATATGCAATCTTGCAATCAAAATTTAGATAGTTAATGTTTGTCAATTGACCACTAAAATACTCTATCATAACTTTTATTGAAAACTAACACCCACATTCTATATTAAAATTTTTTGTAGTGGTAAATATATCATTCTAAAATTTTTGTAAGGATAACTAATTTCATGAAGCTATTATAAGCTAATTTCATTCTTCTTTTATTTTTGTTGTGTGATTACATTAGCTTCATCACATATAGTATTTAATACGAATATTAGTATGAAACATAATTTAATGGATATAAATTCTAATAATACTAAAGATATAAATATCTTAAAATAATATACTATTTGATAAACACATTTAATCTCATCGATTGAGTAAAAAAAAAAAAATTATAAGTGCTAAGCATCTTTTGAGATTCATCAAAAAAATAAAATCATTAGTAGTGCACTCAAAATAGATATATCTTTATGAAACCCCTCTAAACGGATGATAAATAATTTATTAAATTGTGTAAGATAGAAATTCATTTTAATCCATCCAAAAGATAATTTTGTAACTCACATCGACAAATGATTATTTATTATTATTTATGATTCTTAATGGAAAAAAAATTCAAAATCTAATGTATCAAAATAAAAATGCCAAATTTCATCACATTATAGAATAATACTATAATTATTGTAATTTATAATGAATAAAGTAATATTTCATATAAAGTAATGTTTATAAATTATATGTGGATACCCTTATTGTCTCCAATTACAAGGCTCCATGATTGGAAGGATCCCATTTTCTCTATACTATATATTTATTATCACAAGAAAAACAACTGTCATAACTTTGTTTTAGGTGCATTATGGCAGTACTTATAAAAGGGTATTAGTAACAGTTGGTGTGCTGAGTACTAATCAAATGATAATGACATGTTGATTTTGTTCATAGAAGATATGAAAGTTTGATGATGGGATTATTAATCTTAAAATAACATAACCATCATATTTTTATTGATGTTTGCGATATGCATATTATATTGGATCCCTAAAACTTAGATACATTATGGAGAACATTATAGAAATTTACCTATAATTATATTCAACAACAATTATCAAGATATATCTTTACAATAACGAGATCATGCTAATGACTAAATTGATATAGATAATGCACCCTTGTGGCCTTAAGCAAATCTAATGAAATTGGTCATTCAAATTGTTTGATTGTCTTGCTAATGACTAAAATATAATTAATGTCTTATACGTGAAAATTACATTACTCAAATGCTCAAAAGATAAATTATTATTCTAGTTTAGCTAGTAATTACGTGATGGTAAGATCTTCAAATCAATTCTCATCTTTATTATTTATCCTTTGTACTGAAAAATATTATTATGAGATATCATAGCAATAAATATCAATGTATTGTCTTTTCATACAAACAAAGACAACATATTTTGTCATATAATTGGAACATTATGGAACCTAAATTGATGAATGTAAATCAAATTATCAATGAGTATATTGGAAGTGAGGGACATTTTAGTGGTTTGTTTGAATTGGGTTGAGAGATGAGTGATAGAGTGGGTGGAAAAAGAAACCTAAGGATCACATGGGAAATGACATCATGATTCGCAACATAGGATCTTGGAATTAATTGTTAATCACACACTAATTGTCTTGTTGAGTCACTTTGATGGTGCCATGAGGACCTCATCATGCGTCTTTCTATCATTGTGAACATCCACATCTAAAGGAAGAGACAAACAAGAGTTGAAGGTTTGATTGGGTGAAGGATTATGCTTCTCTAGAGAACAAATCTAATTTCCATCATGATTTCTTCAAAACCATGGGCCAAAGATGAGTCATATAATCTAAAGGTATTACTTAGCCTCAACCATAAGATAAACAAATCTTTCATGACATAATTATACCTTTAATCGGAAGTTTTTGTACAATACATGTCGTCCCATGATGAACATCATGATTCGATTTAGTCCGTTTTGTCATTCTTGAATTACTGGACATCATTTATTCAAGATCAAATATATTATTTTATCACTTTTATGATCATTAAAACTTATTTTTATTCATTTTTCTATTTCACTTAGATGATGAAAATTAGATAAATTAGCATAGTTCATGGTGGAAACTTCTCACCACTGGCCATGCAAGGATGTAGTTATTTTTCATTGCTTTGAGTGCATTAAAAGCTTGCAAATGATCATAAATCATGATTACAATCTTAAATTACTTACCTTAACAAAAAAGAAAAAAAAGAAAAGAAAAGAAAAGAGAGAGAGAGAGAGATGTGACCTAATGGAGATTATCTTCCATTAGAAAGATCACCACCAACTTAAATGTAACATTGGGAGACCCACCAAAGATCAAATTGATCAAGGTTGATTTCATGGTAGATGACATCCACAGGTCAGTTTTGCATCACTGTCATGGCATCTCTATCATCAGCCTCAGCCTGATACTTGTCTCTTTAGATGAGCCAGCATTGTCTTGCCTCATCAAGCTTCTTGTTGGGTCCTCAACACCACCACCACCATGGAGACCACATCACAATTTGCTACCTAAGAATGTTGTAGTTGCTTCTAGTGCTTGCCTTTCAATTTTTATAAAGAAATAAAGGAAAAGTTGTTTGTGTTTCTATATCAAGATTTGAGATATATATTGATATGATATTGGATCAACTTGACATGATGGATGTAATGGATATATCCATTATCACTAAAAGCACAACTTGATCTTCATGTAATTTACATTATTAAGTTGAATTAATTTTCGTGAATAAGTGATAATAAATTTCTTATCTCTTGAAGTTCATCTTTCTATACATAAGTCAAGTAGAAGGATTTTTTTGCCTCACTATGTTGCATTATCAAGAGTTGTTAAGGAAGAGAGAGAGAGAGAGAAGCTTTTCAGGTTGTCTAATTCTAATTATAAAATACACATTAAATTGACATGACTAGTTTTCAATCATGCAATTATCTTCTTTCTAATGCAATCTAAAGGTAAGATTGTGGTGTTGCCACCTAATTGCACTGACTTAGATCTATGGTGATTAGATTTCAAACCCTGATGTCGACCAGATGAGGATGTATCTTAGAAGAAAATATTATCTGACGAACGAAGAGAAGGTGGTGAAAGATATTCGATAACACAGTTGAATGTTTGATTCTGTGTTGACCATTTCACCCCTTTTTGGTCCAAGTTAAATGAACTTAGGACAGTTTTGGTGCATGCATATGTCATATCTAAGACATCAGAAGTCACTTTTCACTTACTTTTCTAGTGAAAAGCAATCACAAAGAAATGAGAGGACGAAAAGAAACATTTTCTGGGTCATCTCATTACTTTTTCTTTTTTTTTTTTGGGTCCATGCAAGTCCTCAAGCTTCTAAGCTGATCCATCACATATCTAATTTATATCTTCACATATAATGGATAATTTTTTTCTCACTTGCACAACTCTGTCAAAGAAAATCTTACTTTGAATAAGATTTTTATTTCATTGAGAATAATAAATATTTAAATATTTTTAATAAGAAAAAAAAGCTTCCCCTGATGTAGGGTTTGGAAAGATAAATATGCACAACCTTATACTTACATATGGGGATGTGGTTGCCATTACCTACTCTAATTATATTAAACATTATCCAAACATTTTCCAAAGTATAAAATGAAACATATTTTTCGTTGGACTCTTGGAACAAACTCTTAATTGAGGGATTAAAAGCATTTAATTCTCAAAATATAAATTTTATAAAAAATTAAAATATTAATTTTAATCCAATAATTATAGTATCAACGGATCGGGCCAAGTCGGGATGACTTAGGTGAGTAGTTCCAAGTCGATTTTTAAGTATGTAAAAGTATGTCAAAGGTGACGATCAAGTTTTTAAGTCATAGAAATAATTTTAAACTTCATTATATATATATATATATATATATATATATATATATATATATATATATTGATTCTCCCAAGCATTCGAAGTAATTAAATAATTAAGATTATAACATATTCAAATAAATAACTGATCAAAAATTCAAAATATCAATTGCTTAATATGAATATGAATATGAACACATGAGCATGAAGCTGAACAGACCAACTGTCTCATTCATAAAGACATTCTATGATTATATAGTAACAGGTGACAAAGAAATGACATTCATTCTAGATAATAGGAAAAAAATTAAAAAAAGGATTACAAGGATTTATTTCATAATAGCACTTTGATAAAGATTTTGGATTAAAACATCCACACGATTTTTTGAAGAAGATTGATGTTCTTTCACCAGTAAAATTGAAGGTTTGGAATACTTTGTAGAAAATATAGTGAGAGAGAGTTCCATAGTAAGCTTAAAAATCTGGGAATGGATAGAAGTGGTTTTATAGTCTATCATATCTCGAGAATTATCTTATATGAGTAAATAAATGGACTTACTCAAAGACACAACAGTAATAGATGATAGATTTTCCGGTAACAAAATCACAGTACTTTAAAATTATTATATTAATTATAACACCCCTCACATCAGAAATGGATAAGATTGAGATTGACTTATAAAGATATGATGAATGTACTATTATTAATTTTAGCTTAAGTATTTTGATCAGTGATTTAGATTAAACGAAAGTTGATAGGTCAATTAGCTCATTTTGGACCATGACATTAATAGTGTGAAAGAAAATAAATTATAATAAATCACCTACAACATAAACTTATTTTTGCCTATCACTAATTGGGAAAAATAAAAAAACAAAAAAAAGATTAATATAAAATAAGAATAATCTACTTAGTAAACTGGTAAAGCAATACAAATAATACAAAATAAAAATTATCTCCTTAATAAACTGATGATAAAGCAATATAGATAATATAAAATAAGAACCATCTCCTTAGTAAACTAATGATAAAGTGATATTGATAAAATTTATGAAAAAAATAAAAAAATCCCATGAAAAAGTAAGCAAAAAGAAAAAGAAGAGATTGATGTGCTCAACTTTCAACTTAGCCAAAAAAAAAAAAAAAAAGAAACAACAAAGATGTTTCTTTTCCAGTATAAAAATAATTTAAAAGTAGAACAAAACAACTAAAAGAGGCAAAAAAATCTAACATAAAAGATAACTGAATATTACCATATAACTTCATAACCAAAAATTGCAAGAATGTAACCAAAGATGTACCCAAAACATAAGGCAAGATAGAAATTAATGATACATTTGAAAAACATTTACTTGGTAGAGATCATAGTAACCTTAAATCTATTTAAAAAATATTTTTTTAATGGGGAAAGGCATGAAAGCAAGAATATAAGAACATGAGACGAGAAAGATATATTACATTAGCAGCCTCCATCATCACCTCTAGCATGTAATAGAAATAACAAAGCATAAGAAGAAATCAAGAGCAACATAATCATCAATTAAACAACACTTCTTAGAGGTAAAATAGAAACTTCACAATGAAAATCTAGTAAATCAAATATCAAAGTATACATTATCAATTGAGATGGATCACAAAACAAAACGGAAAACAAAACCCGACAAATCAACAAAGGATCCAAAACAAGTACAACATCGACCACCTTATCCATTGATGATCTATACCTTGATATTTGATTTACTTGATTTTCACTATAAAATTTAGGTGTTGTTTAATTAATGATTATGTGTCACTTGATTTCTTCTCATGCAAGATGTGATGATGGAGGCTGTTATTGTAACATATTTCTATATTATGTTGCCATACACTTCATTGAATTTTTTTTCCGAATTTGATATTCCTACTTATGTGCTTTTCCCTATTAATTTTTTTTTGTGATATAGATTTACAATTATTACTATCTCTACTAAGCAGATGCTTTTCATATGTATCGTCGGTTTCAATCCTGTTCTTATTTTTTGGGTATATTTTCGATACCAGTTACATTGTTTTAATTTTTGGTTAATTCGTTATATCGTTATATTTACTTATCTTTTATGTTTGATTTTTTTTACCTTTTTTATTATTTTGTTCTATTTTTTAATTGACATTACACTAGGAAAGAAACATCTTTTTGTTCCTTAATTTTTATTGGCTAAGTTGAAACTTGAGCATATCAATCTCTTCTTTTTCTCCTTTGAATTTTTTCATGGATTTTTCCAAAGTTTTCATATTTTTTATCTGTATTGCTTTGTCATCCATTTACTAAGATAATTATTCTTTTTTTACATTATCTATATTGCTTTGTCATCAGTTTACCTAAGGAGATGGTTCTTATTTGTATTGCTTTACCATCAATCAATTCACTATGGAGATAGTTCTTATTATGGTGACAAATAAATGATACATTCCAAATAACAAAAAAATAAAAAAAGGATCATAAGAATTTATTTCATAATAATTCTTTAATAAAGGTTTTGGAATCAAACATGCATACGATACGAAGGCATAGTCGCATATATCCATCTCAGATATAACGTAAAATAATGCTAGAGAATTTTCTCATGTCTTTGGCAGTAGAATAGGGATCATCTGATTCTTAAAAGAAGATTGGTGCTCTTTCAATATTCGGCCAAAGGTTACGAAAAGCAACTTCTTCTACGAAGCTATGGCATGCAAATAATTGTGCACTAGGAAAATTGAAGGTTCTATATGAACACTTTGCAGAAAATACAGTGAGAGAGAGCATCGGTGATAGACTTTCTGAAAACATTATCTCAGTACTTTAAAATCACTATATTAATAGCGTGAAAGAGAATAAATTGTAAGATGATAGAAACGTATTTTTGATTATCATGAGTGAGAAAAAATAAATATAAAAAAGCACAAAAAGAGATCAATACAAAATAAGAATGATTTCCTTTGTAAATTGATGACAAAGCAATATAAATAAAAATCATGAAAAATCTAAAAAGTCGAAGTTAGCAAAGAGAAAAAGAAGAGATATTGATATGCTCAATTTTCAACATAGCCAACAAAAAAAAAAAGGAACAATAAAGATATTTCTTTCCTAGTATAAAGATAATTAAAAAATAAAACAAAGCATGTAATAGAAATAACAAAACATAAGAAGAAATCAAGAGCAATGTAATCATCAATTAAATAATAAAAAATTAAAACTTCCCAATGAAAATAAAGCAAATCAAAGATCAAGGTATAAATCGTCAATAGATAAGACCTTTCCTTTATTTATTGTTTAATGTTGTGCTTGTTTTGGACCCTTTGTTGATGTATTGCGTCAATAGATAAGATCAAGGTATAAATCGTAGTCTTTCCCAATTGATGATTTATACATTTTATCTTTGACTTACTTTATTTTCATTAGAAAGTTTTGATTTTCCCCATACGAGGAGTTGTTTAATTGATAATGGAGGCTATCATTGTAACAAATCTTTCTCATCACATGTTCTTATATTCCTACTTTCATGTTTTTCTTCATTAAATTCTTTTTATTATTTACGATTATTACGATCTCTATAAAGCAAACACTTTTCAAATGTATTGTCGATTTCAATCTTGTCTTATATTCTTTATACATCTTCGACAATGGTTACATTGTTGAAATTTTTGGTTAAGACAATGTATTGTGATGTTGAATTATCTTTTATATTTTATTTTTTTTACCTCTTTTAGTTGTTTTATTTTTTTCTCTTTATATAGGGAAATAAATATCTTTATTATTCCTTATTTTTTATTGACTAATTTAAAAATTGAGTATATCAGTCTCTTATTTTTCTCATTGCTAACTTTCTCATGGGATTTTTTTCTAGATTTTTCATAATTTTTATCTGTATTGCTTTGTCATTAGTTTACTCTATATTATCTGTAGTGTTTTATCATTAGTTTACTGAGAAGATGGTTCTTATTTTGTATTATCTGTATTGTTTTACAATCAATTTACTAAGGAGATTGTTCTTATTTTGTATTGATCTCTTTTTTCTATTCTTTATTTTTCCGCACTTGTGATAAGCAAAAATACATTTCGTGACCTATTATAGAGAGAGAGCTCCATAAGAATTATGTGGATGGACAGAATAAGTTTTGTAGTCTCACATATCTTGAGAATTATCTTATATGGGTAAACAAAAAGATTTGACTCAGAGAAATATTAATCAGAGTCCCTATTTGAGAGCTTCGATATGACTTTGCATTGTGTAAATCTTAGAATAGAGTCAATCTACTCCTGTGAAAGGGTATGCCACCACCCATCATGATATTAATATTGGCGACAACCAAAAATAGTTGATAGATTTCTTGGTAACAAAATATCAGTACTTTAAAATAACTATAACAAGTCACTCATGATAGAAACTTATTTGTTGAGGAAGGAAAAATAAAGAGTACAAAAAGAGATCAATACAAAATAAGAACCATCTCCTTAATAAACTGAACAAAGCAATACATATAATACAAAACAGAACCATCTTTTTAGTAAATTGATGACAAAGTAATACAAATAAAAATTATGAAAAATATGAAAAAATCCTAAGAAAAACTTAGTAAGGAGAACAAGAAGAGATTGACATGCTCAAATTTCAACTTAGCCAATAAAAAAAAAAAAAAAAAACATCAAAGATGGGAGAAAAATCAAATATAAAAGATAATTGAACATCATGAAACAACTTCTTAACCAAAAATTATAATAATATAACTAATGTCGAGGATATGCCTATAAAATAAGGTAAGATTAAAATCGACAAGACATTTGGAAACCATATGCTTGGTAGAGATCATAATAATCATAAAATCTATATAACAAAAAAAATTTAATGAGGAAAAGTACAAAAGAAGGAATATCATATTCTAAAAAAAAAATTTTGATGAAAGTGTACGACAAAATAATATAAAGATATGTTACAATAATAGCCTTCATCATCACATCTAGCATGTAACAGAAATAACAAAGCATAAAAACAAATCAACGGCAATGCAATAGTTAATTAAACAACACCTTGAACAAGAAAAATTGAAACATCACCATGAAAATCAAGTAAATCAAAGATCAAGGCATAAATCATCAATAGAGAAAGACCCAGGGGAATAAGATGTGATACATCAATGAAGGATCCAAAACAAGCACAAATCAAATAATAAATAGAGGAGGAAAAACGGGTTGAGCTCACTGAAGAAATGAGATAATAAAGAAAAGCACACTTTAATTAGTATCATATGAAGTCTATTTATACATGATAAAAGATAAGATTTCTTTAACTAAACAGAGAGATTACCTTATGCAGTTGAGGAAATCTCATCTGCTATCAGAGGAAATTTCTCTGTTATCACTCACGACCCAAGAGGTGAAATGAGGTTGCCTGAAATGTTGCTATTATGTAACAAGATCCACTGATCAAGTGAAATCAAGGAGGACAAGGAAATTTTGGGACAAGATCTCGAAGCCTAGCAACCAAATTAAGGAGTAAAAGAAAATTTTGGAGATGGATCGTCGAATCCAAAGGAAGAGATATGAGAGCAGTGAGTGAGTTGCCCTCGTCATTCTTGTAGAGTGGGAAAGGCAGTCCACCACTTCAAATAATTATAATGAAACATTAGTTACACTTAAATTTCAAACTAGTACTAAAATTTACCTTTTTCTCAAATAAGGTTATTTTTTTGATTATTTATTCTCTACCTAAATTGAACACATTATTATCACGACAATAAAGCATACGAAAATCCACACAACTAATTTCACCATGATAGTTGTACTCGAAATCCTCGAATATTTTCTAATCAAATAATATCAAGCAATTAGGAAAGTCTTTCTCTAAAAGGGACATACACCATTATACCAGATGTGTATAACCCATATACTAATAATTTCAAATCTACTAATTTAGATATCGAAGGGGCTTTGTGGGAGGGGCGAGACATGAAGACTAAATTTGGATTGAGTCGCTTGATCAATTGCCTCAACTAGAATCACTAGCATTATGAGCTAACAATCATGTTTCAAACCAACGAATCTGCAGAAGTAGTCATTCTGATCTCTTAGACTTGCATTGGAAACACATTACGCTGGTTCAATTTCAAGGAGACGCCGAACCTTTGACGCGATGATGTCCGGAAGGCATCGATGAAGGAGCTGCATCGGGCCGGAATGCCATCGGTGCTGCTGCTTCCGGTAAGTCTCGTACGAGTCTGGGAATTCACACAGGACCTGCCTCCTCACACACAGTTAGCTGAATGATTTCATGGAATGACGGAAGAAACATGACACTACGAGATCGATTTGATTTGGTTTGGCTACCTTGACATCGTTGACGAACATCAACTTCCAACCCTTGAGGTGGGCACGAACAGCAATGTCCATGTCCTCTACGGTTGTCCTCTCGAGCCAACCTCCGGACTCCTCCAATGCTTTGATCCTCCAAACGCCCGCAGTCCCATTAAACCCGAAGACTTCATTCACCTGCTGCTCCATCTCGAAATGGAAGCAGAGGTTGACGTACTGGAGACAAGTCAACAGGTTCTCATCCCAGTTCACGAAGCTCAGGATTTCCCTGGATCACAAATTAGTGCACAGCTAGCATCACTCGAACTCGCCCTTCACACCAATCCAGAACTGCCGGACGTGTTTACGGTCAAATGTGGGATGCTGAGCTTGAGGAAATCAGGGTTTGGTTCGAAGTCTGCATCAAATATCGCGACGAACTCGTAGTTCCGGACATAGTGGCAGCTCATTGCTGGTTTCAGATTCCCAGCTTTGTAACCAGTCCTAACCATTCAAATTCCTAACCATTCGTCGTCGGAATCATCCAGCAATCGGTCTACTTCAATTTGTTACTAAAATCAAAATATCAATTTGTTACTAAAATCAAATATTAATTAGAACAACATAAACAGTAGAACAATGAATCAATCATAAAAATGAGATATCAAATTTTTACGTGAAAAACCCAATACGAAAAAAACTACGAAATCGTAGTCTACTTCAAACTTCCACTATCATTAATAATGATAACATATTTACAATAAGTATTCTCCAGAATAACTAGGATATCATAATAATATTAAGAACATATATCTTGGCTTAACAATAATATATCATCATCATGGATTTTATGAAAGAAAAATTTTAAATCTCATTAAATAGATATAGTAAAAAAATATCTTAAAGATAAACTGTATATCGACACCGTTAGGATTGTAGAGCTCGTTGCAAGGATTCTTTATATAAAATTTGAACCAAAATTAATGAAATTTAACCGTTGGATCATGTAGCAAAAATCTCAAAACCTTTTTTTTTTTTCTTCTCTTTCTCTCTCCTCTATCACATGTCTCTACTTTCCCTTTTAAATCAATTAAAACCCAACACTGTTTGGCAGACGATGAATCATTTGCCAAAGTTCCTTGTGCTCGAGAAAGCAGATGTGGCCTAGAAAATAACGTCACGGTACAATTCCATCGATCAAGGAAGCTCGATTTCCTGCGACCTGGGTGTCCGTTCATTCGGCAGATTGATTTAATTGTGTTCATCGGTTGTCAATGACCGAGCAGGAAGTCTGGGCATGCTACGATCCAAATCACTGGTGAGAAATCTGCTGACACCACTCAAATTTACCTACAAAACTAGGTGGTGTTTATTTTAAAGTCACCCTTTTCTCATCGAGATGCCTCACTGCAGACAGGATCTCATTCCCACAGGCAGACCAGCTAATTAAATGGCTGCACTGCATTGGCCCGTCCTGTGAGAGCAGGTGTTAGCGTGGCACCACAAATTCCAAAAAATCCCTGCTCCCACCAGCTGGTGTTAGTACCGTCAGATCCGTTTCCAGTCATCTGCACCGGCAGGCCCAGCTGGTACGCACATCCATATCTGCACTCACTGCAGTCTTATTCGAGGGTTGGAAAATTGGAGCCGAGCTCATTAACCACAGCACTTTTCACCCCCCACTTGTTCTCTCCCCACTGCACCGTGACAACCTAGCTTAAGTAGTCACATGCCTCGGTCAGATGCACAGGAACCAGAGAGAAGACAGGACATTGTTTCGCAACAGCAGAACGTTACTTGACACCAAGCATAAGGCCCCCCTCCTGGATAATCCTCCCTTCCCTTCTTGATCTTTCTTTTTCTCTTCCTGCTTTTGGTGTCGATACGGTTTCCCACCCACCAGAGACGACTTTCGCTCCCTTACATGACTGAAACCACACCCTCATCTTCGACACATATACATACCTGTGAACATCATCTAAGCCCCTCGACAAAGGGGTCCTCCTGTAGAACGGAGACGACAAGAAAAGCAAGAGAAGAAAAACCTTAGCATATATTGAAGCTTTCTAAAGCCCAGCAGCGCTAGGACTCAGGTTGTCCACTCCATCGAAGCAAAAGCATTGCAGCTTGCAAGTTCCCATCATGACAATGGCGCCTGAACTGTGACCACTATGGGGCTGTTCGCAGAATGCCTCCCGTCGCTCCATGTCAATGCTCCACTCCTCACCCTGGAGCTCCCCGGCGCCAGCTTCTCCGCCGTGGCCGCCTTCACCCTCACCAAAAAGCTCAGCTTCTGCCCTGCCCTCCGGAACGCCATCTCTGTCGGCTCCACCGTCACCGTGCTCCCCTCTGGCGCCCGCACCGTCGCCCTGTACACCGCCGCACCGTTGCCTACGTTCCTCACCGTCCGAATGAAGTGCGTCGACATCCTCCGCTTCGTCCCGTCCTCCACGAACACGGCCGAGAACGACGGGTAGTTCAAGTTCCCGGCGTGCCCAGCCTTCCTCGCTCCCCGGCAATCCGCCGCCCGCCGGGTGATCGCCTTGATGTTCTGCTGCGTGTAGTTCAGGTTGCACAGGAAATTCACGTAGTCGGTCGGCGTGAGGTCGTAGACGAGCCCCGGGTCCATCGCCCGCTGCGGGTTGACATGGCCGGACCCGAAGTCGAACACGTCCGAGGAGTTGCCGGTGGACTCGTCAAGCATTGTTGTTCCCCTGTTGTCCTTGACGTAGGCTGTGGTCATCAGCGCCGACTTGATGGCCGCCGGAGACCAGTCCGGATGCGCCGCCTTGAGGAGTGCAGCGAGGCCGGACACGTGAGGGCATGCCATCGACGTCCCCGAGAGGATGTTGAACTCTGTCCTCCGTTGATCGGATGGAATACTAGCGGGCCCGACGTTGTCAGGCCAGGCCGCGATTATGTTCAGCCCCGGGGCTATAATGTCTGGCTTAAGGATCTCCGGCGCCTGGGGATTAGGCCCGCGGGCGGAGAACGACGCGACCACTGGCGCGGGGTGGACTCCGAGACGGGTGCCGCGGAAGAGGATGGTGGCGGTGGCTGGAGACTTGGGTGTCGCGGCGGCAATGTACTTGCGGATCTCGTCGCCCGCGACGGCGCCGACGGCGGTGGCGGGCAGGACGTGGCAGTCGGCAACGAGGCCTTCGCCGTCGAACACGCCATTGGCTAGGATCATCCCGACGGCGCCGGCCTTGCGAACGACCTCGCCTTTGGCGGCGCGGGAGTTGACGCCGCGATCGCAGAGGACGATCTTGTCTTTCACGGCGTCCAGGTTGAGGGAACCCTCGAGGCAGAGCGAGGAGGAATAGCCGTCACCTGCGCCCTGGGCGGCGCCCGCGTACACCAATGGGTAGAGGCGGCCGGCGGTGAGGGCGGGGCCGCCGTAGACGCTGACGCCTGGAAGGACACGGCCGTTGCCGAGCTTGACGTCAGCAGGAAAGTCGCGGTCCATGGACCCAGCCCCGACGGTGGCGACCCATGGGGCGACGTTGGTGACGGTAAGTCCGCCGGGACCGCCGTTGCCAGCGGAGGCCGAGACAAAGATACCAGCCTCGGCGGCAGCGAAGGCCCCGACGGCGATAGCGTCGAGGTAGTAGGGAACGACTACGCCCCCGACGCTGAGGGAGACAACGTCGACGCCGTCGGCGACGGCGGCATCGAAGGCGGCGAGGATGTCGGAGTCGAAGCAGCCAGCGGCCCAGCAGACCTTGTATGCCGCGAGGCGGGCCTTGGGTGCCATGCCGGCAGCGACGCCGCGGGCATACCCGAGGGTAGAGGCGGGAAAGACGTAGCGCCCCGCGGAGATGGAGGCGGTGTGGGTGCCGTGGCCATCAGTGTCCCGCGGGGACCGGAGCTCAGCGGACTCGTTCATGCGGCCTGAGGTGGCCTCGTATCCGCCGGAGAAGTAACGCGCGCCGATGAGCTTGCGATTGCAGGAAGAGGGCGGGAATCCCGGCCCGGCGACACACTCGCCGCGCCAGCGAGCGGGGGCGGGGCCAAGGCCACGGTCGGAGAAGCTGCGGTGGCCGGGGGTGATGCCGGTGTCGACGACGGCGATTACGAGCTCGGAACCGAAGTCGGACTCGGCGAGGAGCCCGGTGCGGTCTGAGGAGAGGAGGCCGAGGAACTCGGGGGACCGCGTGGTATCCGGGTGGCGGATGAGCTCGGGGAGGACAGCGAGGACGCCAGGAGAGGAAGCGAGGGAGGCGGCAGCCGATGGGGACAGGCGGGCGGAGAAGCCATGGAAGAGGGACGAGTAGGTGTGGATCAGCGGGCCACCGGGAGTCCAGGCGGCGCTGCCGTCGGAGGAAGCAGCGGCGGCGAGGACGGCGGTCTCGTACCAGTGGGCGTGGGTGGGGAAGATGGAGGGCTTAGCGTCGGCGTCCACCCGCACGATGTACGTCTGAAGTTGTTCGACGGCGGAGATCGAGGGGATGAGAAGGAGAAGGAAGAAGATGAATGGTGGGCACGCAAACTGGAGGAGTTTCCTCTCCATCTTTATTAAGGTGTCCTACTGTTGTTTGTGAAGCAATATCGACAAAAAAGAGAGGGAGGAGGGAAGAGTAAGAGGAAGAGGAAGAGGAAGAGGTAGAGCGAGGGAGGGGAGGAAGAAGGACAGCACGCATATAGATGAGTGTGAAGTGTGTCAGAGGTCTGTTTATAATGCCGGCAGTGATAAAGTGGAGTTTTTTTGTTTTTTAATCTTTTGATGATCTAAGAAAAATTTGTTGTCGTTTATTTATTATTATTATTATTATTATTATTATTATTTATTTCATGTATTATTACATATACGTCCTTAGTCATTTGGGAAATATCATAATTACTCTAAAATTTAAATATTACACATATGTCCTTCCCCAAAAATTGTAATATTATTCAAAAACTAATAAAAAATTTTAATATCACCACAAAATATATTCTAAATAACATTGATTAGTTTTAATTAAAAATTCTTATAGCTTTTAATATTTAGAATTTTTAAATGACGCGTGCTAAATATAAATACAGATGAAATAAATAGGAAATCGATTGATCTGCATGTGATGTTACCTTTATTACATGTTGGTTTTGCTTCAGCGTAGGGAAAAGGATACAAGAAGCTTTCAGTGACCACAAGCAACATGATCTCACTTATTGGAATGTTATTCAATGTAGTTGCAAATAAGAATACAAATGATGTCTTGTAGATTACCGAGATATGTCACATAAATTAATCAGAAAAAAGAAGGAAAAAAAAAAAGAGGAGAAACAGGAAGAAAATGTTAGATTGCACATCTGACTTGATCCAAGGAAAGATAGGAATAGGATTCTCTGCGACTATTTTAGATTCCAATTGTAATCAGATCATCGTCAATTGAGGAATAGGATCTGGAAATTGACAGAAATCAATAATAAATTAGGATTAATTTAGTTCTGAGTTGACGGTTGTATCGCTCGTGTATGTTTAGATCTACTAGATTTTGTTTATTATAATTGTCAAGACTAACACAATCTTGCAAAGATCTGCCGGTTTTGTTTTGTTGACTGGAACAGTTGATCTAAACATCCACTTAGTGTGATAAGTGGGAGATGAAGGCACGAAGACTGAGATAAAGGAGATGGATCACGAAGGAAAGGTGTTCTTGTTCTTCCTGTTCTGCTGCGGCTACTGTTGCTGCAGTGGATGTCGCCACATCTGGTGATTTGGTCTTCCGCGTGGTCCCTTCGCTGTTCGCTCTACTCATGTTTATCCACCTTCCCCCTCGCCCGTGAACTCCCCCCACGCGTTGCCATTTCACGCCCTATCCCCCAACCTTCCATCTCATCTGCCATCAGTCCATCTCGGCCCCTTTTCATGGAGGCCAGCCATGGTGATCGACTCACTCGGTCCACCTTCTACACAAAGGAAAAAGTAACACCATTCTTCGAGATCCAAGTGCTCATTGCCTTCCATTCTTCTGCTTCACAGTTGGTAGAAAGCTCCAACTTTCCCACTGCTTAAATGCGGCAATAATCGCACTTCCACCTCTCTCAGATACATCACCATGAGAAGACGGAAGCTCTACCTTTTGGAATCAATGGAAATCAGTGGATCAACTCGAAGTGTGTAGATGAATTGATGTACAGTCAAGCATTTGTTTGCTTGATTGATATCATCTTCATTTCATGATTAAGGAACTCAAGATCAAGTGGGTGCAGTTTTACCAAGTCCACGACATCTCCAGAGCTGTTATTCTTTTCAAGCATGCTCAGTGGATTTCAGATCCTGTCACCTTGCACTGTGTTCGAGTGTTCAACCCATGGAGATTCTTTTAACACCCTCTCTTCACACACGTTGCACGTCGTAGTTAACACACCTAAAGCAGACAGGTAAAGAGAGATGCTCGGGGTGTGGACAAGCCCAGTTTTCCAAAAGGAAGAGAACAAAGTAAAGTAAAAGATAAAGCAGATCTACAGAGGCTTAGAACAGCATATTTCTTTGGAAGAGATGAAGATAGGTGAGTTGGGCACAGCTCACATGCAATTATTAGATCTCTCTTAAATAGTCGCATGCTGAAGGCTTCATGGTGGAGAGATTTCCTCTGGTGTATGTGTGTTCATCAAGCAGACAAATTGCATGAGGAATGCTGCAATCTTGAGATGATATATCTAGTGCAAGTATCAGTGTCCTGAATCTTTATCTAGGTGTGGATAATGGACCGCTGAGAATCCTGAACTCTTGTATATGCAGTCCATTAGCCTATTATTGGACAGTCTGCCCCAAACAATGGAAGAAACAAAACCTTGCAGCAGTTCACCACTAGCCTAATGAAACCCTAAACACAAAGAAAAGAGCTGGGGATGCACATGCAAGTCTATATGATCCAATTTGTCGTGTGCATTCCTCAGCATACCCTGTGGGTCAGTGCTCAAGATGAATGGTCCAGGGATGTTTGCTGTTACCATGACTGAATAAGACCCTAGTGTTAACCTTTTTAGCAAACTCTCACCCCATAATTTGTTTGTCTGGTTTAAGAGTGCCATCCAACTCAGTAGCTCATCTCTTTCACAGTAGCGTGTTTTCAGCAAGCTTCACATCATCATCATCATCAACCACGATGCCCACACCAAAGCATAGCCACAAGCTCGACTCACACTGGGAATTGGTGGCAACCTGTGGGCAAACAACTCACATGGAGCAACTTCTTCAGAAACATGGATGTCGCTTTCTGCTCTTAAAGTTGGGATCACATCTACAACAGTTGGTTCCAATCATCCTGTGTTTCGACAAGCTGAAATAAGATAAATCATGTCAGCTATATTTTAAGGCATGACTGGCACCATGGTGGCGTTAGAAATATACTGCAAAAAAGAGTATGAAAGAGAAGACTGTGTTGGTATACAGTGGTGGTGAGAGGAGAGGATCAAAATGGAGTTCTCTCAACCATAGTTAAGTCACTGCGCGATAGATACAGTTTCATGGTACAACACCCATGCAATGTAACCATCACAACCATGATCATGTTGAAGTCACGAGAATGGCCACTTCATGAACTGTCAAAAGGGTAGAGGAAGACTGTCAAACTCAACTGTTATCATGGAGTCGAAAGGGTAGAGGAAGACTAGTAGTAGCAGCATAGACAATAAAGCAATACATGGAAGACTTCCCTCGAAAGAAGAAAAAGGTATATATTGATTGATCTGTGAACTTTCTTGATTTGTCTGTTAATTTGTCTCTTGATTTATGAAAAGAATACCTTTGGGAGCATTAGCAAACTTTCGGAAGGCCTAACCCAAGCTGAAAGGCCATCAGTAATTTCTCGAAGCTACATAAAAGAACCTTCCATTTCATAGACTTTGTAGTCACGGAATCGCTTGGACATTGTAGTCACTTAGAAGCATGGAAGAAGTATGTCGAAGCTTTAAATCAAATACTATAGCATGAAGATGATAAGATCAGTGCTAGGTGTAACACCACAGCCAAGCCAAAAGTCAAGAACAGTACAACACCACAATTCCCATAGGAGAAAGTTGAAATTAACACACTTGAATAAAACTCTATCACTTATCTCATAAATCCATAACATATTAAATAAAATTTAATTACATCCTTAAGTGTTCATAATATCCAAATCCATATAACAATATTATTGGTATCAAATCTAAATAAAAAAATAAAAATACTTCAATAGCTTTTTCAAGCATATCAATATGTGACTTGCTCCTAAACATATGAAATTTTTAGCAATATAATATGAGCAAATAATAACTTAGTAAACATCGACAACTCATATACCAACAAAGCTGATATAGGAAAATATATCTTCTTATCGAAAACTTATAAATCACTTTTGAATCAGTATGTGTTTCAAATGCATAATAACATTTATAATTCTTTTTATTTATTAAAACTCATAACATAAGCTTATCAAAACTAGCACTCATATATCATATCCTTATAAATAACCAAGATATCAAGAATCAAATCATGAGGAAATGTCATTATTCAAAATACACCATGTAGCACTAAGATATATAGAGATAGAGATGGAAGAAGTATGTCGAAGCTTTAAATCAAATACTATAGCATGAAGATGATAAGATCAGTGCTAGGTGTAACACCACAGCCAAGCCAAAAGTCAAGAACAGTACAACACCACAATTCCCATAGGAGAAAGTTGAAATTAACACACTTGAATAAAACTCTATCACTTATCTCATAAATCCATAACATATTAAATAAAATTTAATTACATCCTTAAGTGTTCATAATATCCAAATCCATATAACAATATTATTGGTATCAAATCTAAATAAAAAAATAAAAATACTTCAATAGCTTTTTCAAGCATATCAATATGTGACTTGCTCCTAAACATATGAAATTTTTAGCAATATAATATGAGCAAATAATAACTTAGTAAACATCGACAACTCATATACCAACAAAGCTGATATAGGAAAATATATCTTCTTATCGAAAACTTATAAATCACTTTTGAATCAGTATGTGTTTCAAATGCATAATAACATTTATAATTCTTTTTATTTATTAAAACTCATAACATAAGCTTATCAAAACTAGCACTCATATATCATATCCTTATAAATAACCAAGATATCAAGAATCAAATCATGAGGAAATGTCATTATTCAAAATACACCATGTAGCACTAAGATATATAGAGATAGAGATGGAGGCATGAAGAAGGAGATTGCAATATATGTTTCAAAGTGTTTGATTTGTTAGCAAATCAAAATAGTGATGGGATATAAAGAGAAATAACTTTTATATATGAACAAATACTAGTAGGCCATAACATACAACGAAATTAAATGGAATCACAATCAAATAAATACTAAGATTTATGTGAAAAACCTTTCCAATGTGATGGGTAAAAACTACGAGGCAAACTAGAGATAATCTACTATACAAATAATAAATATATAAATCTCAGTCTTTTGCCCGAAATCTAAGCAACAATCTCAAGAGAATAACTAAGATATAAGGATTATGTCACTATGCACAATATCCAAATTCTCCCCAAGTAATCACAGCAAAAATCTACTATAGATCTAATCTAACCTGAGATGAGGATACTACATAGATGATTGAGAATAGTTTCTCTGCGTTATTTTTATCTTCTTCCCTTTCATTCTCTTGTTTTTCTACTCTTTTCTCCTCCTTTTAAATCAAGTTGCTGTTGTAATTTGATGCCTCATTACTATAGTTTTTTTCCCCTTATTTTCGTAGCCACCACACCCCCTAATTTGATCTAGGGTTAGGTTAAAAGAGGAGGTGGGCTATGGGTTCTGTGGGCTGCCAGCCCAATAAATAGAACATTAGAGACTTGGAGGTTTGTTGCAACTTTTAGATATTCTTGAATAGAAATGAGAATGTGTTATTATGGACTTTGTTTTAGGACTACCATAAAATTTTAGAAAGTATGATGCTATTTGGCTTATCATTGATAGATTAACGAAATCTACACATTTTCTATCGATCAATATGACTTATTCTCTTGATAGGCTTGTAGATTTATATATCAATGAAATAGTAAGACTTCATGGTGTTCCAAAGGAGACTTCAAATTTCTATCTAGATTATGGAGAAAGTTATCCTCCTCAAACTGATATTCAATCAAAAAGAATCATTCAAATACTTGAGGATTTACTCAGAGCCTATGTTATGGATTGAAAAGATGAATGAGACAAAGATATATTTCTTATTGAGTTCACTTATAATAATAGTTATCATTTAAATATTCAAATGACTCCTTATGAAACTTTATATGAGCGAAAGTATAAAATGTCTATATGTTGGAAAGAAGTTGGTGATAGAAAGTTATTAGCACTAAACAAAGTACAAGAGACTATCGAGAAATTTTAAGTTATAAGAAAAAGATTAAAAACTACTTTAAATATTTTTAAAACAATAATTTTAAATATTTTAAAAAATAATATATAAATAGCTAAGGTTGCATATCATATCAAATGTCATTTTAACAAAGACGATTATGACCACACTATATCTCGTTGACAATACCCAAAATTATATTTGATCTCGTAATATAGGTAATATGTTTATCCTTGAGTCAGGGAAGAAAATAGTTTTTGACAAAGTCCAATGTTTAACTTTATTATCGAGGTTCAAGTCATAGCTATACTAAAGAGACAACTGAGACATCTTGTATCATATATCATATGTTAAACATTTGAATAGTCTCTACAAAACATTTTATAGAATCCTTTAATAATTTTCAGAACTGATTTTGCAAAGGATTTTATAATATTTTGAACCATAGAATAATTTACAGATCGATAATTACTTCAAATAATATTTGTAAGACAAAGATATATTTTTTCAATGGTTGCAAACATATCTAATATATTTCCAGTACTTTCGAAAAACAAAGTGTTTTATACATCAATTAAAAATCATACAAGCCACAATATATGTCATTACTTAGAATCTGGTCATGCATAATCTAATATATATATAAGGTGCATGGACCTTCAACTAGTTACATGACCTTTAGAATGTCTCCTTTAATCCCCTCGAAGAGATAGGGGTTAAGAGTATTGAATATAGAGACAAAATATAATTATTTGAGGATTCTCCTCAACTCTCAATCACTAGGAAAGGTTGAATGGAATAGGGTGACTTCTCACATGACATAGAAAGGTTGTGTTGAATAGGTACTTGGTGAATACATGAACCTTCGAATATGAACATGACCTTTAGAACACCTCCTCGAACACCTAAAAGCGATACGGGTTTATGATATTAAGTATGAAGAAAATATAACATGCCATAAATCTATTCTTTCTTCCCAAGAAACAGAATAAAATCTAAAATCTCATCATTGCAATGCATAGAAAGGTTACTTTCTTTCTTTTCAATGCAAGCTTGGGGTGATCCAACGTGGAATGGTACTATCTCGCCGTTATCCGTGTTCAAGAAATCTCGGGTAACTTTTGATGCTATAGTTATCCATATTGTAAACATGGACATCATTAAATGGAGTCCACATGTAAGTGAAGTAGATACTATAAACACAACATCCAGCTTCATGAGCCAAGACCGAAATCGCTTGTTTATTGCTGGCGTCCACGAACAACGCTTGGTCTCTTAAGCTTTCCATCTTGATCTATGACTTTTTCATCAGATTGAGTGGAAACAAGTATACACTTAGAGATTTACCATCATGGTCTGTTATAAATTGTTTAAATTAAAAAGAAAAAATAATTTACCATCTTAATCTTGTGTTTATTATTTTCACTATGAAAATAATGAATATACAAATCTTAATCTCTTGCCCTAAACCCTAGCAACAATCACAAGAGAATAACTGGGATATAAGGATCACGTCACTGCTCACAATATCTAAAACCTCCCCAAGTAATCACAGCAAGAGTCTACTATAGATTTGATCTAACTTGAGATGGGAACACTACTAGATGATTGAGAACAATCTCTCTGTGTTGTCTTTATCTTCTTCCCTTTCTTTCTCTTATTTTTCTGTCTTTTTCTTCTCCTCTATGTTGCTGCGAGGATGTCTACGTTGCTGCCCTCATTGCTGCTCTTTTATAGCCTTTTTCTACCTCTAAAACGCAACCACCCACACCCCTTAATATGAGATTAGGATTAGGTTAAGTGGGGGGTGGGCTATGGGCTGATAAAGCCCACTTTGGGTTGAATCTGTGGACTGCCAGCCCAACAACCTCCCCCTTCAGCCTATAAGGGAGGCTATCCAATGACTCATCAATGTGAAGCCATGCCTACCAACTGTCGGCATATCTCTTGTCTTTCTTTTGGTAAGATCTTCATTCCATTTGGTAGTAGCACCAAGTCATAAGTGTGGTTCTTCTGAAGAGCATCCATCTCTTCCTGCATAGCAACTAACCACTTCTCTTTCTGCTCATCTTCAACTGCTTCCTGGTAACTCTCTAGTTCACATGCATCAGTAAGCATCACATACTTATCTGTAGAGTATCTTCTGGAAGGTTGACGTTGTCTAGAAGATCTTCTCAACTGAGGTTCTGTGGGAAGTTGTTCTCCAACTTTTTCTTGCTCAACATATCCCGTAGGTAGATCAACATCAGGCTCTACACCATCTTCCTGCACATTTCCCCCATCACCCTGATATACTGGAGGAGTAATTGGGTCACAATCTACTAATCCTTCTGTAGAAGTCTTGGCTATTGTCTCCTTCTTCAAATCCTCAAAGGTTTGATCCTCAAAGAAGACCATATCTCTGCTCCTAAACACTTTCTGCTTTTCTGGATCCCAAAACCTATAACCAAACTGATCATATAAGTAACCAAGAAAAATACATTCTTTAGTCTTACCATCTAGCTTGGACCTCTCATTATCTGGAACATATGTAAATGCACGACAACAAAACACTCTCAAATGCCTATAGGAAATATTTTTCCCTGACCATATATGCTCTGCAACATCACCATTTAGGGTTGTACATGGTGACAAGTTGATCACATCAACTGTAGTCCTCAAAGCCTCATCCCAAAACCTTTTGGGTAGCTTGGCATACATCTAATCTTTTCCATGATGGTGCGGTTTATCCTCTCTACAATAGCATTATGCTGAGGTGTACCAGGAACTGTCATCTCATGTTGGATCCCATGTGACCTGCAATAATCATTAAACAATCCTGTATACTCACCACCATTATCTGATCGTATGCATTTTAATTGCCTTTCTATCTCCCTTTCAACTCTAGCATGAAACTCTTTGAAGACATTAATAACCTGATATTTGGTCTTCAAAGCAAAGGCCCAAACTTTCCTAGAAAAATCATCTATAAAAGTGACAAAATAAAGTGCACCATTGATACCAATAACATCAACAGATCCACCATGAGTTTTTGTCCTCAAAGGGCCACATACATTTGTATAAACATGGTATAAGACATGCATTTTTCTAGACAAAGCAGAACTAGCAAATGAAACTCTGTGTTGTTTACCAGCTAAACAATTAATACAAGGGTTCAAATGTATACCTCTGAGATCTGGTAATACCTCTCTCTTGGAAAGAGCTTGCAGCCCCTTTTTGCTCATGTGTCCCAGTCTCCTATGCCACAACTCCATGCTGAAGTCTTTCTCTGTAGCATTTAACTATTCACCACAAGTTTTAGCCTGCAACCTGTATAAGGTATGACATTTCTTTCCACTAGCCATATTATGAGAACCCTTACTGAGCTTCCATTGCCCTTTATGAAATCTGCTATCATAGTCTTCATCATCTAGCCTTCCAATTGAAATTAAATTCAGCCTTAAGTCAATCACATGCCTCACATCCTTAAGCACTAACTTGTAGCCAAGGTTAGTCTTTAATGGATATCACCCATGCCAATGATGTCTGCTGTGCCATAGTGCCCATCCTGACAACACCAAAATTTCCAGACCTGTATGTAGCAAAAACTCACTCCGTGGTGTAGCATGATAAGAAGCTCATGTGTCAATCATCCACTCAAGATCCTGACACATACAAGAAAAAATATTATCAGAAGGAGACAAATGTTGTTTACCAGCTAAACAATTAATACAAGGGTTCAAATGTATACCTCTGAGATCTGGTAATACCTCTCTCTTGGAAAGAGCTTGCAGCCCCTTTTGCTCATGTGTCCCAGTCTCCTATGCCACAACTCCATGCTGAAGTCTTTCTCTGTAGCATTTAACTATTCACCACAAGTTTTAGCCTGCAACCTGTATAAGGTATGACATTTCTTTCCACTAGCCATATTATGAGAACCCTTACTGAGCTTCCATTGCCCTTTATGAAATCTGCTATCATAGTCTTCATCATCTAGCCTTCCAATTGAAATTAAATTCAGCCTTAAGTCAATCACATGCCTCACATCCTTAAGCACTAACTTGTAGCCAAGGTTAGTCTTTAAATGGATATCACCCATGCCAATGATGTCTGCTGTGCCATAGTTGCCCATCCTGACAACACCAAAATTTCCAGACCTGTATGTAGCAAAAAACTCCCTCCGTGGTGTAGCATGATAAGAAGCTCATGTGTCAATCATCCACTCAAGATCCTGACACATACAAGAAAAAATATTATCAGAAGGAGACAAAATCAAATAATCACCACCCTGCATTATAGCTGTAGTATTATCCTTTGACTCCGTAGACTCCACTTCTTTTCCCTTTTTCTTGCTCTTCTTAGGTTGCTTACATTGGTTCTTGTAATGTCCTTTCTCACCACAGTTATAGCAAACAATATCTTTTCTTGATCTTGACTATAGCAAACAATATCTTTTCTTAATCTTGACTTGCTTCTGCTCATGCGTGAACTACTTCTAAACTTTGACCTTCCTTTGTTCTCTAAGATAAGTGCCTATGAATCATTTTGAGATGTTGCTGAACTCTTTCTTCTCAACTCCTTATTCAACAAACTGCTTGTTACTTGACTCATGACGACAACACCATCTGGTGCAGAATTACTAAAGAAAACCACCAATGTCTCCCAACTTTTTGATAATGAACTGAGAAGTAACAATGCTTGCAACTCATCATCAAGAGACATTTTTATAGAGGATAACTGGTTAGTAATACTCTGCATTTCATTCAAATGCTCAGCAATAGAAGCATCTTCTCTATATTTTAGGTTCACAAGTTTTCTAATAAAAAAAGCTTTGTTGCCAGCTGTTTTTCTTTCATAGAGACTTTCCAATTTTTTTCAAAAAGAATATGCAGAAATTTCAGTAGAAACATGGTGAAAGATACTATCATCAAGCCATTGTCGAATAAACCCAACTGTTTTTTGATCTAACCTCTTCCACTCATCATCTGTCATAGTTGTGGGTTTTGCACTATCCCCTGCAAAGGTCCATACAAATCTTTGCAATACAAGAGATATTTCATTCTTGATTTCCATATCATCCAATTGTTTCCATTTAAACTAATCATGCGAGAAACATTACTGGCCTCCATGTTCAAATACAAAATTAAATCACCAAAACCTTGCTCTGATACTAGTTGATGGGATATAAAATGGAATAATCTTTGTATATGAACAAGTACTAGAAGATCATAATACGCAGCGGAATTAAATGAAAGCACAATCAAATGGAACACCAAGATATACGTGGAAAATCCCTCCAATGTGAAGGATAAAAACCATGGAGCAAACTAGAGATAATCCACTATGAGAATAATGAATATACAAATCTCAATCTCTTGCCCTAAACCCTAGCAACAATCACAAGAGAATAACTGAGATACAAGGATCACGTCACTGCCTACAATATCTAAAACTCCCCAAGTAATCACAACAAGAGTCTATTGTAGATTTGATCTAACATGAGATGAGAACACTGCTAGATGATTGAGAACAGTCTCTCTGTGTTGTCCTTATCTTCTTCCCTTTCTTTCTCTTGTTTTTCTGCCTTTTTCTTCTCCTCTATGTTGCTACGAGGATGTCTACGTTGTTGCCCTCGTTGCTACCCTTTTATAGCCTTTTTTGCCTCTAAAATGCAGCCACCCACACCCCTTAATATGAGATTAGGGTTAGGTTAAGTGGGGGGGGAAGGGGGGGGCTGTGGGCTGATAAAGCCAACCTTGGGCTAAATCTATGGGCTGCCAACCCAATATTCAAAAGCTCTATGATGATATGGGGTCTTCCTCATGGTCGGGTCAAACGGCACGATGACGACCCTCCAATTCTTGCATGCTGTACTGTACTGAGACGCACGATATCGATTGACTCCATGATATCGATCGGAATATACCTGATTGGCCTAGTATCCACATCCATATCCTTCTTGCTTGCGATTTTAGATCTACATTGAAAGAGGTGAGCATCGAGAAGAAAGCATCATCTTTAGTAAAGATATAGAAGGCTAGTTCAACTTATATTGTGTTCTTTCATCAACGAAGAGGAGGATGCTCATGTTTGAAGAATCGAAAGAGGAAGGACATTAGAATCAGAGCCATGTTGGCGTGCGTAGTTTATCATCCGATTAAGAGGGAGTGGGAGATGAGGACTCGAGTCCACTATGACAGTGGCAACTGCACATGTTATCTCTAATGTCTCTTCATCGTCGGTCGCTCGTATGTCCTTGATTGAACGTCACTTCCTTTATTATTGTATTATTGGAAAGATAAATTTCATTGATCTATCATGGGGTATAAATATAAAATGGTATGATTGTTTAAAGTAGGTGTATAAAATATAAATGATATGTAAAATAATATATACAAATTAAAATTTGAACCTTAATAATATGTGTTCATATTTAGAAAAACCTAATTACAGTACAATTGGCAACCTCCCTTCTTTTGTCACTTAATTTGAGGAGAGAATATCATTTGTGCCATGCAAAGTGCAAAATGACACTACAATTCGGTCTGACTCAATGTTTCTTGATAACTTAAATTAGGGACAAAGCTTTAGGTCCTTTGTAATTTGAGATTGAATCATTCGGATTTTCTTATTATGTGAATGATTCATTTGCATCAAATAACACTGTGAGGAGTGGCAGATGGAATAAGGTTCCAAGCAATGTTTGCAATATCATGTTGACCGATGATGTCAATCTATGTTTGGATCGGTATGTTTCGTATGTCGATGCATATCGATGGACCCAAAAGATGATTGAAAATTTTTAAAAAAAGACTTAAAAATAAAAAAAAAACTTAAATTAGAGTCTTTTAATTATAATTTAATATAAATTTAGTTTCATTTCAATAAGAAATATCCAAATAGGAAAAGGATAACAGATTTATTTTTTATGGATGTTGAGGAGCAGCTCTGCATCACTTTCCAAATGATTCTGCTTTTGATATTGAGAGTTGAAATGTTAGATTAAGTATCAAAACCTTAATATGTAAACAAATCAAATAATAAATGAAAGTAAATGAAAGTATCAAAACCATTTTGTAGCATGTTTAAAACCTGTTGATATTGCAAATATGACGTTATATTTTTTTATGATTACATATTGGCCGATTAAGTAATGTGTTCCATAAAATAAAAAAAAGAAGGTTGTTATTAGGAATCAACAATGTTTTACTTCATACAATAATTTTAAAAAATAATAAAATATAATTTTACTAAATACAATCCCTCAATTATCAATCATACTCTTATTTCTCATAACTCCTCAATTGTCATTATTTCATACAACTCATTTTATCCACTCACCAATCATCCTTACAAAACACTAGTTGTGTCCCCTTCAACTATGAAAGATGATTTGGTGATTAGGAGGAGGAGAAGAAGAAGGGAAAGAAGAGAAAGAAAAATGTTATATGAAAGGAGTGAGAAGAGTATGTCAGAATTAAGTGATAGTTTGAAAGCAATTACTTCCACAACCCCTTATCTCATCTTACTATCGCCATTGCTCAATGTTGTCTGATGTCACTCATTGCTCTCTCAATATCGTTCTTTGACAACGAGGAGGAAGAAGAAGAAGAAAAAAAGTGATGCTGCTTGACATTATCTGACCTAACTTGCCACCCTGCAACACTATCCTTCGAGGAGAAAGAAGAAAAAGATGATGCGAGGACGAGGAAGAAGAAGAGTAGAAAAAGAAGTGGAAAAAAGAGAAGAAGAGGATATTTATGTTCTTTTGCTTTAGAAAAATCAAAAACTTTAAAATAGAATTATAAATAGTAAAAAAGGGATTGCAAATAGTAATCTCTAAATAGAATTATCATTAGAAAGCCCTCGTAAAAATTAGAAGTTGTAGATAGTCTTTGATCATGGATAAAATTGCCCATACTTGATCCTATTTCTTCGGTTACTTACCCTCCCGCTAAAAGGATTTTGAGAACTATGATCAATGTCTTAGGTCACGATGCATTCTTGTACTACACATGTTTTATGATCAGTAGGATGGAAGCCTTGCTGATGAAAATTTTTTTTAATGACAAGATTGAAGATGAAACAATGTGTCCGAAGACTAAGATCAATTTCTTTTTCTTCTTCAGAATATGCAAAATATAAAAATCTCAGCAGCAAAAAACCCTATATCCAAATTACCCAAGGATCAAAACATCACAAACCAACCATAAGGGGAGAGCTAAAATATCTTATATGGCAAGAGGAGTACTCATAAGAATGTCCTCAAGTTATATCATCTGGCCAGGAGGAGGAGGAGGTGGTGGTGGTGAATGCTATCCAAAATGTTTCTATCATACTCATATGACTCTCAAATGTGGCACTTGCAAAAGCATGATTCATAATGATACTTGGGGTCACAATATATGACTGTTAACACACAACTACTTGCAAGTAAAATCTGAGACAAAGGCCACAAATTTCTTCTTTTAAGAGACAGAAATAAATTCTAACATTTCATCATTGCAAGGAACAAAGAGTTCATTTTCTTTCTTTCTTTCTTTTCAATTCAAGTTTGGGGTGATCCAGAACTGGCTAGAACTATATTGTTGTCGTTCGTTTTTGACAAGTATGGGAAATCTTTCGATGCTATGGCTATCCATGTTGTAGGAAATGAATTCAACGTCTGAAGATGGTTGCCAGAAATGAGTGAAATAGATACAGTTAGCACAACATCCAGCTTCACTAGCCAAGACCGAAAATGCATGCTTAAAAGGAATGTTCATGAACAGTGCTCGATCTCCCAAGCTCTCCATCTTGATCCACATCTTTTTCTCTAGATCTAGTTGAAATAAGAAGATGACCAGGGATCCATCGGCATGCGCCATTACGTAGACCAACAATATGTTTCCGCCACACTCGATCAATGACGTGCTACTCTTACAATACTCTGAACGATCGATGGGACATGGCACCATTAGCTTCCTGAGCTGAAGAGGAAGAACTCGGAAGATCGTTAAGCACCCACTATGGTTATCCCATGTGTAGAATTGCCCCTCGAAGCTAATAATCGTATCGAAAAGTTCGACCATGTCTTTCTCGAAGGTCCAGGACTGGTCTCCCGGCCTCCAAACATACAGATGATTGACGAAGTCACGTGCAAGAAGGACACAATCGGGGTTCGACGGAGCTGATGACATGCATTGGAAAAAGGTGGGTGTAAGCAAGCAAGGTGGGAGTTGCAACCACGCCCTAGAGAAGGGATTCAGCAAGAGCATCCGGCCGGAGTTGGAAGGATTAACAACCAGCCAACCGTGCGAGCAATTACAGAATAATGTCCTTGTCACTGGGTAGCCATGTAACTCGATCTTGAAGGTGACTTCCTTGTCTACGACGCTCCGCAGGCTGCAGGTAAGATTCTCGAACTCTGTGGTGATTAGCCATGGGGTCTTCCACATCGTCGGGTCAAATTGCGCGGCGGTGGCCCTCCAATCCTTGCATGCTACACTAAGGCGCATGGCATCCTTGGGGTTCATCGACGTCAATAGAGACTCCACAATATCGATTGGAATGTACCTGGTTGGCCTAGTCTCACTTTCGATCTCCTTCTTCTGCTTCTTATCGGTTGTGACTGCAGATCTACGGTAGAAGAAAAGCATAGAGAGAAGTAATTTGTATAATGACTGCAGATCTACAGTGTTTAATCGATGTAAAGGAGGATGCTTACTTGTGTGGATTGGTGGGAGGAGGAGGAGGAGGAGCATTAGGATCGGGGTCCAATTCGTATCCATTGTTCGCCATCTTTGTCACCGCTTAGTCATTAACCGCTGGAAGGAAATTGTATTAGAGGAATGATAGATTTCATTGATCGCTTATATACAATTGAGTGGTTGTTTGTATTGAATGTATAAAATCTAAATAGTATATTTCCTAACATTTATAAAATATTTTATAATTCATACAAAACATAATTTGTTATTTGATTTGTGGAAAGAAGTATGCAATCCATTATAGAAAGCTGAAATTTAATACTTTGCATATAATACATAATTCTCAATAATCATAAAACTCCAAAAAAACAATTGCTGGCATAAATATTTTCTGCCAGCTAATCATTTATTTTTTGCTGACATAATTATGATTTTGATTTTCGATAATCGTAATCCTATAGAAATTCTCATCTAATGCTTCTCCAAATATCATATATAAGATCAGGAGACCAATAGAATCCTATTGCGATACAAAAGGTAAAAAATATGAGCACAAATGCCTAGTAAAATAGAAGGAAAAAATTCAAAGGAAAAATGTGATAAATAAATAGCTAAATATAATTCATAAATATCATTTATGTTATGCATGAACATGATCTCAATGAAGGAAGTAAGAGAGAATAAATTTGTGAATGGAGCATATCATATGACAATATTTACTTGATAATATAACAATCATTCAATCATCCATCATCAATAGTGACTAACAAATCAATGTCCGAACTTTTGGATACATCAAATCTCTCTGCAAATGGTGTGATATCTTTCAATGGCTACAGTGAGAATAAATCTTCCTTACCAAGGGAATGACTTTACCCGTAATAAGATATATATGCTCATAACAAATATAATATCATTGATGGTGTCATACAGCATGCACAATATAATATCATTAAAAATTCATTATGAATTTAACCCCTCCAATATCAGTGTACAAGAAACATCATACATCATGAAAGATATAAGTCATGCATCTACAACATATAAATTTGATGTCATCTTAATAGGGATTCAAGAAGATATGATCTTTCTAGATAGCATAATTATCTCATGTGTAGTTTTTAGTTTCGTGAATTTTACATTCCAATCTTCGTATGATGATGAATACCCTTTTAAAAAATTTAGAGTTTTTTATTTTCTATTTTTCCACTGTGCATGTGATGTCGCCCCTAAATTTCCCTACACATAGTGCTCTCTCTCTCTGATTTAAAATAAAAATCTTAAGGGAGCTTGATATTTTTCTTAAACTAAAAGTGATGAATATAAAAGAAGATATATTTATCTCTTAAAAAAGCTATGTAAAGAAAATTATTGAAAGATTTGAAATTAATAGAAAAAAGGTTTCTACTACACTTGATGCAAATATAAAGTTAAGTTGTAATGATAGAAAAAAAATTTCTGACTCTCAATCTTTTTATATACTTATTAGTAGTCTCATATACTTAACAATTATAAGATTAGATATTATATTTTTAATTGGTCTTATAGATCATTTTATATAATTTTCAAAGAAGCCATGATGTAGGAAAGAGAATTTTAAAATATATAAATTCTACTTTTGATTTGAGATTATTCTTTAAGAAGGGCATTCATTTTGAATTGCATAGTTATGCAAATACTAATTTAGGAGGTGATTTGGATAATAATAGATTCACTTTTTGTTATGTCTTTTAATATGGTTTTGCTTGTATCTCATGATGTAATAAGAAATAATAATCGAACTCTCATTCTACAATACAAAACTTTTTTGCTTGTCACTTAGGAATATATATGGTTAAGGCATTTGATTAAGGACATTTACTATCAAATTAACAAACTAACTATTTTATAGTGTGACAAGAAAATGCCTTAAAATTGACTACAAATCTAATTTGTCATACAAGAGCCAAATATATTAAAATTGAATATAATTTTATCCAAGAATAGATGTTTCAAGTAGTCATTGAGGTCATGGAAATAAAAAGCAAATTTATTTATCACAGATATCTTTACAAAATCTGACTCCGAAAGATCATTAGAAAATCTTTAAACATACTTATCTCTAAAGGTATACTTTACGAGCGAGTGTAAAAATTTAAAGTATTATCTTTTAAAGGATTTTATGATTCTTATCTTTTAAATAAGTTGATTAGATAAGATTTTAGAGATAGGGTTCTCTTGATTTAAATCATTATTCTACACCTATAAATAAATGATATTTATATATGTAGATCCATTCCAAATCTCAAGTATTTAGGCCTATAGGGCTCAAGTGAAAGAGTAGTTCACGATCTTGTAAATGTTTTTCTTTTTAAAAAGTTCAATATAGCATTTTATTTTTTTACTTCCACCTTTATTTCTTCTTTTTCTATTTAGTTTGATCTTAAGCTAATAATACTTTGTTACTACTATTTGAGGAAGGGTTGCACTTGAATGATCTCTCTATTTCTTCACATATATTAGGCTGTTAGAATATCTAATTGAGAATCTTATTTGTTAGGTGAGCTAACATTGATACCGACGATGATATATGTAAATAACAAAGTTAGCGGGCTTTGGAAGCGATGGTCATACATGCGAGTTGCAAACTATCTTTCTATCAATTAGGGGAGAATTACTTGGAGAACACTAATGTAATGAAGTAGTTGATTACAAGGGATTAGAAGAGAGAACAAGTTTAGGGGGCTTAGTTGTTCAACATTAATGTCACTTAGAAAGGTTATGTACTCACGAGAGAGTGTCATGATATTACAAAAGTGGGTATGCTAATTTAGAAGGAATGTGACATCAATACAAGGTGACAAACAATGAGGTCATGAGCATGAGAAGAGCACCACTATACTATAGATATAGGACTTCTAGACGACCATCGATCCATTGCTCCCGAGAGAGAGAGTACAATAGTCCAAAATCTAGATCAAGATGATGGAGAATGTAAAGGTAGGCCCAAAGTACTAAGCAAAAAGATAAACACTAGAGGACAACATCAGACCCATGTAAGAGTGCTTCTTATTGACTTAGTCGAAAGAGATGAATTTTAGGCCAATAAGATAGTGATCGACCAGAGGAAAATGTGTTTTTGTTATTGGCCACACAAATGTGTTTTTTGTTAGGGCTAGTGAATGTCAATAACATGGGTTTTTGTTATGAATCATGACTTACTAGGAGGAGGTAGTGAATGTCACACAAATGTGTTTTTGTTAGGGCTAGTAAGTATTTTAGGAGTCCTAATTAGATTTTTTAAATATTTGGAGGAGTCATAATTGATAGAATGAAGAATGAAATCGGAAAGATAAAGAAAACACACTTCAATTAGTGTCATATGGTGTCAATTTATACATAGTGAAAGAGAGGATTTTTCTCAATTGAGCAGCAAGATTTCCTTGTGCAATTGGGGAAATCTCATTTGCTATGTAGTTGGGGAAATCTCTCTGTTATCATGCCCCGTAAGATTGAGCTCCTATCAAAGATGTCGATCTTAAACCGATGCAACAAAAATAGTTTACGGGTTAGAGGCTTCGTGAGTGAGTTTGTTAGTTGATCAATCGTATGTACATGAGAGACACAAAGTTGATGTCTGACAACTTGATCTCGTACGAAGTTGATGATGTAGAGGAGAGATGGTTTGTTTGTAACTTAGATTTTTTATTGACTTGAGCTGTGATAGATGATCCTAGCAATTTGTCAGTTGGCTTATTGTGAGTTATATGCCTGTATTGCTACTATCAATTCCTTGTACTCGTCTCTTTGGCTGTTGAGGATATGGACAGTTTCCCTCTTATTTTGTTGTCACGAGATTGGATATGAGATTAAGCATGCGAGTGCGTGAATGATTTTCCAAGGTGATTTGCAACTTGCATGCAGTGTCACACGAAGATATGAGTGGGGCGAGGATCGAGTGACCGAGGCTTAAATTGCTTAGAGCAATGTGAAAGTCTGCAGCGATGACAATGATCAAAGAAGGAAGAAGTGTTGGAGCAGATCAGTATCGACTGAGGTGGGTCGTTGGCAAATGAGATCTTCGGAGGAGTTTAGCTCTGTGCAATATTATTATGTAAAGCTGCAGATCTCTGTAGCAGCGATGCAGTGATAGGCAGTTCTGCAGTTGGAAATCTGGGCGGTGAAGTGCGTGCTTCGTTGCACGCACTTTGTGTAGCAGCGATGCAGTGATGGGCAAAGTGGCGTGGAAATGGTTCGGGATGCTGCTCGTCCATGCGAAGAAGGTGGAGCAGGACGCAGTGGAGCTGCATTCACCTCGGTGCTATTGCGGTGCAGAGGCTGCCCCTGGCAGCGTGGCAGTGATGCTGTTGCGGTGTAGAGGCTGTCCTTGCAGCGTAGCAGTGATAGGAATCTGCAGCAACGAGGAAGAAGAAGAGAGCGTGGGGAAGAGGTTCTGTTCACCATCGGAGTGTGGGCAGCGGCTCCTCAGACGAGCGCATACGCCGGATAAAGGGTGAAGTCGGGGATGAGACGCCCCTTTCTCGCTCGAGCGGGATGGGGCGTGATCGGAAGTGGGAAGCTGGTGTCGTCGGGGACGTTCTTGCCGAACCTGGAGCCCCCGTCAAAGTTTGAGATGCCGTGAAGCTTCGGTGGAACAGTCCGCTTGAATGTGGGCTCTACGAGTGTGGGCTCTGTTTGAATGGTTCTCTAGTTGAATGGAGTGGCAATGTATCGAGAAGGGACGGCCAGCAGCGAATCACTGGTGGAGTACTCCTACGGCAAGTTCTAGCGCCAGTTTCGGTTGCCTAACAATGCCGATCTTGACTCCGTGAGCGTCAAGCTGGAGGACAGTGTGCTGACGGTGGCGCTTCCGAATCTGGCATCGGAAAAGATCAGCGGCCATCGGGTGGCTCTTCTTATTGCTATGATACCGTGATAGAATGAAGAATGAAATCGTAAAGGCAAAGAAAACATATTTCAATTAATGTCAATTAGTGTCATATAATGTTTATTTATACACGATGAAAAAAAGGATTTTTCTCAATTGAGCAGCGAGGTTGGAGAAATCTCATCTGCTATGTAATTAGAAAAATCTCTCTATTATCAATAATTAAATCCATGTAGATTATGATTAGAATTCGAATTAAAGATCCAAATAGGAAGTATAATTCTTAATGAATTAGGATTTGTTCTTGTAAATACACCATGAATCTTAAGGTTTTGGTAAGAAGAGGTATAGAGGAAGATGTTCAGTGCCAAAAGTTCCCAAATAATACATTTCCTTATATGATTCATGATATTACAAAGACAAAGACCATAAATTTCTTAAAGAAAACAAAATCCAAAAGTTCATTGTTCTAAAAGGAAGTTTCTTTTCTTCTTTCCTTTCAACTCAAGCTTGGGGTGATCCAGAGTCGGGTGCAACCATATCGTCGTTGATTGTGTCCAACAAATGTTGGATAACTTTCGATGACATCATTATTCATACTGTAAACACTGAATTTACCAAGTGGAAATGGTTGCCAGACACCAGTCAAATAAATACAATTAGCAGAACATCCAACTTCACGAGCCGAGACTGAGATAGCCTGATTACGAGGAATGGCTATGAATAATGCTTGATCTCCCAAGCTCTCTATCTTGATCCACACCTTATTCTCCAGATCGAGTTGAAAGAGGAATATGACGAAGGGTTGAAGGGCGTGCTTCATTATGCAAACCAACAATATGTTTCCACGAGACTCGACCAATGACACATTACTTACGTAAGAGCTACGAGAATCGAATGGACATGGTACCACCAGCTTCCTGAGTCGAAGAGGAAGGATTTGAAAGATTGTTAAGCACCTACTCCAGCGATTCCAAGTGTAGAATTGCCCCTTGAAGCTAATAATTGTCTCGAAAGGTTCAAGCATGCCTTCTTCTAGGGTCCATGATTCATCTCCTGGCCTCCAAACATATAGATGATTAATGTAGTCACGCGCTAGAATGACACAGTTAGGGTCTGTCGGAGCTGATGACATGTAGATGAAATAGTTGGGCGTAGGCTTGCAAACTGGGAGTTGCAACCACACACTAGAAAAGGGATTCAATAGGATCATCGGGCTATAGTGGTCAGGTTCGGTCACCAGCCAACCATTAGTGCAATTATAGAATAAGGTCCTACTCGTTAGAATCTCAGGGAACTTGATTTTGAAGGTGTCTTCATTGTCTACTACACTTTGTAGGCGGCAGCTGGCCTTCCAAACTTTGGTAGTAATTAGCCATGGAATCTTCCTCTTGATCGGGTTGAACCGCACTGAAATAGCTCTCCAATCCTTACATACTGCACCGAAACGCATGATGTCCCTCGCGTTCATCCGTGTCAAGATCGACTCCACAATATCGATCGAAATATACCGAGTTCTCTCTGCAGTGCCATTGATCTCTCTCTTGTGGTTCTTCTCAGTTGCAACTACAAGTCTATGATGAAACATGAAAGCATAGAAAAGTACGAGGCCATTTTGAACTTTGATGGTTATCTTTAATCGATGAAGTAGGGATGTTGATGCTTACTTTGGTGCAATCGGAGGAAGGGCATTAGTATCAGAGTCCTGTTGGTGCTCGTAGTTTGTCATCTGATCAGGACGGTTCTCGTTAACCTTCTCTATCGTCACTCCATCATCGGCTGTTATTATGTTCTCATCCATCACATTTGCGAATGCTTTATTCACCATCATCTCCTCCATCTATTGTAGATAGGAATTAACAGTGTGGAAATCAATTATATTGGAGGAATGATAAATTGTATTGATCATTCATGGGTTATATTAATCTACAATTGCATAGTTGTTTATAAAAGGTGTATAAGAAATAAATAATATATTTCCTTAAACGCATGAAAAACGCCATACTCTATATTAAGGATGATTTCAATATGGCATAGTTGGTAAGAGAAATTTGCATATCATTCATATTTTTTATATAAATATAAAATTCTAAAAAAGCAACTGCTAAACATAAATAATTTTCCAACCACAACTCTCGTCCTAATGCTCCTCCAAATATCATATGAGATCAATCTTAAGGAGTCCATCCAAAGCCAATGGCAGTCTGAATAATGACAACAAAGTGAGCACAAATACGTAGTGGGAAAAAAAAGAAGAATTCAAGGATAACAAATAATAATATAATAAATAAATAAAAATATAATTTCAAGGATATGATTGAGGTGTCACTATGTATGTTGGTCCTTCAAATATTTGTCAAAAAGTTACAAATATTATAACTCTATTCTCTAAAAATTTTGTCCTCCAAATTTGAAAATATACTTCCAACCACTCTGATCTCAATCTCTTATCTTCAAGAAAATTGATTAGATTTCTCACCAAGCTAGTTCTAACATATTTATCTTCCTACTACATGTCCTCAAAATCATTCTCTCATAATATCATTTGAATTATTAGATGTATTTGACCAACTATGGGCTCTATATCATCGAAGACTATTGAGCCCAGTTTTAGTCCTACTCTTGTTAGCTCAAACCCGATTTGGGTCATACTACAAATTAGCTCTAATTTTGTCTAACCCAAGCCCAATCACAAGGATCAGATTATGCCAGCTCAAAGAACCCATCCAACTCGATTGAAATTGGACTCATACTGAAAGTTGAGCAGGACACCGATGAGGGTCCTTCAATTAGGACTCCACCCCTCGACAGCTACAGGAAGAGGGTACGATAACCCGAAACACAATAGCTGGCAGTCTTAAAATAAATAGGAGTAGCAACCTAGAGAAGAGATGTCGGCCCTAGAGAGAGGAGGAAAGAAAGGAGGGAGAAAACAAGAAGTTGCAACCTCAAGAAATTTGAGTTTTTTACTTAAAAAGTTTTGAGTTTTGTTGCTCATGAAGTCTTTTCATATATGTGTTTAGGATCACTCCAGATTGCATATGGTTTCCCATCCATCAAGAAGATCTTTTGAAACTTCAACTTAGCAAAATATCTAAAATTCCATGGCAATTCCCAATCATTGAAAAGAACCAGGAAACTTTAAATCCAGCAAAATATCTAATCTAAAATCCCAGTTACTAGCCTAGTCATATTTATTATATAATAATCATATTAAGAAAAAAAAATTAATAATCATTTTCATCTTCAGATAAAACTTTTAAGTTTATCAATCTCTCAACAGTCCTCGATCAACCAAAATCGAATAGCTCGATTGACTTAAATCAAACTTAATTTGACTATGATCAAATGAAACTAACATTAAATCTTTATAGAACTGATCTGAAATAACTCTAGACTGGTCTAATTTAAATTTGATTGATCTCAATTAGATTAAGTAGGAGGTTTGAACTGGTTAAGTTGATTTGGAATCACCCATAAACGAGCTTTAACCGATTAAAACATGATTGATTTAGTTAATTAATGAGCTCAAATCATTAAAGGAAAAGGAAATTAGACTATGTCGTATAGTACTGGCCCAAATCGAACCAACCCATCTGACTCTTGGACAGATCATATGCGCTGCACATGCTTGTTCTAAATAATAGGTTGAGTTGAGGTACAATGGGCTAAATGGAGGAACGACGATATGTCTAATACTAATTGCATAGCTCGGCAGACTTAACTTCATGGATTAGGCTAAGCTTCACTCACAAGTTTGGCTAAATCTTACAGTTGAACTAAGTCATGTTTGACTTGCAAGTTGGTTATACCTAGACATATGAGTTGGAGTTGTATTTAACCATATAAACTGGGTTATACCTAGTCGCATTAGCTGGCCATGCTTAGCCACATGGTTAGGTCATATCTTGCCACATGAGCTATGATGTGCATGGCCACATGGATTGAATCGTACCTAGCTATATGGGTTGGATCATGCTTGGCTACATGAGTTGGGTGATATCTTGCCACATAGGTTGGGATGTATATAGTCATATGGATTGGATCTCACCTAGCTATATGGGTTAGGTCATACCTGGCTACATAGGTTGGGTTGTACCTTACCACATAGGTTGACACTTACCAGGCCACATGAGTTGGGTTATGCCTAATCACATGGACTAGATCGTACATGACCACATGAACTGAGTCAATATGGTATGACAGATCAATTTGACTCAAGTCAAACCCTAATTACACTCCTCTTATCAAATTAGATTTTAATATTTAAAATTATTAAAGAATAACTCAAATCCATAAACAAAAAATTTAAATTCATGATCTTAAATTTAAAACTAATTATAAAATAAAAATTCACACATAATTCTTAAAACATACATATATACCTAATTAAATAAATTAAAACTATTATGTTAATCTAAAAATAATAATTTTAATAATTAGATCAATATTAAAATTCACTTAAGCTTAAGAGATTAATAAAAATCAAATAATCATTTTAACATCACAAATCAATTATCATTATTTATTAATCATAAAATTTTAAAACTAAAACATTATTATGCATCATAAAATTATAATAATCTCAATATCAAGATTTCAAAACATAAATAAAAGTTAATTAAAAAAGTAAGAATCAAACTTTTCTTTAATATCATTTCTTCGAGAAGTCCTCTCCTTAATCCTCTCATTGTTAAGCTCGATAAGGAACGAGGAATGAGTTGTCCTCTTTATATAGGAAAAGATAAAATCTCTCTGAAAGATAAGCAATAATATAATTTTTATTTTACTTTCACACATAAAGAGATAAATATAATATTCATTTCTTATAATTCACACAAGAAAATGGAATATAAACTATTTACTTCCTAAAAATCAAATCACTCATTAGAAAATAAATTAATTAATAATTTAATTGAATAGTAGAATTCATAATTATCCACAAGAAACCAAGTTTAATCATTTTCGTACACAAATATGGAAGTTAATAATAAAGCAATATATTTTTATAATAATTAATTTATGTTAAGGGAGAAATTATCGAGGATTACATAAATAACCTTTATTTGATTTGGTTATGAAAGAAAACATTTATTAAACTAATTTGGTCTTAGTTTAAGCTTAGTTTTAGAAAAAAAATATATATTTCTTTTATTTTTTTTATAGAGACAATTATGTGATTTGAGCTCAAGACTTTATGATAAATTGTTAAAGTTTTTTATTCTTTGCAAAAATACTAAACATTTCTTTTTAACCTTATAACAAGATACAATGTCATCTTTGTATGCCACTAGAAATTTTAATGAGATCACAACCTAGAAATTTTAAACAAGAGAACTGTTTTTAATGTGTTCATGGTGTCGTTTGTTACTCAAAGATTAGTTTCATCCACAACCTTTGTATGTTTCTTCTATGAGATATTAATTTATCAACACAAGTGTAGCTTGAGCTGCATCCACCAAACTCTTCCCTTTGTGCGGAAGGTAGATCACAGATCAGAAACTGCCAAGACAATGAGAAGCAAAAAATGTATCAAGTCATTGTAATTTCACAATGCTCTTCCTGAGCCTGCCTTCCTCCTATCTGCTGCAATATCCCAATCTTTGTTCTGTAGAATCCACCAGACATGGGTTTCTCACACAGCTGAACTGCCTCTTCTCCTTCGTGAGAAAGAGGCGGTGGTCGGGGTTGAGGCTGGGCTTGGTGTGTGGGATCCGAGAACTATCTATCAGTTGATGGCGAAGTAGAGGTTAATATTATATCAGTGACAACGATTGAATGACATTTGCATTTACTATGGTTTGTATTCAGTTATTAAAGTAATATATTTATTCTTTATCTCTTTTGAGATTTTCGAGTTGGTAAGTATATTATTGCACAAGTTATAAATCTCATATTGGAATCCACGTATGAGCATCAGTCATGATATATAATTATTCTTTTGTTGAAAAATAGTACCTTATCTGACACAAAATAAAGAAAAAAAAACACTAGGAACCATCTTTCAGTGACATGCATGTCCTCAATTGGTCTTATATCTTGTATTAGAAAATAACTATTTTTTCTATCAAATTGGTCTTAGAGTTAGGTTGAAATAACATGTCATTTTTTACTTCCAGTGCATGGCATCCTTGGGGTTCATTAGTGTCAAGAGTGACTCCATAATATCGATCGAAAATGTATCTAGTTGGCCTGGTTTCGACGTCAGTCTCCCTTTTATTATTCTTATCAATTGAGATCGAAGATCTATAGTGAAAGACGAAAGCTCGGTGAAGAAAGCACCATATTTAGCAAAAATTTACGAGGCCAATTCAAATCTTTATGGCGGTGTTTTATCAACGAAGAGGATGCTTACTTTCTAGGGAAAATATCTATTACACCACATATCGAGTTTGATTTGTAGGGAAAATATCTATTACACCACATATCGAGTAAATTGAACTTTCTCATAAAATTCATCAAATAGAGCTGAAATTTTCTATTTGCATATCATCTCCTTACCAAGTAGGAGATCATATAGTTGTCACGTTTCATGGTCCATAAATCCCCAAACCTAATCATCTTAGCTTGTTTGTCAATCCACAGGAGCAATGTGAAACATTCAAGATAATATTATACAATATGCACAGTATAGTATCATCATAAACACAGCAATCTAACACCTCCCATATCAGTATAATAAACACAACATACATATCATGTAAGACAGCGCTAGACAATGTATTTCAGATTTTCCAAATGAAATAAAATCAACTGAAATAAGAAATGAAAATAGAATAAAGGTCGCAAATCCCTTCCTTTCTCTCTATCCTTATCTTTCTTCTATTCTTCTTCTTTTCTCTTTCTAAGTTCTCCTTGTACTTCTCGTTTGCTTGGTTGGATTGCGGCAATCCACCTTAAATATCGTTTTAGTTCATTAAAGATTAATCAAATAGGTCCCTATGATATGGTTAAGAGAGCTCGGCAGGAAAAGGAATTTAATGAATGAAGGATGAGAAACTTGTATCCATCCAAATTATATGTTTGCAAGTGCTGCAGTTATTTGTCGTCTAGAAATGCTTTCCAAGTTTACTTTGTCATTTAATACCTTCCATCATCTGCTAATTGGTTGGACAATATTGAAAAGCTAAATTGAATAGCTTTATTTTTAGGGTAAGCAACATTTTGATTGATCCAAACATGGTACGAAATAATCCTATAATTGATTTGATCACAATTGTAAATAATTTTTGGTCCATTTGGTCATGAGAGAAAACATTTATTCAATTGATTTTGTCTCGGTCTATACCAGCAAGACTTATATCTTTTAAGCTTTCAAACACAATAAAATGTCATCTTTGTTTGTGGTAAGAAATTTGAATAAAAGCACCTCTTCTCCTCTTTAAATCCTTAATTATTTTCTTCCTCCTCTTTTCCATCGAATCCTTAACTCACTTGTAAGCAAAGAAACGGCAAGCTTAATTTATTATCTTATATCTTCTATTGAGAAAAGACTTGTTGAAAACATGCCTGAATGAATGGCTACGCTAAATAGAGTCATCACAAAAAGGTGCATGAACTTTAAATTGGTACACGACCAAATGCGAGCTTTAAAATGTCTCTTCTAATCCCCATAGATAAATTTTAATTATACAGAGAAAACATACTTATGTGTGAATTTTCGTCATTCCGACTTTCACCGACTCTCGATCTATTATGTTTTTATCAGAAATATCGTTCTCTTCGACGGAAATACAAAAATATACAATCTCACTTACCAAGAGGTGGTAGTGAATTCTACCCAAATGTGTTCCATCAAACTTGTATTGTTCTCAAATGTGGCATTTGCAGCAACATGATTCCTACTACTACTCTGGGTGACACCATGACCATTAACATGTAGCTACTTGCAATGAAAACATGAAACAAAGGAGCCACAAATCTCTTTGGACTTCCCAGGAAACAAGATAATATGTATAATTTTATCATTTCAATGGATACAAATATTATTTTATTTCTTTCTACTTAATTCAAGATCGGGTTGATCCAACGTCGGTCACCGTATACATGTCGCCTGTGTTCAGATAACCTCGAAAAACTTTCGATACTATGATTATCCATATTGTAAACATTGAAGTCAGCATGTGCAAATGGATGCCTGATATTAGTGAAATAGATACGATTAGCACAACATCCAGCTTCACGAGCTGAGACCGAAATCGCTCGATTATAAGGAAGAAGGTCCACGAAGAGTGCTTGGTCTCCTAATCTCTCAATCTTGATCCATGTCTCATTCTCCAAATCAAGTTGAAACACGTAGACACCCAGAGATTTACCGCTATGCTCCACTGTGCAGACTAGTAGTATGTTTCCACGAGATTCAACCAGCGACATAGCGAGGATATTGGCGTTGGTGAAAACCATAGGACATGGCACCACCAACTTCCTAAACCGAAGAGGAAGGACTTGAAAGATCGTTAAACAGTCTCCAAGGTGATTCCATGTGTAGAATTGTCCTTCAAAGCTAAGGATTGCATCGAAAGGTTGAAGTTTGTCTTTTTCCAAGGTCCAAGACTCGTCTCCCGGCCTCCAAACACAGAGGTGATTGTGGTTGTCCCGTGCGAGGAGGATGCAGTCGGGACTCGTCGGAGCTGATGACATGCAGAGGAACAAGTAGGGTGCAGGTTGACGATGTGGGAGTTGCAACCACGCCCTAGAGAAGGGATTCAATAGGTGAATCGGGGCGTTCGAGTCAGACACTAGCCAACCATGTGAGCAACCATCGAATAAGGTCCTCGTCGATGGAAAGCCATGCAACCGGATCTTGAAGGAGACTTCCTTGTCTACGACGCTCTGCAAGCGACAGCTGTTCTTAAAAATCTTGGTGACGAGAAGCCATGGGGTATTTCTCATGGTTGGGTTGAACCGTGTAATGATAGCTCTCCATTCCTTGCATGTTCCACTAAGGCGCACAGCATCCCTGGGGTTCATCCGCATCAAGAATGACTCGACGATATCGATCGGAATGTACTCGATCGGTCTGGCATCAGCATCGGTCTCCCTCTTGTCGTTCTTATCTCTTCTGATTGCAGATCTACGGTGGAAGCGGTGAGCATGGATACGAAAGCATCATTGTTATCAAAGATTTATGAATCTTGAAACTACTGTTCCATCAAAGAAGAGGAGGATTCTTACTTGCGCAAAACCGAAAGACGACGCCACACTTCCAGGCTCGAATCCACGACGACGCGGACCGCTCGACGTGCCATCTCTACCATCACTCCGTTGTTGGTAGTTGGTATGTCCTCGATTGCCATCTCTGCGAACGCTTTATTTGGGGCGGCTGCTTCCTCCATGGATTTCAGAGGAATGAAGAATTTTGTTGGTCCCTAATGGGGCATAAATATTTAATTTTGTTGTTGTCTACAAGAGGTGTATAAAATCTAAATAATACGTTTCCTAATACGTATAAATAATGTTCATACACTAAAATGATGTGATCAAATGAGAATTTTAATATGATGTAATTGGCAACTTCTCTTAATTTGTCATTTGGATTGCATGGATGACTTTACAGGAACTCCATAAGAATTGCAAGGCTTAAACCTCCAACATATGATATGTGTATCATCACACTTCATATTCTCATTATACAATTAGTCTACTGCAAAATATCCAAAAAAATATTTATTATATCGTAAGTCTCAAATGTTTAACAATATGTTTTATTTTCATCAAGTGAAACCATAGTAGCTTAACCCCTCGAGATCGGAAAAATAATAATAAATAGATATATGAGCAAACCACATACTAAATAAAACTTATCAATTTAATTTTAACTTTATTATTTCTTTTTCTTTTCATGCTTGGTCTCTAAGCTACAAGTTTAGAGTTTTTCCATATGGTGCCTCTTATTTCTGAAATATCCAAAAAAATATCTCTTCATTTTAAAATAATAAAAATAAACTCGAGTCGTGAGTTTAATTTTTTATTTTGTAATTGAAATTCAGTCAGATCAAATCAATTATAGTGTTTTTTTAATAATATTATAATATTTTTAATTTTTCTAAGTTGATTATACCATTTTTGCATAGAATTACAGTGTTTTTCGATACTGAACTAAATGCATTTTAACCCTATTCAAAAATAATATAACCATTATGATTCTATTTAATAATGGACTTATACTATTATTATTATTATTATTATTATAAAAACACTATAACTCTATTAAAAAATACTGTGATATTGAACCGGTTTAACCCAAACGAGGTTTTAATTAGAATCTGCTTTTAAGGATATTTTTGGTTGTTTTATAAAGGGAATGAGTCCCTTTTGCGAATATTGAAATGAGGGTGCTATTTTAAAAAAAAAAAGGCAAAATTTGGGACTTTTCCATAAAATCGCCTTTAAATATATAATAAATTTAAATGTTTTTAATGACATAAGTTTCATGCTCCTTAAGATAATCTTTCAAGCCAACCTGTTTAAGATACATTTTAATGAATAAAAATATAAGTATAAATAAGGTGACATAACATATTAGAAGTAATATTCACAAATATATTTAAATATATATATAATTATATGTCAAAATAATTATGATCACACTACATTCCCATATAGCGCATAACTATGTTGGCACCTATATTGTAGGTAGCACATTTATTATAGGTAAAAATATCATTTAAAACTAATAAGTATTTCAATCAATAGATACTTCATTTAAAATCAGTAACTATTTTAATCAATATCTATTGTTCATATATTTTTCCTGATTACATATATATTCTCTTGTAATACCTTTATAATATTATTTTTTTGCTATATTTTAAAAAATAAATAATTATAATTATAATAATTATAATTATAAATAAGTTAGAGAGAGTCATCAAGTACCTACCATGGATCTCAAATGTACGTTTCAGATGTATGATCTTGATTCTCATTTTTCCTAAATCATTCAAATAATATTACACATTATCATGAGGAATAAAATCTAAAACTATATAAATTTTAAATACATAGTCTGATATTTATTTTAAATAAATCATGTTAATTTTTTATTTCCAATGTCAATAAAAATTAATTTTTTTTACTTTCTTCCTTTTTTAATGCATGAATCACTTACATTTTCTTTATTTTAAATATTAAATTAAATATTTTATAATTTAAAATCATCATGGATCACATTAAGTTTAGAGACTAGCATTAATTAATTCACAATCCTATATAATTTTTAGATTAGTTAAAAATGTTAAGAACTTAGAAACATACATAATCGTAGTTTTATGGATCTAATTTGAATTTGTGATAAAAAAAGAGCTTTCGATAAAAAAAATCCAGTTAAATTTTATTTTTTTATTTTTCATTCTTTTTTATTTTTCTCTTCTCCTCTCCTTCCCTTTATTTTTTTTCCTTCCCTTCTAACCAAGTCAACCACAAGCCACAGCCATACTCTACGGCTAGTTATGGTGGCATAACCCTTCTTCCTTCTCTCTTTTTCTTATTAGATTATATAGTCTCATTCAAGATATATTATATATTTGATTAGATTCTGATAATGAATATTGATCAATAAAAAAAAGTTCAATTATGATAAGATTTTTAAAAGATAATGATAGAAGGATTTTCTTAATTATTTATCCTAGATCCTCTATTATTATTATTATTATTATTATTATATATATATATATATATATATATATATATATATAATATCTCTTAGAGACTCAATATATGACGTGATGTGATGTGAGGTGATAATACATGCCACATACAAAAGGATATTATAGTTTTTTACTTATCTCCCCTTAGTCTCTTTACATTGCTTATAGTAATCTCATGAAAGGATAGAAAGAAAGGAGAAAACGAGTTTAAGTTTTCTTTATACATCGATATTGTAACTTTCTTTAGATTATATGATAGTGTACTTGCAAATCATATAAAGTTTGATATCAAAAGATATATAATCTTGATCTTTATTTATCATTATTTGATTTCAATTCTAACATTAAATTTTTTTCACATAACAAAAGTATGATTATAGTTTTATGTCTAAATTTTCTTCTCTTCTGACCGAACTAACTACAGCAACCCATGGTGGCATAACCCTTCTTTCCCTCTTCCTCTATTTTTGATTACTATCGTGAGTTACGATTTTACCAATAAAACCCATCTCACTCTCATGGATGGATTTTACCTTTTAAACGATGTCACGATGGTTTATGAGCCACGAGAAGAAACCTTATAATATATTTTTTCCTATTAATCCCTTCTATATGTTTGTAAACTGTATATTACAATTTATCCACATGAAGTATAGGATCATTTAACTAAAAGTCTTTTTTTTCCCCAATGAAAAAAGAACATAAGATTTTATTGTCCTAATGGATACGAAGTTTTTTTCTTTTTTCTTTTCAACTAAAATTTAGGGTGATCTATAGTTGACTATAACCATATTATCCTTTACTAGTTTTGTCAAATTTGGGACAACTTTTTATGCTATGGTTATCCTTATTGTAAACACTAAATTCACCATGTTCAAATGGTTTCCATACACTAGTTTAACAGATACAGTTAGCAGAACATCTAATTTCACCAGCTAAGATTGAGTTCATATGATTATCAAGAATGACCATTAGTGCTTGATCTCCAAGGTTCTCCATCTTGATCCATGCCTTGTTCTCCAGAATAAGTCCAAATAGGTGTATGATGATGATGCTTCATTATGTAGATCAATAATATGTTTCCACAAGACTCAACCAATGACACAATATGCTCTCGATAGCTCTACTAGCTTCCTAAACCGAAGAGGAAGGACTTTAAATATCGATAAGCATCCACTGCAACAAGGTGTAGAATTTCCCCTCAAACCTAAGCACTATATCAAAATCTTCAAGTCTAGCTTTTTCTTTGATCCAAAATTCATTTCCAAGCCTCCAAACATAGAGATGATTGATGTAGTCATGTTCAAGAACAACATAATTAGGGGTCATCGACGCTGATAACTTGCAGAGGAAAAAGCATGGAAAAGGCTTACAAAATGGGAGTTCCAACCACACACCAATAAAGGGATTCAATAGGATCATTAGGTTATGTGGGTGAAGAACGATCACTAACCAATCATGGTAGTACTTGTATAACAAGGAACTACTCATTGGAAAGCCATCGACCTTGATCTTGAAGAAGGTTTTCTTATTTACCATAATACATAGGTGGAAGGTTTAATTTTTTTTCTCATTCGGATTCTAGCTTATTTACTAAAAAGCAAGAAAGCTTATATGTAATATGATAATTATCTATAATAACAAAAGAAATATTTCAAATATTCGTGATGATCTTTCTCTCTGATTTGAAGTAAAAATCTTGAGGAAGCTTAATAGTTTTCTTGATTTGTAGATAATGAATACAAAAGATGGTATATTTATCTCTCAAACAAGCTATATAAAGAAAATTATTAAAATGAATTAAAATTAACAAAAGTAAGAAGGTTTCTATAACTTGATGCAAATATAAAGCTAAATTATAATGCTTGAAAGGTTCTTTTCATGCTTGTATTGATACTCTCATCTATTTAACAATTATAACGTCATGTATTATATTTTTAATTGATCTTGTAAGTCATTTTGTATGATCTCCATGGAAGCCACATCTTGATGCAGCAAAAAGAATTTAAAAATATGTGAATTCTATTTTTGATTTAGGATAATACTACAAGAAGGGCTTTTATCTTGAATTGCTTGATTATATCAATATTGATTTGGAAGGTGATTTAGATAATTGTAGATTCACTTCTGACTATGTTGTTTTATGTAGTTATGCTTGTATCTCATAGTGTAGTAAGAAATAATAATCAGTCTCTCTTTATAAAATTGAAGTAGAATACACATCTCTTCATATTGTACAAGTTATAAATCTCATATTTGAATTCATATTTAAGTGTCAGTCATGATATTTAATATTATATATAAAATATATATAGTTATTCTTTTGTTGAAATAAAGTACCACACAAAATAAATAAAAAAAAACACTAGGAGCCATCTTTAAGTGACATGCATATCTTGTTGATCTATAACTTTGAAGAATAAACTATTAGAAAATGAATTTAATTTATTATCTTATACCTTGTATTAGATAATAGAGGTGGAACTTCTAGATGGTCACAAATCCCTTGATCACAAAAGAAAAAGTAGCCAAGAATAGTTAGTATCGATGGACAACATAGAGACAGACTCTATCAAGGGAAGACAAAAGGGTAAATCTCAAAAAGCTTCACAATGCCTATGTCAGAGGGTTTTTTTATCAAGTCCAAAGTGATGAACTTCGAACCAATATACTATCATTGATGAAACAAATAAAGAAAAAGGTACAGCATATATGGATCTATTTTTTCCCAATAAAACCCATATAATTCTCATGGATTGATTTTATCATCATGGTTTATGAGTCACAAGAAGAAACCTTAGGATCTATTTTCTCCTATTAATCCCTTCTATATGTTTGTAAATTATATATTACAATTTATCCACATGCAGTGCGCGATCATTCAACCATAACCTTCACACGAATCAGTATATTAGAAACTACCAAAATAATGAGATGAAAAAAATGTTGTACTTTCATAAAGACTTGGATATCAAGTTGGCCAATGTTCATTAGTGTTAGGATTTACAAGTATTTTAAGGTTTCTGGAGCCAATGTTCCAATGGGATAAGGAATCCTAGTTCTTATAATAAAAAAAATCCTAATAATTAGTTTTTGGTTCTGCTATAAATATATATCTCTGAATTTTGATGGAGAATTTTGTTGGAGAGAAAGTAATATGTGAGAAATACTTTTAATGTTCATGAATTTCTCTATATGGTATCTAGAGAGTGTTTTCTAAGATTTCTAGGGAGGGGGAGAGAAAATATATAAATTCTTCAAAATTTATATGAGATGATATGTAAGAATATTTATGCTTGAGCGAAAATAACTCAAAAGTCATATAATTGATGTCATATTGTAAATAATTTAATTTTCTTTGTGGATGAAAATAAAATTTACCTAATCATATTAATCTTAGCAATGCTTGCCACTGTTAATTACACCCTCTGGTGTACTCTTTGCTATTGCTGCTGTTGCCATGAAGCATGGTATAAGCTCATGTATCTAATATAGTCCAAAAAACCCCTTGCTCTTGCGATAACCCAATCTTTATTCTATGAGAATTCACGAGATATGGGATTCACACAGTTGAATCATCTCTTTTCCATCATAAAATTAGTCGAAAGTGAAAGACTTCAAGTCGATCGATAAAATCATGATCAAGTAGAGAAAAAGAAATAGACAACACGTAGTTTATCATCATTTTCAACTCAAGAGAATAATTGGCAAAACTGATAAAGAAGATAATACAATCGCAAAGGTGTTTTGTCTTCAAAATAAATATAAAATATAAAATATCACTCACCAAGAGAAGGTAGCGAATGCTACCCAAAATGTGTTTTAACAATTTGTACCACTCTTGGTGCCATTTGCAAAAACATGATTCATAATAATAATAATACTCAAGATCACAATATGAATATTAACAAACAAATTTTTATAATAAAAATATAAGATAAAGGTTACAAATCTCTTCTTTCCTGATGAATAAAGTAAAACATAAGATTTTATTGTTCTAATGGACACAAAGTTTTTTTTTCTTTTCATCTAAATCTTGGAGTGATCCATAGTCGGTTGTAGCCATATTTTTTTTGTTTAGTTTCGTTAAATTTGGGAAAACTTTCTATGCTATGGTTATCCATATTATAAATACTAAATTCACCATGTTCAAATGACTTCCAGACACCACTCAAATAGATACAGTTAGCAGAACATCCAATTTCACTTGCCGAGATCGAGGTCACACGATTATCCGGAATGGCCATGAATAGTGCTTGATCTCCTAAGTTCTTCATTTTGATCCATGCCTTGTTCTCGAGATCGAGTCGAAATACGTGTATGACCAAGGGTTGACGACGACGCTTCATTATGCAGACCAACAATATGTTTCCACAAGACTCAACCAATGACACAATAGGCTCCCGGCAGCTAGTAAAATCAATGGGACATGGCACCACTAGCTTCGTGGACCGAAGAGGAAGGACTTTAAATATTGTCAAGCATCCACTGTGCCAATGCCAGGCGTAGAATTTCCCCTCGAAGCTAAGCATTGTGTCGAAATCTTCGAGTATGCTTTTTTCTAAGGTCCAAAATTTATGTCCAGGCCTCCAAACATAGAGACGATTAATATAATCATGTGCTAGAAGGATGCAATCAGGAGTCGTCGGAGCTGATGACATGCAGAGAAAAGAGGGAGTGGGCTCATAAGCTGGGAGTTCCAACCACACACCAGAAAAGGGATTAAATAGGATCATCGGGTTGTACAGGTCCAGAACGGTGACCAGCCAACCGTAGGAGCAGTTGTAAAACATGGTCCTACTCATCGGAAAGCCATCAACCTTGATCTTGAAGGAGACTTCCTTGTTTACTACACCACGAAGGCGGAAGGTTTCCTTCGGATACTTTGAGACGATTAGCCATGGGGTTTTCCTCATGATCTGTTCGAGTCGAGCGGCAACGGCCCTCCAGTCTTTGCATACTAGGCTGAGGCGCATGGCGTACTTGGGGTTCATCCGCATCAAGATCGACTCAACAATATCGATCGGAATGTACCTAGTTGGCTTGGCATCAGCATCAGCATCGATCTCCCTCCTGTGGTTCTTATCGGTCGCAATGGCAAATCTACGATGAAAGAGGAAAGCGTAGAGAAGAAACCAGCGTCATCTTTAGCAAAGATTTGAACTTTTAGGGTGTTGTTTAATCGGTGAAGGGAGGATGCTTACTTTTGTGGAACCGGAGGAGGAAGGGCATCAGTAATGGAGTCTTCTTGTTGGCACTCGTAGTTCCTCATCTGATCGAGAGGGAACAGGAGCTCAGAATGATGTCGTTCCCGTGTTGGTATTGTATCACCCACCTCTGCTATCATCACTCCGTCGTCGACTGTTGTTATGTTCTCAACCATCCATCACATTTGTGAATGCATTTATACACGATCGCCCCCTCCATCTGACGTTCCTCTTCTGTTCTGCAGACGAATTGGCATTACAGAATTTAATCGTATTGGAGTAATGATAACTTCTATTGATCGTTCATGGGTTATTAATCTACAGCTGTATACCTGTTTATAATAGGTGTATAACATGTACATAATATATTTCCTAACATGTATGAAATACTTCATGCTAAGGAGAATTTCAAATGGCATAGTTGGTGAGCTTTTCTTAATCTCTCTCTTGATTTGTCGATGGAGACAACTACAGCATCGTGCGACTTAGACGAGCATACAGAGTAAATTGCAACATATGTGAACCTGTTCGTCAAATCCATTGTACAGAGATGAACTCTCATACTTTGCATATCACACGCGTTTCCCAAGAAACATAAAATTATAAATGAAGCGCAACTGCTGCCATTGTCTAAGAATAGCTCAAAAGACCCTCCTCCTGAGCCACCTGCCTTCCTCGTCCCGTCTCCCTTAGTGACCTAATCTTTGTTGTGTGAGACAGCAGAAGACATGGGACTCACACATCTGAATTGCCTCTTCTCCTTCACGATGGAATCTGAAGACCCTGGATGTGACTGTAAGAACTACTAGAAAAGAAACTTAATTTATAATCCTACACCGTGTATTAGAAACTGAACACCATGGAAAGATGCATAAACCATCAAATAGGCTCATGACCTTTCAAATGTTTTCTCTATTACTTATAAATAGATAGAGATTTATGGTACATGTAATTTTATGAGGATTCTCCTCCATCATGTTTCCGCCACTTCTATTAATGTCTCTTCTTCTTCTTCTTCTTCTTTTTATCAAATTGGTATTAGAATTAGGTTGAAATCTCATGTCATTTTTTACAAGTTCCTTACCTTGCTAAGGAGAAATATTAAAATTGGAGTACCTAATAGAAAGTCACTATAGATGATATATACCATTAGCAGGCCGAGCTGATGACCTTCAACATGCTGGAGGGGGTTTGCATGAGAGTTATTGGCTATGTTTCCATTGGTGATAGTAAAAATGTATTAACAACATTGAAATGTTAAAGCAACTAATTGACAGGAATAATGAAGCAATGATGACTCTATGCGGACTTAGTTGCCAATGTTTACGTCAGCCATAAGACTTAGGATCTATCATGATATCATAGAATTGAGTTTGCAAATTATAAAAGAAAGAGATGCAAATGTGATACGACAGAGCATGAGAAAAACTCGAAAGTACCAAAGAGATGGGGCTTCTGGGTGACCACAAATCTAATCACTGATAAGACCTTTAGGGTTTTATCATAGAAGAAAAGGGAGAAAAGGGATGATCATTTCGAGGGAATCGACCTCCTTAAGTTTATCAAAAGACTAGATAGTATTCTATTTATTGATGAAAAGAAATAAATACATTCCTATTTATAAAGTTCCACCTAGAGTCTAGGACTCTTAATAATAAATAAATATTAAATAAATCACTATTTGATTTTTACTAAATAAACTCAATAAAATATTATTCAAAAACTCGGAATCCTAACAATTCCTCTCCCTTCAAATCAGTCTTGTCCTCAAAGTTGAGTAGCATCAAACTCGGGGAGCTTCTCTTTTAGTACTTCAGTCATAGGGTATCTACAGTGCATCACAACCTGTTAATCAAGTACGATCTTCACTTCTTGATAGTGTAAGCAATAGGTCGATATTTTTGTATATTAGTCATTGTTGTCTTCTAGAGAACCCTCTCTATCTGATGGCTAGTGGTAATTGTAACCTTACTTCCACGTCTTCTTTTTTAGGATCACTTGCTTTTCATTAATAAAAAACTTCATGATTAGTTTACAAAAATTTTAAGAAATATCACCCAGTGTTGATAGCCATTCAATTCTAAGCACCACTTTGAAGTCTTCCAAGGGTAGTAAAATAAAGTCCACAAGCAACTCTTGTCCCTGTATAATCAATTTTATCTTTGAACATTTGCTATCACAAGTTCAAATTCATCTATCAGCGATCTTTATTTCAAATTTGTTATAGCTTTTAATGTGGTATGCTAATCGATCAGCAACCTTACTGTCCATAAAATTGTTAGTATTATCAGTATCAATCAAAACTATAACATGTTAATGCTCTAGAGTTCCTCCAACTTTCATAGTTTGCAAGTTAGAGTAGTCGGCTAATACATGTATTATATGTATGATAGATTCATATTTTCATCAAAATTTGTATCTTCATGATCGGAGTCCACATTGTTAGCTTCTGGTTCCTCCCCAATTAGTTTAACCATCAAAAGTTACCCTTATTTATATTGGTGCTCCCTATTCCACTTTTCATCATAGTGTCAACACAAATCATTCACTGATCTTTCCTTGAATTCTTCTCAGGTTAGTCTTCGAGTGTCAAGGTTTCGGTTGGAAATAGATGGGGTGGGTGGCTTGTTAGTCATTTATTTGTTGTCACTTCTATTTCGATGATTTTTTCTACATTTTTTCCTTATGTAGATATGCAAATGAGATCACAACTCTCATAGTGTGGGGTTGATGAGCCTTAACTTCACATCGGATATTTGGATTAAGTCTTTCGATAAATGCACCCACTAGTTGTCATTCAAACCAATCTCTACCTTGATTTGATAATCATTCAAACCTACTCTAGTATTCCAACACTATAAAGTATGACGAATTTTGGCGAGTTATCCATCAACATTCTCATATTCAGATGGTCCAAAGCGAATAAGAAGCCCTCTCTTGAACGGCTCCCACAAGGGGACTCCATAGCAAGTTTTATACCAATCATACCACTAGATTGCATCTCCATCTATCTGGATTGGGGCTATTTCCACCTTGGATTCTTCTAGGGTTCTATGAAAATGAAAAAAAAAATCTACCCTATAGATTCAACTAGTCAGATCCCTATCTTCCCATCTTAGAAATTCCACCTTAATACGTAGGTAGCTTATTTCATTCTTAGGGCCTTTTTCCTGTATCTCTAGATCTGTTCAATGTAGAACTTGGACTTTCATATCGTTGAAACTTGCTAAAGTTCTCCAATAGGCTCTTTTTGAAATCGTTAAGGGTTTCTTGTAGCCGGTTCTCAATTCTGGTTTCCAATGCTTCAATTTATGCTTTCACTGAGTTATCGGTAATCATTGCCTAAGACTGCAAATCTGTAATCCCTAGTCCTTATTTCTGATAACTAGTCAAGAGCATCATCACAATTGACGCAAAGCTACCGAGGAAGTAGATGCCAATGGCATCGTAAAGGCTTGTTGCGGTCACTACAAGGAGAAAATTTTATTGCCCTATTTCTATCACTGCGTGGGGTGAGAGTGCTGCGATTGCTGTGAGGAGGCGGCATCGGTGTGGGGAGTGGTCCATTGGTCGAAAATAGCGGTGACGGCCCTTTCTCGCTCAAGCGGGATGGGGCGTGGCTACCCTCACACTACTCTCGATTGGGAGGTGTGCTGTTGAGGGCTAGGAGGCTGCGTGCGGCTGTTGAGGGTTGGTGGTTGCGACGGCTACGGTGGCTATGGCGAAACGAGGGGGGATGGTCGAGCGACAGAAGATGCAAAGGATGGTGGATATAGTGGCTATAGCTGCAACCCAAGGGGAGGTAGCAAGGGTCGTGGTTGGGAGGCAAGCAACGGTGGTTGCTGGCTGGGAAGCAATGGCGGCGGTGGTGGTAAATGGCAGTTGTAGTAGTAGATGGTGCTATGTTTCTATCCCACCAAAGGAGTCGCTGGCGACACCGAAGGATCGTGAGCGGTTGAGAAGAAGGCTACGATGGCTGGCAACAATGGTGGCATGATTGGGAGCAGCGTCACTAAGGGTCATCGAGGGTTAGGATCAACGAGGGGGCTACGACGGCAAAGGGAGCTCTATTTCTATCGCACCACAGAAGGAGCCACTGGCGATGTTGAAGGATTACGAGCAAATGAAGAGAAGGCTACGACGGTTGGTAGCAGTGGTGGTGCAGTTGGGAGCAGCATCACGAAGGGTCATCGAGGGCTAGGATCGACGAGGGGGCTACGACAGCAGGGTTGGGATAGATGGAGGGGTTGGTCCATTGGTCGGGAAATAGTGGTGACATTAGCGCGTGGGGGCGACAAGGGGGGTGGTCGCTGGCCGAGAAGCAGCGGTGGCGGTGGAGAAGGGGAAGCGGTGGTCATTGGCCGGGAAGCAAGGGTTCCTTCTCGATCGAGAAGGATTGGTGTGTGTGGCTGTTGGCTTCACCTTTTTTTTAGATGATGATAGCTACAGCAAAGTTATGTGAGAAATTACAAAGACAACGCCAAGGATCGTTGCTCTGATACTAAATGATAAGATCTCTAGGATTTTATCATAGAAGAAGAGAGAAAAAAGAGATGATCGCTTCGAGGGGATTGGCTTCCTAGGTTTTATCAAAAGACTTGATAATATTTTATTGATTAATGAAAAGAAACAACTACTTCCTTATTTACAAAGTTCCACCTAGAGTCTACTAGGACTTAGACTCTTAATAATAAATAAATATTAAATAAATCCCTATCCAACTTTTATTGAACTAAACAAACTCAATAAAACATTATTCAAAAGTTTAAAACATAAAGGAATCCTAATAATCACAAAAGGAAACATAGAATAGTTCATGTTGATGGAGAATGTAGAGATAACAAACTCTACCAAGGGTAGGCAAAAGGGTAAATCTCATAAGGCCTCTCAATTCCTATGTCAGAGAGTTTTTTTATCGAATAAATACAAAGTGATGGACTTCGGACAAATGTTCAACCAAGGAAGCATATTACACCTGATGTTATCCTCTTCGACTCGAGGGAATAGTTGATGAAACTAATAAAAGAGGAGGAACAACCTATAAGGATGACCAGATTTATCAAATAATTTTGAAGAAGGTCAAAATCGAGCGATCAACAAGAGATCGTCACATTGACCTCTCATAGAACAGTTTGCTGATAGACACATTATGAAATTTAGATGAAAAAACTATAAAAGATAATCTTTTAAATGAGAGGCATCACAAGAATAAATAAGTTGATATCGTGAGCTCCAGTTATGAATCGATATCATCAACCTATTTTAGTATAAATGGGAGCACTTATGAGAAAATTGTTTGAGGGTGATGTTAAAAAATAAATAATTTATTTCTTATACCTTATATTAGGAAAAGACACTATGAAAAGATGTATAAAAATATATATATTAAATAAGATCTCCATGAAAATATGCAACAAACTTTGAATAATTACATGACCTCAAGAATGTCTACTCTAATCACATAAATACGTATGTAGGGGCTTATGGTATTATGTAATCATCGATAATTTTTCCTTTAACATAAATTAATTATTATAAATGATATATTATTTTATTATTAACTTCTATATTCATGTACTATAGTTAAGGAAATAATTAAATTTAGTTTCCTTAATCACATGAATAATTTAAGAATTCTACTAATCAATTAAATTCTTAATTAATTTATTTTCTAATAAGTGATTTGATATTTAGGAAGTAAATAGTTTACATTCCATTTTTGTGTGTAAACTATAAGAAATAAATATTATATTACTTTCTTTATATGTGAAAGTAAAAAAAAATAAATTAAAAATAAAAATAAAATTATTACTTATCTTTCGGGGAGATCTCATCTTCTCCTATATAAATGGAGCTACTCCTCCCTCATTCCCCACCAAGCCTAACAATAGGAGGATTGAGGAGAGGACTTTCCGAGGATATGATATCGAGGAAGGATAGTCAAAGAGAGGTAGGATCATTTCTTTTTCAATTAGCTTTGATTTATGTTTTGAAATCTTGATATTGAGATTGTTATAATTTTATGATGCATAATTATATTTTAATTTCAAATTTTCATGATTAGTAAATAATGATAATTGATTTGTGATGTTAGAATAATTATTTGATTTATCTTAATCTCTTAAGCTTTAGTGAATTTTAATATTGATTAATTATTAAAACTCTTTTTTTAATTAACATAGTAGTTCTAATTTATTTAATTAGATATAGATATATATATATATATATATATATATATATATATATATATATATATATATATATATATATATATATATATATATATGTTCCAAGAATTATGTGTGAATTTCTACAATATAATTAGTATTAAATTTAAGATCATAAATTTAAAGTTTTAATTAATGGATTTGATTCATTCTTTAATAATTTTAAATATTAAAATCTAATTTGATAAGAGGAGTCCAATTGGGTTTGACTTGAGTCAAGTTGATCAATCAGATCAAATCGACTCAGCCCATGTGATCATGTATGACCTAGCTCATGTGACCAAGTATAACCTAGCTCATGTGACTCGACATTACCCAACATATGTAGTTGGGTAGGAGCTAACCCATATGACAAGGTACGACCTAACCCATGTGGCTAGACATGAGCTAGCTCATGTGGCTAGGTACGATCCAATCCATGTAGCCATATATGACCCAATTCATATGGTAAGGTACAACCCAACCATGTGGCCAGGCATGGGCCAACTCATGCGGCTAGGTACGACCCAGTCTATGTGGTCAGATACGACTCCAACTCATATGTCTAGATACGACCAACTCGCGAGCCAAGCATGACCTAGTTCAATGGTAAGTCTCAGCCTAACTTATAAGTGAGTCTTAGCCTAGTCCATGAAGTAAGTGTGCCCAACTATTTGATTGACATTAGACATATCATCACTCCATTTATATAGCCTATCGTACCTCAACTCAACCTATTACTTGGAACAAGCATATGTAGTGTATGCAACCCGTCCAAGACTTAGGTGGGTTAGTTCAGTTTAGATTAGCACTATACGACATAGTCTAATTTCCTCTCCCTTTATTGGTTTGAGCTCGTTAATTAACTAAATCAGATAGGTTTGATCAGTTAAAGCTAGTTCAGGGTGATTCCAAACTAACTTGACTTCAAACCTACTTGACCTAATCGAGATCAATCAAATCTAAGTTAGACCAGTCTAGAGTGATTCCAGATCGGTTCTATAAGGATTTGAGGTTGGTTCCATTAGACCATAATCGAATTGAGTTTAGTTTAAGTCAATTGAGTTATTTCAATTAGGGTTTTGGTTGATTGAGGACTATTGAGAGATTGATGTTTCATGCCTTTATGATTTGATGAATTTAAAGGTTTTATCTGAAGATATCATTTGAAAATAATTATTGATTTTCTATTTTCTTATGTTTATGATATTGATATGATTAGTATCGTGTAGTAGATGTGACTAGACTAGTAGCTCACATTGGGAGTGCAACCTATGAAAAGAGCTACGAGCCCATCACAGTGCAGAGCCACCAATGAACTTAGTCTAGCAGATTTACATCAAGTATGGTCTCTCATAATATTTAATCATATTGATTTATTGATGTATGTGTGAGCGAATGAATGAGTGTAAATGAATGATCATGAATGTTTATGTATCCCTACCAAGGGCAAGTATGGCGATTCTCTTCGGGGATTAGCGGGCCGTTAGACGTGATGGTTAGACGGTTCCTCCATCCGCTGTTAGGAGGAACGTGTCCCCACTTAGGTGGGTGATGGATATCACTCCATTCGCAGTTGGGAGTGCGATATAGATTATCTCTATCCGTTGTTGGAAGGAATCTATCTCATGGAATATGCCTCTCCATGTGTTTTTGGGAGAGTGCACCATCGGGTGATGTACGCCTTTGTTATTATATATGTGTTGCATGTGACTGATGCATAATTTTGTTTATTATGTAAGAAATTATCATCATTTTTCTAATGTATAAGTTTTATGATGAATCGATATATTTTCTTATTGAATTATTGATATTTTTTATATTTCATGAATATTGAAGATTATTTTTATGATTTTTTTGGGGTTCATACCCACATATATGGTTGCTAATATGTTTGTATTTTATATTTATTTTCAGAGTAATCTACTACTGTGTAATAAATCTAAAGCTTGGGTAGAAGAGACTTGTGACCCTACATTGTCATTTTTCTAGTTAATAGAATATTTACTACTATAAAGACAAAGATTTGAATTAAAAAAAAGGTTTATTATGTAAATTATTGATAATAAAATACTAATTTATTTTTTTTTATAAATCCGGAATGTGACATATTGAGTGTGTGGAGAAATTATATTTGTATGAACGATTGTCCTCCGTCATACTTTCGCCACCTCTCAATCATCGCTCATCCTTATCTATTATTTTCTAATAAAAAACACTCTTTTATTTCAAAAGAAAGGAGGAGGTAATAAATGCTGCCCAATTGTGTTCTATAAAACTCGTATCACTCTCAAATGTGGCTTTTACAAAAATAAAATACAAATAATACCCTGGCAATAATATGCAACGAACATGGAGTTACGTTTCTTTCTTTCTCTTCAACTCAAGCTTGGGGTGATCCAAACTGGGCCACCAATATATGACCATTTTCCACGTCCAAATGAAAAACTTTCTACCATGTGGTTATCCATATCGTAAACCATGACATCATACACACCATTAATATAAATACAGTTAGCATGACATCCAACTTCACTAGCTGAGACTGAAATTGCCGGATTGAAAAATCGATAGTCCACGAACAATGCTTGATCTCGTAAGCTCTCCATCTTAATCCATGTCTTGTTCTCCATATCAAGTCTAAATAGGTAGATACTTAAGGATCCATGACTAAGCTTTGTAACGATGACCAACAATATGTTTCCACAACACTCAATCAATCGCACAAAAAGAATATAATGGCTAGTAAAACTGATAGGACATGGTACTGACAGTTCCCTGAGACGAAAAGGAAGGACTTGCAAAATTGTCAAGAGCCCACTGTAGTAATCCCAGGTGTAGAACTGCCCCTCGAAGCTGATTATTGTACTGAAATGTTGGAATGGGCCTTCGAACTTGGTCCAAGACTCATCTCCTGGCCTCCAAACATAGAGAAAATTGTAGCAGTCGCGTGCAAGAAGAGCACAATCACGGGTTGTCGGAGCTGACGACATGCAGAGGAAACTGGGTGCAAGATCATGAGCTGGGAGTTGCAACCATGCCCCAGAGAAAGGATTCAATAGGTGGATTGGGTTTAAGGCATCGGGCATGGACGCCAGCCAACCGTGTGAGCAATAGGAGAAATAGGTTCTTATTGTTGGAAAGCCATGGAACCCGATCTCGAAGGAGACTCCCTTGTCTACTATGCTTTGTAGGCGGCAGGTGGTCTTCATAGGCTTCATGATAATTAGCCACGGAGTCCTCCTCGTAGTCGGGTCGAACAGTCTTGTTGCGGCCCTCCAGTCCTTGCATACTGCAGTAAGGCGCACGGCGTCCTTGGGGTTCATCCGCGTCAAGAGCGACTCCACAATATCGGTCGGAATGTGCCTGGTTGGCCTGGTTTCGCCGTTGGTCTCCCTCTTTTGATTCTTATCGATTGCGATTGAAGATCTATAGTGGAAGACGAAAGCATGGTGAAGAAAGCATCATATTTAGCAAACATTCACGAGGCGATATCAAATCTTTATGATGGTGTTTCATCGAAGAAGGAGACGCTTACCCGTGTAGACCTAAAGCAGGAAGGGCATTCGGATTAGAGCCCTGTTGGCACTCACAATTCGCCATCTGATCAAGGAGTGGTAGATCAGGATGATGCTTACATGTCGTCTCTGCCGTCACTTCGTCGACGACCGTCGATGTGTTCTCAGTCGTCGTCGTGTTTGACAATGTTTTATTCATGGCTGCTTCCTCCATCCGCTCTTCTTCGTCCCCTCGTGGGTTATAAATATACGATTATATGGTTGTTCATGGCATTTCCTAACACGTATAAAGTACATTCATATTTAATACTCCATACTAAGAAGAATTTCAATATGGTTTAGTTGGTAACTCTCTTTATTCGGCTCTGGTTTTACAGGTTTGATTTTTAGGGAAAATTTGTATTACACCACATATTGAGTAAATTGCTTGGTGCATGGACTTTTCCATAAAATTCATCATATAGAGCTAAAAGTTTCTCTTTGTATGCATATCACACATGTTACTCGATAAAAATGCAATACAAAAAAAGCAATTGTCTGCACAAGTAAATTATCCTGTTGGAACTCATAAATGATGCTCCTCTAAATATCATATGAAGTCAATCTTAAGCAGTCCTATTGAATCTGAAAAATAATAAAATGGGCATAAGTGCATTGTAGGGATACCAAATAGTTACATGTTAAATAAATAAATATCATTTAGAAAAATCAATTATATTATGTGTCGACATGCTACAAATAAAAAGGAATAAGAGAGCATCAATTTGTAAATGGTGAACATCATATAACAATATCATTTTCTAATATAAAAATCATACAATTGTATATCATCAACAATAATGGTTAAGAGATGTTCGAGCTTTCAGGATAACTTTTCTAACATGTAGCACTTTTGATGATCATGGAGATACATCTCCTTACAAGTAGTAGAGTATATATCTATCTCATCCTATCAGTAAAACTGGCTTGTTTGTCCATCTCCACAAGTAATGTCTATAAGCAACATGATATCATTATAATATTATATAATATACACAAAAAATATCATCATAGACACCACAACTAACTCCTCCAATATCAATAAAATAAAGACAACATAAATATCATGTAAGAAGCAAGGTCATGAATCAACAAAGTATATAAGATTTTTCAAATGAAATAAAATTAACAGAAAAAAGGAACAAAAATAGAAGAAATGTCACCACATATCCCTTTCTTTCTATCTTTCCTATTCTTTCTTCTGTACTTCTTCCTTTTGGTTTCTTTTTCTGAGTTCTCCTCCTACTTCTCGTTTGCTTGGTTGGATTGCAGTAATCCACCTTAAATGTTGAAACAAGGCGATTTAGATAGTAGAAGCGGTTTAGAAAATTTATATTTTAGTTCATTAAAGATTAATCAAATAAATCCCTATGATATAGTTAGGACAGCTTGGTAGGAAAAAAAAATTCATTCATGAAGGAAAAAAAAATTTATCCTTCCAAAATTGTATGTTTGCTAGTGCTGCAGCTATTTGCCGTCTAGAAATGCTTTCCAAGTTTCCTTTGTCATTTAATACCTTCCATTATGTGCTAATTGGTGCGACAATATTGAAAAGCTAAATTGACTACCTTTATTTTTAGGGTAAATAATATTTTTATTGATTCAAACATGGTAAGAAATAATCCTATAATTGATTTGATCACAATTGTAAATAATTTTTGGTCGATTTGGTCATGAGAGAAAGCATTTATTCAATTTATTTTCTCTTGGTCTATACTTGCCGAAGGCAGGCTTTGAACCCCAAGATGTTTCTATGATGGGTCAAATTCTTTGCCAGCCAGACTTTATATATATATATATATATATATATATATATATATATATATATATATATATATATATATATATATATATATATATATATATATATATATATATATATATATAGCTTTCAAAGACAATAAAATGTCATCTTTGTTTGTCATAAGAGATTTGAACAAAAGCACCAGCTTTTTCCTCTTCTCTTTTGCTAAGTTGAAGTTTCAATGGATCTTCTAATACCATTTTTTCTAATGTGTACATGGAGTCTTGTCTTTGAAGTGTAAGCAGACAGAGTCACTAAAAGATTAATTTAGTCCATATCGTTTGTGTATTTTCTATCCATGAGATATTAATTTATCATCCGAAGGTTTTAAGAGCTGCATCCATGGAGTTAGAAGAAATTATGGTGAAGAGGAGGCCAATATGATCTTGAGATCACTCGGGTTCGGAAGGAGCAATTCGTCGAATAGGATGGTCTCTGGTGCGTCCCATGACGCCTTGATGGAGAGATCATTATGCTTCAGGAGCTGGAAGCTTGATGCATCCGTTCCGGTTGGCGAACAAGCCGCAGGTGATGTTACGTTGCAGCCATCTTGTCTCAAGGAGTCGGTGAACTTTGCGGTGCCCCATGTGAAGCTCCCGCAACAGCTCGTCGAGTTCTCTTCCCCTCGGCGTTTGAGCGAGCTTGACGCTGCGGAAGGTCTACAAGAGCTACCACACATCGTGATCCTCGTTCGTCACAGAGCTTATTCTAATCCAAGATGCACTTAAGGAGGAGGACTCCAAACACTGGGGTTAATAAATAGGTATATGAGAAAACCACATACTACTAAAACTTATCAGAAATATAAATTAATTTGAAGTTAATTATTTCTTTTGCATGTCATACTTGCTCTTAACATATGATGATTTCTTGAGAATCATCTCAAGCTTTGAGTTTTTCTTGGATAGTGTCCCCCTCATTTCCAAAATACTCAAAAAAGAGTTCTTGCTTTTTTAAAATGACAAAATACCTTTAGGTTTAATTTTTGAGTTTGACACTAAACAATGTGTTAAATCGAATCAGGTAGACACTAAACGTTTAGAAAACTAAGGTTTCAATCAATAACTATCCATCATATACTTTTCCTGGTTATGAATTTATACAGTCTCTTCTAAAACTTTATTGATATAAAAATAAATATATATTATTACCTTGAAAATAAATATATAGTACTTACCATTGATCTTCTTTCGCCTAAATCATTCAAATAATAGTAATCATTATCATGGGAAACAAAATTTAAAATTATATAGATTTTAAAGACATAATCTGATATTTATTTTATTCAATCATGTTTATTTTTCTATTTCTTTCCGATGTCAATAAAAATCAATTATGTTATTTTTATTTTTCGTCCTATTTTCTTTTCTGTACACGAATCACTTACATTTTTTATTAATATTAAATTAAGTAGTTGCAATTTAAGATAATCAAAGATCACATTAAGTTTAAAAGATTAACATTAATTAATTCATAATCCTATATAATTTTCAGATTAGTTAAGAATGTCCAGAACTTAAAAACATACTTATTCATAATTTTCTGGATCTAATCCGACTTTTTTGATAAAAAAAATGAGCTTTCGATAATAAAAAAACCCAGTTTTCTTCTCTTTCTATTTTTATTCTTTCCTTCGTATCGTTCTTTCTCTTCCGATCGAGCCAACTACGAGCCATGGCCATGCTCTACAGCAAGCCGTCATGGAATTTACTTGAATGAAATTATATTGGGATCCCTATATTTACAAAAGTGAAATATTAACATCTCTATATAGAATTAAAAAGATAATTTTAAAAGGTTAAAAATTAGCCATTAGACAGACAATGAGAAGCAAAAATGTGTGAAGTCATTGTAATTTCACACAGACTCGTAGATAAGTTGGCTCATGTTCAGTAGAAAACACAACTCAGCAGACAAAAACACAGCTACCAATCCTTATTAATTTGCTAATCACACCCTCCGGTGTACACCTTGCTATTGCTACCGCTGCCATGAAGCACAGGATAAGCTCATGTGTTTAATATAGCCAAAAAGAAAAAGACCCCTCTTGAGCCACTTGCCTTCCTCCTGTCTCCGCAATAGCCCAGCCTTTGTTCTGTGAGAATCCACAAGAAACGGGATTCACACAGCCGAACTGCCTTTTCTCCTGCACGATAGGTAGTTTGTCCTCAGCAGCTTTGCCTCAGAGAACACGCCACTGCTTGCGCCCAGTGCCTTAATCTCGTCTTCACATGTTGCGGACTGTCTCCTGTTGCAGAGAAGATTACACCGATCTTGGCATGTTTCTCTTATGCATACAGCAATAAAGAGGGGGAGAAAATTGCAACACCTGGATGGCAGATCTTCCAAGAATCTGTAGACCCTGGCTGTGACGGTTCGTTCGGGCTCGGTGGGCCCGGGATGCTGCAGAGAGTGGACCACGAAGAGGTGGCGACCGGGGTGGAGTCTGGGCTCGGCAAATGTTGAAGCTTGGGGGGGTCGGAGAACTCGCGGTTGACGGCGAAGTAGAGGTTGAGCGCGGGGAGTGTGTCGCAGAGGCCATGTCCACCTTCCTCTTCGTTGAAGCCAAACCCAAGATCTATGGATCCCCTCAACTCATCGAGATCCTCGTCGGTCAAGCTCGTCGTCCTTGCACTTGGCCTCATCTCCTCGCCCTCGCGCTCCTGCTCCTCCTCCTTCGCTCCTCCTCCGTCGCCGTCGCTTCCCACTATTATCCGCCTTCTGTGCAGTATCTGCCTCCTCTTCTCCCACTTGACCTCAATCTTCGTCTCCCTCATCGAAAACTGATCCGAAAGCAGCCTCCTTGTGTTGATACTGAGGCAGGTAACGATGCCGCTTGCATCATTCCATCTCGACGCCTCCAACATGCCCCTTTCGTCCGCCTCGCTGTCACAGGAAGACGAAGAGCACACGTTCAGCAACCGATTCATCGCCCTGTTGTTCTTCGTCCGGTCTCCTACTCTCCACAGCTACTCTAGACTTTCCTCGCACCTCAAAACTTCACCGTGTCACACTTGGAACGCGGCCGCTCGACGACGACCGCAGCAAGAGGAGGCTGAAAAGGACGGAAGAACGAGGACTCTTCCTTTGTCACGAGGAATGAGTGTTACTTATGGATACAAGGGATTGTCGGAGTGCCATCTCCAACCATTCCTATCCGATCTGCAATGCCCACCACTCCTATTATTTCACGTTCACTATTTTTGCTTGGAAATCTCTATTTTATTCTACACTGTGAGGGGATATGGAAAGGAGAAGATTTTGGATTGGATTCTATATTAAGAAGAAGTGTCGGACATGGGATCACTTATTCTATTTTGTAGAAGATTCCAAATTTATTAAAAATATATTTAAAATGATGAATTTTTTTTAAAAGTCAGTTATGATTTTATGGGTTATATGGATAGCACCATCACTTACTCTCCATAAATAATTAGAGAGAATAATCTTGAAGTTTTCAATCCTAAACATATCTTTTTTTAATCCTTTATGATCATCTTCTTAGAAGTGCTATTATTTCCTTTATCTCTTCTCAAATCATTTCGTATGTAGCTTTCACCAAATCCTCTCATGAAATATCGTCCAAACTCTCTTCAAACTCTTTAAGGGTACATAATCTATTTTTGGCTATACGTAATCTATCAAAACTCATGCACGTATACTTGCTATGCTTGATACACCTCTTTATGATGAAGAGATTATTTTTCATGTATTAAATGGTTTTGGTTCAGATTATAAGGAGATCTCAACTATAATTCTTGCTCATGACAACCCTGTATCTTTTAAAGAACTTCATGATAAGCTTTTTAACTATGAAGCTTATCTTAAGAGAGAGTCACCACCTTTTGATACTACTTTCATTATTACCAATTTTGTTAACAAAGCTAATTTTAAATAAAGGCAAGATCCACAACCAACAAGGTAATCATCCAAATAATCATTCTGAAAACAATACATAACAATGCCACAACAAAAGTATCAACAAATTTGGGCAACAATTCAATAACAAAGTCACTTGTCAAATATGTGATATGCAAGGCCATATTACTAAGAAATATCATCACTTACAAGCTTCTATTCCATGGATGTTTTAGCCTTCATACATATTTTATTGTACATATCCTGCTACACCATATACTCGATTTTCATTACCTTCGTCGTGTGCTCCCTTTGTTGTTCAATCTTTTCAACCTTTATTAAATTAGCTTGTTGATTCTGGGATTTCATATCATGTCATGTCTAACTTGAATAATTGATCTCTTCATTCAGATTATGATAGTTCCAATGATATCATGATAGGCGATGATAAATGTATCAAAAATAACTCATACAGGTTGCTACAAACCTTCCCTCTTCCGTAAAATCCTTTTTTACTTTTTGATATTCTACATGATAATAATATGAAGAAGAACCTAATATTTGTTACTAAATTATATTATTATAATAATATTTCTATTGAATTATTATCCTCTTCATATATTATGAAGTATCTCAATAGGGGACACATGATATGGAGAGATAAATAGAGATGGAGTTTATGAGTAACTAACTATTGTACCTATCTCTATTTGAATCCATCTTTGCTTTGGCTACTATCAAGGCTCCATTTCAAGAATAACATAATTGTGTAGAGTATCCTTCTTTTAAAATTCTAAATTATATTGTTTATTTTTATAATTTATCTTTATCATCATCATTTTGTCATCCTTTTTCATGTAATTCATACAAATGCAATAAAATGTACAAGCTTTTATTTTTTACATCCTTTCTCATAAATAATTCACCTCTTGACCTTATATATTCTTATGTTTGGGAGCCTTCTCCAATATAATTTCATGATGAATTTAACTACTATCTTATTTTTGTTGATCATTTTATAAAGTATATGTAGTTATTTCCCATGAAGCAAAAATATGATATATCCATCATTTTTCCTAAGTTGAAACTTATTGTTGAGAAGTTTTTTCAATGATTCTTTATTTTATTTTACTCTCATAATGATGGTGAATTTTAGAAGCTTCATAAAATTTTTAAAACCAATGAAATCTCTTAATTTCTCACCCCTCTACATAATCCTAAACATAATGAGATCGTATTATTCAAACTGGTCTCATACTATTTACTCAAGCTTTCTTATCTCTTCAATTTTGATATCATACATTTGTCATATCAACTTATCTTATTAATCGTATGCCAACTCTAGTTCTCAACATGGTTTTACCATTTAAAAAATTATTTGGATCCACTCCTAATTATAGTAAATTATATGTTTTTTGTTATCTTCATTATTCATGGTTAAAACCTTGCCCCCATAATAAACTAAAAGCTCAATCAAAATAATGTGTTGTTCTTGGATATTCTAGTACACAAAGTGTCTTTAAATATTTTGATCCATCAACCAAAAGAATTTTCATTTCTCACCATGTTAATTTTGTGAAATATGTTTTTCCTTATAAATCACTTATTGTCTTTTACCTAGACTAACTTCTAATAACTTTGTTGATTGGGTCCCCACCTTATATTATTATTTTCGTTTAGGTTGAAACATCAATCCCACCCATTAATCCAAACACTTTATCTACTCAGAACCCACTAGTCCTTCCTCAATGATGCATAATAAACAACATATTATCTCATCCATCTAGTTGCCTTATGAGAGTATTATGCATAAGGAGAATTCACAATAAGATTTGGTTTCGATATCCCTTATTTTAAATTATTCTTATTCTACGTGTTCGAGAGATGTTATTGACCCCTCACCGATTCATCTGATGATTACTAGATCCAAAAATCAAGTCTTTAAACTAAATAAATATTTTTTATTTTTATAAAATAATTTCAATTTTTATTTCTAAGCCTTCTACTATCAACCAGGCTTTAAAAATTATTAAATGATGAGCAGCAATGTAAGAATATAATGCTTTATTATGTAATAGTATATGGGGACTTAGCCCCATCCAATCCAAGTCAAAACCTTCTAGGGTGTAAATGAGTTTTTTTTTTGTATCAAATAAAATCTTGATAGGTCCATTAATAAGTATAAAGCAAGACTTATTACAAAGGTATTTCATCAACATCCAAGCTTTGAGTACTATGACACCTTTAGCTGTGAAGCTAACAATAATTCATGTTATTCTATATCTTGTCTTGTCTAATAATTGGAGACTTCGACACTTGGATGTGAATAATATTTTTTTATGGTTATATTTTTGTAGATGTATTTATGATATAACCTCTAGGTTTTATCGATCACAATCTTTCTCAACATGTATATAAATTGTGCATGACTCTTTATGGTCTCAAGCTGGCCTCTCGTGCTTGGTATCATGAATTTTGAACACATCTAATCTTAGTTGGATTTCATAATTCTTAATATGATAATTCATTATTCATTTATTCTCAAGAATACATAATCATATTTTTCCTAGTTTATATGGATGACTTAATTATTGTTGGTAATAAACTAGTAATAATTAATTAGTTTATTCAGTAGCTTGGAAATAAATTTTCTTTCAAAGATCTTGGGTCCCTTAGATATTTTCTTAGTATTCAAGTCATTCATACGATGAATGATCTATTTTTTCTCAACAAAGGCATATTCATGATCTAATTAATCGTATCAAAATGCTTGAAGTCAATACTATTACTATACCAATCTCTATAGTGTTCCTCTTAACTTATCTGATAGTGCTAATCTCAGTGACGCTACTAAGTATCATCAAGTTATTAGTAGTCTACAGTATTTGACATTCACTCGTCCAAACATCGGATATACAATGAATAAATTATCTTAATTTATGTATAGACATACTTTCAACTATTAGATAGTTGTTAAATGTCATCTTTGGTACTTAAAAGACACTATTGATCATAGTTTATTTCTCCAAAAGGACTCTCTTATGTTGCCTCATGTATTTTTAGATATTGATTAGGCAAGTAATAAGGATGACATGGCATCTACTAGTATTTATGTTGTATTTCGTGGTCACAATCTAATCTTTTGAAACTCCAAGAACATTCTGTTGCAAGATCATCTACGAAAGCTAACTATCGAGCAATTGCTTCTATAATTGTTTAACTTTATTAGATTCAATCATTGCTAGATGAACTATTTGTCACATTCTCTGATCCTCCATCTATATATTGTGATAATATCAAAACAATATATCTATGTGCTAATCATGTATCTCACTTTCGAATGAAGCATATAGCTATCAATTTTCATTTTGTTCATGACAAAGTTTAAAATAGTGAGCTATGTATCTCTCATGTCTCATCTTTTAATTAACTTGTAGATGCTCTTACCAAGTCTTTGTCTCGCTAGTTAATAAGGATAATATTGACACCCTCCAGCTCTCCCTCCACTACGTGTACCAATAATAAAGACATGGGAACCAAAGGACAGCACACCTCAACTTCCTTAGACACCTCTTGGCTGATATTTCGAGCCATGCATTTGCATCAATAACTGACAACAAGCCACTCTAATTAAGGCCTCTACCGTTCAGAGAAAGGAGAGCCTTGACTAACACATGACTAGACCACTTGATGCCCAGGTATAAAAGTCATGCCCCAAGCCAAGCTGAGAGGTTAGGCAAGCAATGGCATCTCTACTCTCTACTTTTTCATTAACACAGCTCATACTATTGTCATTCTCCCCCTCCACCTTGCACTGACTTAAGCATCAGAGGAGTCGAGCAACGAAGCCCCTGGTGTAGACCTATTATGTAAGACTACAGGCAACCAAGAGATGACCCCACTGCCAAGGGATGACCCCATAGTAAGGGAAACCCCGTTCCTCTATTTGGCCTCTTCGTTCTAAGGTCAAATCACTCCCGATGAACCATCACCCCAACAAACCTCCCTCATTGGTCCATCACGTTAGCACCCTACATTAGCGAGGAGATAGAAGAATGAGCTTACACCTTCAACAATGAGTCAACCGGGCCGACTCACCAATCGATGGTATTTGTGACTATATCATTTTGATGCTAGAAGGGAGACTCTTGAGCCTTTAGCTCCCCTCTAGGAGAGAGTACTAATAAGGTCATTTAGTCCTACATTAATTGAGGAGTAGGAAAATCAAGGGCTCATAAGTTATCCAGATCTCTCTTATCTTTAAAGATAGTTTTTGAGGCCCACGAGTTTCCAAAGGGTAAAACCATGATGGGTACACTCATTACTTAAAGCAGATGATTTAGTGATCTCTTCTATTATGAAATAATTTACATAAATATTTTATATTTATTAGAAATTAAAAAAATTATATAATTATTATATTTTATAATCTCTTTTTGTATATATAAATTCATACTCACTATTAATTAAAAAAATCAAGCTAGTCATTTTTTTCACCCCTCCTCTGGGAATGGCCTCGCCTTCTTGATGAAGTTAGACCAACACAGACCCAACCATGCTAATGGCTACCTCAGCCTCGTCTCTGACACCTTCAGTAGCCCATTCCCTCCCTTTGCCAAACAAGAAAACATAAGAGAAGCCTCTATTGGATACAAGTTATTAGAGGTGCATAAAATGATGCAATATTAAAAGCCATCCTCAAGCTAGGTGATGAAGAACACTAGCCTTAAGATCATTGGATCTTGGACTCGAGGGAAAGTTTACACATGGGAAATGTTTATGAATCCCTTTAGAAAGATAATTCAATAGTAATATACTTGAGTATCAATTTTTTTGTTGTGCACTTGTATATGAAATAAGTCAAACGTTCAAATGCATGCAAGGAGGCACAAGGGCATTGCAAAGGACGAGATTGCTGCCTTGAGCCGTGATTCTTTAAGGGATGTACTTGATACTTCCTCCACCCTTCCTTTTAATGAATCTTACTCGTTATGACACTTCCAGCCTAAGGAAATGTACTAGCCATTAAATCCGCATCACATGCATTGAGATTGTGGAGATGTGATGGTCACATTGGGCACATCCAGCTTTGCTTGGTTGGGGCAAATCAAGCAAGGGGAGATGCAGTAGGCATGTAGCACATGCTTTTGTCCGGTTATGATGTATCAAGTGGAGACAAACACATTGGTTGCAAGGCCCACATCAAGAAGGTAACATATGCTTTACTCGGTTAGGACACATCAAACATGGGAACACACTTGGGGCACAAAGGTGATGACAAGTATATCGCATGCTTTGCCTAATTAGGGCAATTGAGCATGGAGAGATGTGTTTGTCACAATGGCCACATTGAGTGTATCATGTGTTTTGCTCGATTAGAGTGCATCGAGTATGGGGAGATATATTAATCATGAAGATCATGTCAAGCACATCACAAGCTTTGCCCAATTGTAAACACTGCATCAAGAACGTTGCCTATTTTGAGCGATTAAGGCACATTGAGTGCAAGGAAACATATTGGTTATGAAGGTCGTGTTGTGTATATTGCACTCTTTGCCTAATTATAATGCATCGAGTGTGAGGAGACATGTTGGCTATGAAAATCGTATTGAGCACATTATATAGTTTACCCATTTGGGGCACATCGCATGAGAAGACATGTTTGTTATAAATACCATATAGGATATGTCGCATGCTTTGCTTACTTAGGATACATTGAGCATACGGAAATGCAGTGGCCATGAAGGCCACATTGGCATAGCACACGCTTACCCAGTTAGAGTGCATCAAACCTAGGGAGATGTTTTGGGCAAGAAGGCCATATCGTCCAAATATGGCATGCCAAGTGTGGAGATGATTCAGCCATGAAGGCCATGTTGAGTGCATTAAACAATTTGCTTGATTAGAGCACCTCAAGCATGAGGAGATGCATTAGCTACAACAAATCATGTTGATAACCTTGGGCTATTTGTCTAATTAGGGCATGTAGAAGTTAGGGAGTCATGTTGGCCACGAAGGTCACGCCAAGTAGGATGCATTTGCATCACACACATTATCCAATTATGATGTATTGAACATTGGGAGACGCATTGGCCACAAAGGCAACATCGAACATATCATACACTTTGCTCAATTAAAATAAATTAAGTATGGGGAAACATATTGGTTGTGAAGATTGTGTTAAGTAAGTAACATGCTTTGCTCAATTAGGGTGCATTTAGTGAGAGGAGACACTTTAGCATAAAGATCGCCTCAAACATGTCACACACTTTGTTAGATTATGGTATGTCACGGAGAGATACATTGGTTGCAAAGGCCATGTCAAACACATTGAAGACTTTGCCCAGTCATATCACGTAAAGTGCTAGAAGACATGTTGACCATGAAGTTCCATATTAGACATGTCGCACGCTTTACTTAGTTATTACACATTAAGCATGAGGAGATGTGTTGTCTATAAGAGACCACACCATGTGTCTCAAATGTTTTGTCTAATTAGGGAGTGTCAAGCATAAGAGACAAGTTGGTCATAGAGATTGCATGCTTTGTATGGTTATGGTACATTGAGCATGGGGAGACATCTTAGTTGCTAAGATTACATATAATATATTGAATGCTTTGCTTGATTAGGATGCGATAAGCATGAGGAAATGTATTTGTCACAAAAACCCTATAGGGCATGTTGCATGCTTGGCCTAGTTAGGGCATGTCGAGAGCTTGGAAATATGTTGATAAAGAAGGCTACATCGACACATTGTACATTTTGTTCAATAATGGCATATCGAGCACAGGAAGATATATTGACCACAACAATTACTCAGGCAAGTACACGCTTGGGCAAGTTAAGGCATGTCAAATGTTGGGCGATGCTTTAAAGAGTTCGAGCATGGCCACATGATTTACCCATCCCAACATCCCTATTTTGTTAACACTCTTTGCTCCATGTCCCATATATAACTCCCTTCAATGTTACACCCATGGCTTCGCTTGACGTCTTACTCTAGGCTTTGCTTGGTGTCATGCCTATGGCTTAACTCAATGTTGAGAGTACAACTTCGTATGTCGTCCGTGGCCTAAACTATCACTTGTGGCCTCATCCATCTTCCCTAACTTTATCCAATTTCTCAATTATCATTCATGACATCCCAAGTCCGCTATATCTTTAGGTTGGATGCAACTTCTTTGCTCACCATATCATCAACTTGGCCATGACAACATGATATATATTAAAAACATTTGTGATATCTCAAGCACACAACATCATATCTTACACTTCAATATGTCTCCTCATGCTCAGTGTGCCCTCATTGAACAATATGTTATGTGTCCAATTCAACGACCAACACATCTCTTGTACTTGTGTCCTAATTACACAAAACATGTGTATGCTTGAAGTAACCTTCCAAATACATCTCCACACACTTGACGCATCCTAACTGTGTAAAGCATGCGACATGCCCAACAACATGTTGATTACCCAATATGACCATCATGACCAACACATCCCTTGTGCTTGAGCCCTAATCATGTAAATGTGTATTATGCTTGAAGCAGCCTTCCAAATACATCTCCACACACTTGATACATCCTAATTGTGTAAAGTATATGACATGCTCAATATATCCAAATAATTGAGGCATCATTGACATATGACACATTCACCTCAAGTATGAACTTCTTAGATAATCCATAACCAAGTTTTTGATGTAGACACAACTATGGAGTTCCCATGACATGCATGCACTCCGTTATGAACAAATTATTCTAAAGTATAATCGAGGGTCAAATAATATTTTTAATATTTCATACCAATCAAAACTCAGCTCTATCACATCAATAAGTTGGAGGAGAGAATAATTTTTGAATTTTTTTTCAAATATTCCCTCACCACTCTATAAATAGGAATCTATGAAGCATGGTTTTGTGATCGAAAAACTTATTTTGGCCTCTTGTATTAGACTTTGAATTAACTTGAGTTTTGAAGTAATCATATTAGTACAACCTCGTGCTAGTTTTGCAATTGATATCTATGATCTAAGTGATTCTCCTTGGGGATTCAGCCTAAAGGAGCTTCTACCATCTTAAAATTCTAATTCTAAGTCGGAAGTGGCCAATTGACTTTTAGCTAGTGGTCCTGTTTTGGCTACCGCACATCAATCAAAAATCAATTTCGACACTAACATATGGATTTTGAAGATAGTTAAGAGTTTATGTAAGTTGCATGTTTCTCAAGATTATCGATGGCATATATCCTAATTAAGAATTTATGTTATTAAAGGACCACGTGATATATGCCATATAATGAATCATTATATATCAAATAACGATACGAGGGAAACATACATGGGTGTGGGTTTTGGTTTCATTATTAAAACTGATTTCGATAAATACTAGTTAGCTATTTGTCGAATGTTTGCCACGTATTCTACTTACTGAATAATATTAAATATATGCATTTCTTTATATCATTTTAATACGTAATTTATTTATTTTTCTTAAAAAGAAAATATATATTGATGTGAATATTGTTAAGAAATCTGGGACGACACGTAGCGAAAGAATAGAAAACAAAAATCTCATATTTCCATAAAAAGGTTTCATCATCATGCGAAGATTGATGCGTAAAAATTCACTAAATCGAAAATTATGTATATAAGAAAGATGTGTTATCTAGGGAGATCATATATCCCAAAAAATCTATAGATATATAGGAGATGATGAAGGAGGTTAATTATCCTTCTCTCTAGCGATGATACATATGATAAGGGCTGTGAAGATGCTCCTTAAATCGTTGCCCAAATCTCTTCCTCGCGCGCACTATGCAATCAAGAAGGGGTTGCCTCTTTTTGTTGTCCACACGCCCCCAAATAAGAGCTGCAGGTTGAGGAGGAGAAGGCGAAAGAAGAATACACATTACTGATTTCTAGTACTCCAAGTCTGGATCTGCATGATATCTACTCATGACACTCAAAGCATATGTTATATCAAGCTTAGTATATAGCATAGCATACATGATAGATCCTATCGCTGAGACATAGGGTTTCCTATCTATGTCTGCTCTTTCTTTAGAAGTCTTTAGGGATATACTCCTAGAAAGCAATATCCCATGTCTCATTGGTATGAGACATCTCTTAAAATTTTTCATGTCAAATCTTCTCACAATGATATCAATGTACTTGGACTAAGATAAGCCAAGCATCCACTTGGATCTATCTCTATAGATCCAAATCCTCAAAATATATGATACTTTCCTTAAATCCTTCATAAAGAAATGTCTAAATAAAATAGCCAAGCATCCACATATAGCACCAAGAAGGTAATAGCACTCTCACTTACTTTTCTATATACACAAGGCGTTCTTAACGAAGTTATTAGATATGATCGACTCATCAAATCTAATGTTTCAACTTCGGATAGCGCTCACCTCCTCACTCTCCATCCATTGAGGACACTCGCTCACGATCGGATTAGGGGTGATGAGTGACACCACTCATAGTGGAGCATAAGATGACAACGACGAAAGCGATGCAAGGATGAGGGGAGGGATATTTTTATTAAATTAAAAATACTTCCGAGATAAATAAGGGAGCATCATTAAAACCTAACACTAGGGACTCTTTTAAGGTAAAATACACTATAATTTAAGCACCATGCGATACAAGCACTAGCACCGGGCAAATATTAGTTCTAATCCATTTCATCTCAGGAAGTTCTTTTACTCGCCCACCTACCTACCTCGTGATTTGGACAAAGCGACGGCTCTGATATGGGTCCCGCTTGGACCTTTGTAGCTTCATCCAATCAGACTGTCGAGGTGCGCGAGAGAACCAGCCGTGAGCATACGGGGAAAGCGGTTCCCGACACCCAATTATCCTCACGTGGTTGGGGCTGTAGAAATCGCCTGCGCCTTCGATAGGCTTTAAATTGGCTCAGGAGACCACCAAAATAATAATAATAATAATAATAATAATAATAATAATAATAAAAATAAATAAATAAATAAATAAAAAGAACTCCAAATCAGAATTAAAGAAATTATCAATTCGAGGTTTCCTCCAAGCGTTGTTCGAAAGATCGAATTTATCGATCGAGAGCGAGGAAAAGAGGAGAGAAGCGGTTGCCTCGCGTTCTCATTAACTTATTCTAATTCAAGCGGTTGGGCAGCTGCTGGATTCCTTCCCGTTCGCTTGAATTCGTCCGGCTCCTCGGATCTTGGAACGGTAGTCGGAGTTCTTCTTGATCAAACAATCTTCGGCGTCCTTGCTTTCCCCTCCGTTAGCCGCCGCGGTAATTCGTCCCACGGCTGCTGCACTGGCGACGAATGGGACCGGAGGTCGCCGGTGCCGCCTCATATTGTAGGTTTTTTTATCGAGCATTAATTTAATCGATACTACGCTAGCTAGGGTTTGGGGCCGTTGATACAAATGTGCAGTTTGCTTCTCTTGACCGTCCTATTTTGATCGTGGAAAGAGAATTTGTAACTTTTTGCGATCGAGCTCCTTCTGGAATTTAGCGTATGTTTTGAGCCTCTGTGGCAGTGAGCCATTGACGTTGGTGTTTAACTCTATCCAATTTAGGGCTCATTGATATGCCCCAGACATTTCTTCTTCGTGTGTAGATTTTTTTTTTTTTTTTTTTTTTATGGTTGGAAAGTTGAAGGGCTTAGGATCATATTTTTTGTTTAAGCTGCACTTTTGATTGTGATGAGCTGTGTGTGGACGAAAGACACTTCAGAACTAGAAAGGCGTATGGTGTCGATGAAGTAGTTTATTTATTGCTTTCATTTTATGTGCATGATTATCGCTAGGCAACTTACTTATCAACATTTTTCATTTACTTTCATGCATGATCTATGCTGAAATTGATCACTTTGCAGATTGCTTATCAGGATCTCAATGGATTAAGCAAATATGTTGTTAACAGCCTTTATTCCACTAAGTATTGGGATTTGAGAATATTGTATCGTCAGCAAAAGTCCCGTGCTCCTTCATCTCTGATGGTTTTTATTATGATTGGCACTTGAATGTTTCCAGCTTGTTGTACCGAAAGGCAGGAAGATGACTGCTCATGCTCATTTGTCTTGGCAGATTTCCACCCAGATGTCTACCCAAGTTAGCACGCAAGTGTCTGTCCCATCCCAGCAGCTTCGAAGTTACATGATGCCTCAGATGCAGAGTCTTGGACCAAGACCCATGGATTCTGAACTTCAGAATGTTCGCTCTAGCATGCGGCAGAAGATGTAGGCAAATCTTGCAACTTTGCAATTATTTCAGCAGTTCTTTCTTTTCACTATGGGGCATGCATTCTCAGTGTCATCCAATAGCCTTGGTGACTTAAGGTGATGATGTAGCCTAGACTAGGAGTTCCTTGGTGATGAACTTGGAAGAAAGCACTAATTGTTCTTCATCAACTTTAATTGGATTATTAGATTATATTTCTTAATGCAGTGCCATTTTTACATGAAATATTTCGTACTAGCCAGTCTTATTTCAGCTGGCGGTATTTTTGCCTCAGTTCAAGGGATCAGTTGTCCAATTACCCTTTGGTGCAATGTTTCCCTGCTATATGTATCCTTTGTCTGCTTCTATCCAAGCTTAACATGTTGCTTTGCTTCTGGCCATCCTCCTTTGATTATTAGAAATTTTTTTTTTTATTGCAAAGATAACTTAGTCATCTTAAAAGTCAAACCACATGTAAAAAATAAAGAATAAATTTAGAGTTAGCTGCATCTTCCATATAGGCTTAGCATATTGTTTGGCTTCTTGATTGTCCTTCTTGTGTTTGGTCCATCTCAATGGAAGACTTCTTACAGTGTCATTTATGAGATGAGAGCTTTTTCATTACATTTTTGCATCATTACATATACCAATTTATTATTACATGAAGAAATTCAAAGAAGTATCTAATTTGTATGATAGACCAGACTGCGCACATAGATATGACATACTACTTCATCAGACATGACATACAGTGATCTTTTGGTGGGCCTTGATTCTAAACCTTGGTCTATGTGCCCATTATAAAAGTGTTTTCTTATATCCAGCAAAGAAACATTTTGACACTCAACAAATGCATGAATTAAGCTATCCAGGTTGCCTCAAAATTCATACTAAAGTCATAATTAGAACATAATATTGCTCTAGCATGTGCTTTCCAATCCAAGCTTAATATGTTGCCTGGTTTCTCAGCCCAATGCTGGTTGGTTTTAGTTATAGTCAAGTTTTTTTTTTGCTTCCAGTACACATGTTTTAAACTAACAAAGTTGTCATAAAATTCAAAATGAAGATAAATAATACATAGCATTAGAGCTGGCATGTATCTTGCCATCTAGTCTCACTTTGTTGCCTGGCTATTGACTGTCCATCTTGAGTTCAGTTCAGCTCAATGAAAAACCTTGTGGTATCTGTAAATAGAAAATACATTCTTTTTCATAGAAACTTCCCTTTTAGTACAACTTTTAATTCTGCAATATCTGACTTATGTGTCTGATCTGTTTTGATGCTGATCTATTATTACCTGAAGAAACTGCAAGGAAGTTCCTGATGTATTTATATTCTGATCACATGCATACATATGACATAAGTAATATTTTTGTTGTGTCTTATAAATTTAAGCATGTTTATCATAGATCTTATATAGGAGGTATATAACATCAGTCATTAGACTAGAAGCCAATTAGTCAAGGTGACAAATTGCTAGTTTTGTTACCATGGATATAAACATCCAGATTTATGTTATCACTATTGTGGGGATCTCCATTATTAACCTATGTCGATCCAGCATTTTATCTTACCAATGAGACAATCCAAAAAGCACTCGATCATGATCAAATTTATAAGCCTACTTGGATATCGAGCATTTAAGCTAACGCAGGGTAGCTACACTAGGAACAGAGTTGGCTTGTTAGAGCTAGTCATATGAACCAGTGAGCTAGGCAGCTTGCTGTAGTTGCTATGGTAAACTGCAGTGAAACGAGTTGACTCTAGAAATTGAGGGTGTCATTCCATGTTGGAATGCTTTAACAAGGCCATTATGGAGATGCACAGCAATAAGAAAGAGGAATGGAGGAAAATGAGAAACTGTGAACCATGAAATAACTACAAACTAGCATTGTTTGGCATCTTACCAGACATTACCATTGTCATAATCTTCTGGAACTAGCTTAGGGGCTATAACACTTTGTAACATAAATATGGCTGGTTGTTCGACTCACTTTTGCCTTACTCATGTCATTTCTGTGATACGTTCAGATGATAGGTTCTTATTATTCATAAGCAGGCATCTATTTGCTTGACATATTAAATTGTGTTAATGGAGACTTGTTGCTACATTATACTCACCAAAATTAAAGTAAAATATCTACATATCAAGAATAACAAGTACTTACCATCTTAAGTATCACTAGAAACTGATATTAATCTGGATACTCGCTATCTGTCTCTTATTTTCTAGTTTCTCTTTGTTTATTGTGATATGTATTATTTCCTTACCATGCATAGTTAATATAAGATATTATATTACCTGAGACAGAAGCTTAATTTCATGAATATTGTTCTCATTATTCTAGTACAAGTTGTATTGATATGCCTCGATATTCAACACATGCACACACCAACATATCACATATGCACGGATTTGTCTTCCCCACATATGCATATAAGCCTTTGTTTGTTGCTCTTTCATGACTCATGTCTTAGGCTTGCTATTGGACCAGTAATTTAAATAGGCACTCGGGCACTCGCCTAAAGACTTGGGCAAGGCGAGGCCTGAGTGCCTCGTGTGTGGACCAGGCGACATGCTTCAATAAGGCATCGTCTGTGGATCGGTGCTTGGGTTCGGGCGAGCGCCCGGTTCAAAAAAGGCAATCGAACTAGACTTTTTAAGTTTGGTTCGGTTCAACAGTAGTTAGTAGCGTAGTTTCTTACCCTCAAGAGTCGCCCTTCACGCCCGCGTGACCCTGAGCCAACCCTAGTGTTGCTTTTGCCTCCGCTGTCGATGCTTACTACCATTGCCTCCACCGCAAATGCGGTGGACCGAGCCTTTATTGCCAATGGATGAGTCCAACGACCTAGCAAGAGCCCGTAGCTTCCTTCTACCATTGCTCCGTGTGCAGTTCCTTCCACTATTGAGGGAGAGGACCACAGGTTCCTCCGTAACTGACAAATGCACTCTGGAGTTTCCGCCACTGCCACCGCTGCCGTTTGCAGTGCTACCGCAGTTGTCTTAAACTAATCCCCCATCACTACTATTGCCAGCTTCTCACCGTTGTTGCTGCCACTTTCTACTGTTGGTTTCTATCAAGGATTGAAATATCATACCGTATCGAAGTTTCGACGTTCTCTCGATACGGTATGGTACGGTACTATCAGATCGGTACGTACCACCTGATATGGGAAAAAAATGGCAGACCCGGCGCTGCGCCCCAGGAAGGCAATAAGGGTGACGAGATATGCTCGGACGTCAGCTTTCCTCAGACGACAGCCTCCTCGTTTGACCCCACACACCCGACCGAGGTAGAAGAGCACGTCGACCGAGGCGTGCCCATACCCTGCGGTAGCTCGGTCCTCCACGCAACCCCAGTGGCAATGTCAGACGCCACTAGAGGTACCGTCCTACCCCTGCAAGCAGCCACATCAGGTAACATCAAACTCATCTATATACCCCAGAGTTCTAAATGAACTGGGGAGGGGGGAACACAAGCACAACACGCTCGGAGGCATCCCTTCCTCCAAAACCCTCTCCACATCGCTAACTTGATCGTCGGAGAGGTCGGGCCGAGCTCCTGGCCCGACCTGTGTGCAGGTGCGAGACGGTGTCGCCTCTCCCCGGCGCTGCGGCGGAGCTTCCTCCCGACCCGACGTCCCGACCCGACGTCCCGACCCGACCTCCCTACCCGACCCGACCCGACCCGACCCGACCCGACCCGACCCGACCCGACCCGACCCGACCCGACCCGACCCGACCCGACCCGACCCGACCCGACCCGACCCGACCCGACCCGACCCGACCCGACCCGACCCGACCCGACCCGACCCGACCCGACCCGACCCGACCCGACCCGACCCGACCCGACCCGACCCGACCCGACCCGACCCGACCCGACCCGACCCGACCCGACCCGACCCGACCCGACCCGACCCGACCCGACCCGACCCGACCCGACCCGACCCGACCCGACCCGACCCGACCCGACCCGACCCGACCCGACCCGACCCGACCCGACCCGACCCGACCCGACCCGACCCGACCCGACCCGACCCGACCCGACCCGACCCGACCCGACCCGACCCGACCCGACCCGACCCGACCCGACCCGACCCGACCCGACCCGACCCGACCCGACCCGACCCGACCCGACCCGACCCGACCCGACCCGACCCGACCCGACCCGACCCGACCCGACCCGACCCGAACTACCGTGCCCGGCCACCGGGAGACCTCGAGGACCACTGTACGAGATCCCCCCCATTCGGACCCCCGAACAAGCCGCGTCGGCCCCCCAGGCCACGGCTAAAAAAGTTGTTTTCACTAACACCACCTATATCGAGCGTTATCATTCAAAACTGTATACCTTGGTTTCTATCATCAATAACCCTTTTATACTCTGTTACTGTTAATAGTTCTTTTCTTCCCCTCTAACTACTATTAATAGTAAGTAATGTATTGTTAACAATAAAATTTTAATTTAATATCATATTTTTATTTAAATAATTATATTTATTAATTATATTATATTTTTTATATTTTAATATTTTAGAGCGTTTTGCTTCACTCAAGCGAATGCCTAACACCTCAGGCATTTTGGGACCTTTGCGCCTAGTGTTTTTTAAATCACTGTATTGAACATGTAATACCAATTGGTAGTGTTAAGAATAAAAAGAAAATACCACCTCTTAGATTACATGGCAGTTGTACCACAAAATTTTGAGAAATTCACTGGTGGGATGATATGGCAAATGTTGTTGAACTTTGTAAATTTTGTCCTAACGCACTTTTGTTATGAAATATGCACTTTCCCATAAGAGTGGTATTTGTGCATCATGCCATGGCATGGACCACATGGTCAGTGTGATTGGCTTTTAAGTAGACTTGGTTCTTAGTTTATTGCTGTTCACATTGAAGCAATGTGACTAGGAAGTAGAGTACTAATAACTAGTCACTATAAGATACTTTTGCATCAGTTTCTATCGGAGCATATAGTCTATCAGTTTCATAGAGTTGGAAAGTTTCTTCTGAATTATGGTGGATGCTAACAGATTTTGATATTGTAGGCTTCATTCACTGTCTCATTTATTAGTGTTGAAATAATCTAGCATTCTCTTAACTGTCAACATTTCTGCTTTTTCATTTTGTTATGACAATTACAAATGCTTGGATGTTCCAGCTACAAAATTCTTCAAAGAAGAACTCAAGCACTTTCTGAAGAATGGGTACGTAGGCTACCAGAAGTTGTTAGGCGTTTGGAGGAACGTATCTTCAAGGATGCTACATGGGTAACTTTATTCTACCACTGGTTCTTTGCATCTCTATGGAAACTCTTATGAATTCAAGTTCTCATTCATCTGCTTGCTACTTAAGCCTGGGAAACACTAGTTTACTTAAAGTGCTTTTAAAAAAGCTTAAATCCTTGAGTTATCTTTAGCTAAAAGGCTGTCTTCAGAGGCAGCCCTATATTATAAGCTGTTTCTGTTCCTGTGCTAGTCTTCATGGCCTATCTGATGCATGAATGGATCTGTGATCAGGATGTTTATTTGAATTTAGCTCTGGAACCAGTTGAACACCATTTATTCTCTGTAATAAAGAATGTTCTCAACAACAATCGGCCCTTATCACATCATATCACATCTTCTGCTAGTAGTACAATGATTCCAACTCGTGGCATATTGAATAATGGCAGCACTAATGCTGCAAGTTCAGTTCAATTAGAGAACCCTACAATTACTGCCACCAGCACTATTGTTGCAACTCAGACCACAGCAAACATGGGAAACTTAATATCAACTACAAATGGTCCAACTGATGCTGGAAATAACGCTTCCCTCAATACCTCAGATGGTAAATTTTTGTCTAGTTAGTCTGTTATTAACCTAGGGGTTTTCTTCCTGTGGATTGAATGTACATTTGTTGTAGGAACTGTTTCTAATGGTTACCAGCACCAATCTGCCAATTTTGGTCTTGGTTCATGCACAAGTAGTGTAATGTCATCAACAAGAATACCAAGACAATTTAGTCAAATGATACCAACTCCTGCAATTGATAATCAAAAGGCAGTATCTGCAAACTCTGAGTTTTCTGATGGAGCTGGATTTAATAGCACTGAGTCTACAGTGGCTCTTCAGTCATTCCAACAAAAGAAATATTTTGCGAGTCAAAGCAGCGATATATTGCATAGTCTTGGTGCTCAAATTGGTGCTGAAATGAGGTCCAATGTTCTGCACAAGAGTTCCCCTTATGGGTTCTCAAATGGACTTGTAAATGGTGCATTAGGATTAATTGGGAACAACATGCAACTAAGTCGGCCTGCAGCATCTGAGAGTTTCCTGAGCCCAAATATTTATGCTAGTTCTCCAAAGCCTCTGCAGCAGAACATTGAGCAGCAACATCACCATTCAAGGATGCCAAGTAATATTTCCTGCTTTAAGGATAAGCAATGCTGTCGATTCATTTTTGCTTCTCTAGTTTCTACTCACGTAGTTAGTTTCCATTGTATATATGATGTTGCAAGTGTAATACCATAGCCTAATGCTAATTCACTTTGTCTGTCATTAAACTATAAGTTTGCTATTTATGACAAAACTTAGGAGGATGTAGCTTTGTTTTTCTACAGCATCATTATCGCAACAAATATCACCTATGATTACTGATGATTATACAGTGAAGATGACTGATGAGATCCTTCATAGATCTGATTCATCTGGTTTATCTGTTATGAACAACATGAATTCTGTAAGTTTGCATCTACAGTCAAGAGCAAACTCAGGGTTGCTAAATGATCATGCAAGTTTACAGTCTATGCAACTTCCTCTGAACACAAGACCTCAGTTGCTTGATCATTCAGAGAAAATGAATTACCAGTCATCCCAATCTACCACGGAGCTTCTGCTTCAATCACAACAGCATTTGCATCAATCTCCACAGCAGCCTAATCAAGCTTATGCACAGTTTGTTCATAACCAGCTCCAACTACCACAGAGACATCAGCAAAGCATGCAGAACCAACAACTAACACTAAAGAATGGTCCTTTGAGAAAGTTTTCAGTGACTTCAAATGTTGGTGAGCAGCTAGTGGCTGCTCATGCGAATGTGGCCTGTTCTGAATCTTTGAGTCTGTCAGCAGCTCAACAGGTCCAATCTTCAGAATTACAGACTCGACACCAGCTGAATACTTTTGCTGAAGGTCATTCTAAAAGTGCTCAATTTCTTGGTTACTTGCCCAGCTGTCAAGATTTTCAAGTTTCCGTCTCAGAGGACTCGCAGCAGTTGTTGCATCCACACCTGCAGTCTGATGGTGTTTTGGATAACTTTGGATGGATATCTAGTGGATCGCAAGCAGAACTCATGCAGTTTCAGTGGCAACCTCAATCATTACAGAAAGCGCAAATGCCAGATAAACCATCATGCCAACTCCAGGAGGAGCTTCATCAAAGAAGAACAGGTCAAGATAAAGCTCAGCAATCTCATCTCTCTGCTAGAGAAGTGAATCATAGACATGACAAATCTATGAGGCAACAGAATTATTTGAAACAAATGAGGTGGCTATTGTTTCTGCATCATGCTCGCAGGTGTCCATCAATAAAGGGACTGTGTAAAGAAGCTAACTGCACAAAAGCTCAGGAGCTTGTTGTGCATATGGATATCTGTAACAGTGAGCAGTGTAAGTTTCCACATTGTTTCCAATCTAGGAAACTTGTCCGGCATATCCGTAATTGCCAAGCAGCTGATTGTCCTGTCTGCATCCCAGTACGTGATCGTATAGCAGCAAACTATAAGGCACATGCTTGTGCTTTGTCTGATACTGTTTTGATGAGTGAAATAAACATATGTGCTAATGGAATAAAAACAGATACAATTCCTCCTGAATATTCCGAGGACAGTCAGCCTGCATCTAAGCGCGTGAAGATTCAAAATATATCTCTTTTTCCTAACAGTGAAGATTTGCAAGTCTGTGTTCCTTCTGGGAATGAGCAATATGATTTCCAGGAGACACAGGCCATTGTGAAGATATCTGCTAATTCTGAGGTCATTGTTAAAATGGAAGAACCTTCTGGCCCTGGACAAGAAAAATTACCAATTTTTGGCAGTGATGTCAATGAGAATGAGAGTTTTCCGAGCTGTGAAACGGACAACAGTGTTTCTAACCCTGTCAACTCTCATGTCAAGCAGGAAACTATGGTAGTTGATATGCTGTTGGATCAGGTTGCCTCTGGAGTCAAGCAGAATCCAGATAACCAATCAACAGACCAAGTAACTGTAAGTAAATCAGGGAAGCCAAAGATCAAAGGAGTCTCGTTGATTGAATTGTTCACTCCGGAACAAATTAAGGAGCATATAATTGGTCTGAGGCAATGGATTGGTCAGGTTAACTTTTTGACATGCTCAATATTATTCTTGTGTTACTTTTTCATATTTGAACTGACAAAGATATTTTTTAGCTTGGCAAAGCTGATTTATGGATTTCCCCTTTTTTGGATACCCTTGTATCTGCATAACAGCATTCTTATGTTCTCCATTATTTAAATGATTGTTTAAGATAACTACTTGCTGTTCCTCTTCACTTAATAGTTTCTCTACTTCTTTTAGTTAAGTGGCTTATATCTTTTTGATGCTTAAGCCTTAACATTGTTGACTGTTTGGTACTTCTATAAAGGGCTCATGTGTGTTTGTACTTTGTATCACTATTGAAATGCCTTTGGCCTTACTAAACTATTTTGTTCGGAATTCCTGCACTAATAGGGTTTGGATGAGTGTGATATAGTTTACTGCCTTAAATAGAATTTTAATTGTCAATTTAAAAACATGAAGATGTTGAGCTTACATAAGTATGGTGGAGTGCACAAGGCTTCCAGCTATGTCTATGTGGGGTATGTGAAAAATCAGTGTATGCAGTCTTACCCTTGCATGTAGAGAGCCTTAAATGTTGAGCACATATTTGAGTGTGTATTTGTGTTAAATGGAAATTGTTGGATACTTGGATGTTCAATATAATTCATATTTTTGCTGGTCGATCTCTAGACATGTTTGTTGAATTTGAAATGTAATAGTGAAAACTTTGAAGACTTCTTGTAGCAACACCTGCAAACATCATTTGATTGTCAGTTGTATGAGTCTATGAGATTTCTTAAAGATATTTATTTAAAGCTTTAAATACTGGTCTTAGATCGCTTTCAGTGAAAGGTCAGACTGATATGTTACCAAGACACCGAGTGGTCTATTGATATGCATTGCTTATTGAAAAAAAAGTGAATTGAGTGGTATTGAGCTTATATGGTGCATTGGGGAATATATTTGAAATGTTCATTGAGGGCCCCATGCACATTTTAAATATAAATTGATGTTTGATAATTTTTTGTCAAATCACATTTGGCCTCATTGCAAATGCTCAAATTCTGATGCTACCCTAGGATAACATTAGCATTTTAGCATTTGCTGGATGCTAATGAATTTTTTTCAATTTCCCAAAATACCCTAAAATAAAAAATTATCACTATATAATAGAAATCCTAACCCTCATGTCCTCTCCCCTTCTCTCGATTTCTCCCCTAACCAACATGATTTATGTGTTCGATAAGGTGAAATTTTATTTATTTCTTTTCAAAGGTTATTTGACATCCATATATATGATTATATAGTTTTCTTTATTATATATCTAAGTCATACAATAATTTTTTTATAAGATTGCATACATTCATTCATTTACTTATTTATTTTATTTACTTATTAATTTAAATGAAAAATATGTATTCATTTTTGAATAAATATTAAAAATATTAGAAGGGTAAATTTATCACAAAGTATTCAGTGGACTTTTGAAATACAATTTTACCAAACAACACCTATGCTAATGCATATTTGAATATAATTTTCATCTATTGCTTATCGAACGCTTAAATCATTCTATAATTATGCATTCACTCAAATCATTTTCTTCAAATGCACATTAAAAATGTAAATGTGTTCCCAAAGGCACTTATAGTCCATTATGGTGCTTGGTTGCATTAGTACATGCTAGTCCAATTGGTATTCTGAACCATGACTCGAAGTATTTCTTATATCTTGGATAATTGGTTAAAGGATAAGCTGTCAGTTCTAGAACCATTGAATAAATAAATACGAACAAATTCTTTAACTTTTGGGGCATGTTTGTTTGGCAAATTTTACATTGTTTTGTCAGTGCATTCGTTGCATCTACTAATTCCATTTTACCACATTGTTCATGCTGAAATATAGTTAGAAAACTCAGCATCTGCCTTCATCTTTGGTAGAAAGGATCTTTTTTTTGTTATATTTTTTAATCATGGCTTATAGTTTTGTGGCAACTGGTTGTGCCAAATATGGTTCCACTGGGCAAAGGCTAATTGGCTGGACATGTATTAGTATTTCCAACATAAATTAGCATGGTGCATGTTGATAGCTTTCTGGTCTGTGGGCCATCATGGCACTCTGTAGCACTTCAATTCTTGGGCTGCATTACTGTAAATTTGCTGTGCAAAATTATTCAATCCAATAATTAGAACCAATATCCTTATAAAATTAAGATAATTGCACCAGCCAGTAGTACATGAATTTATCTTTCTTCCCCACTGACCATCTATTTGGACATATGATAAAGGTTGAACTTGATAGTAGTGATCCCAAATTAATAGGCTATTAGATAAGTCTATTAATGATATTTCTTTTTTCTTGAGGCAAACAGTGATGTGCATTTTTCTCATGTCTGTGACAAGGTGCTGATTATATATGCCATCTGATATCCTGTCATCTTAATAGCCAATGTGGACAAATCAGGAGATTGTGTGCAACTAGCAGAACCAATTATATTTTAACTTCTTTTAGCATAATCAAAAGTATTTTGGCTACTACACCTTAATATATTGACGTACACTCACTTGACATAATATATATGTTTATCAGGTTGTCTCATATTCATGATAACTTTTTAATAACTTGTACAGCCTGTAGTTCAAATTAACATTAGATATTATGATCAGTAAATGTCAACAACACTTCATACCAAAATTCCTGTTGAAATTGGAGAGTAGAAGCTAATTGTTTCAATATTCTGTCAATAAAATTCAAGTCTTTAATGATGCTTCCACTGTCCTTTTATACCTGGGATGTAATTTTTCTACCCTCGTAGCTATTTGCCAAATTTAGAGGTTCCCCTTTTTTCAACAATGGCCTCATCCAGTTTGTAAGTTTTTAATAACGTATGCAGATTAAAAAAAAACAATAAGGAAGAAAAGATTTGTTCAATCAAATAAGGCTTTCCTAAACGGATAAGGAAGTTATACATGGTAAACCAAGATGGGGTTTGGGCCTGTGTCACTGCTTATTTATTTTTTTTGTGCATTATTCAAAGGTATCGTTCTATTGAGTTGTTGGCTACACAAATGCCACATGGTGTGTATCAGATTATTCATTTCTTTGGAAAATGCATGTAAGATTATTCATGTCAATCAATGCAACTAACTAGTGTTAGCTCGTTCTTTTCTTTTTCCTGCAGAGTAAGGCCAAAGCTGAAAGGAATCAAGCAATGGAGCGCTTGATGACTGAGAACTCGTGCCAGCTTTGTGCAGTGGAAAAACTCACTTTTGAGCCCCCTCCAATATATTGTTCTCGATGTGGTGCTCGAATAAAACGAAATGTATTTTATTATACAATTGGAAGTGGTGAAACCCGTCTCTACATTTGTACACCATGCTATAATGAGGCTCGAGGTGACACTATAGAAGCTCTGAAGGATCTACATTCTTAAAGACAAAGCTTGAGAAGAAGAGAAATGATGAGGAAACTGAAGAATGGGTAAGTTTTTCTTTGACCACAATGGAAGTGGTGAAACCCGTCTCTACATTTGTACACCATGCTATAATGAGGCTCGAGGTGACACTATAGAAGCTGAAGGATCTACATTCTTAAAGACAAAGCTTGAGAAGAAGAGAAATGATGAGGAAACTGAAGAATGGGTAAGTTTTTTCTTTGACCTTTTCTTTTTCTTTTCTTATCTTTTTTGGGTTTTAGAGCCTACTATGTAAAAGTTTAAAGATGTGTCATCTGTGTTCTATTATAGTGGGTGCAATGTGATAAATGTGAAACTTGGCAACATCAAATATGTGCTCTATTTAATGGTCGAAGAAATGATGGAGAAGCCGAATACACTTGCCCTAGTTGCTACATGCAGGAGATAGAAAGTGGTGAACGCAATCCCTTGCCCCAGAGTGCTGTTCTTGGTGCAAAAGATTTGCCAAGAACTTTTCTCAGCGATCACATAGAACAACGGCTTTTTAAACGGCTTAAGCAGGAGAGGCAAGAGAGATCCAGGCATCTTGGGAAAACTTTTGATGAGGTTAGTGGGATTGGTTTACGTGTCCTTTTAATTTTACAAATTGCAGTTTGGTCTAAACTTCTGATGGACATGAAAGACATTCTAGGAACTATAGCCAAAATCTTATAACTACATATTTTAGTAATAGTTCATAAATGGTGCCAAACAACCTCCATTTGATCAGACATCTATGGCATTACTAACCTCCATTTGACCAGTGGCTTGCATTCCTTGTTCTTCTATTCTCCGTATATTGCTTCTCTTCTTCTCCTATTCCTGTTGTAATTTCTAATGTCATTTAAATGTCTAATCCAGATAACTTTGGTTGAACCTTGATAACTTCTGGACCTATAGTTCACTTCATAAACCATCTTCTATGAGTCCTGCATTTTAGTATTTGAGCTTCTAGTAAAACATCAGGTTTTATTGTGATCAGATTCATCTCTGAGACCCATACTATAATTTTCTATCTTTGCCCTACTTTTTCACATTTGCATTGCATGCTAGTTAAAATATGAGTTCCATTGGAACTCTAATTGTTCCTGCCATACATTATATGTGAGCAGGAAGATATCTGCAGAATGACACGAGGTGTTCTTGGTACACTTTTTACATGAATCATTGAATCCTTTACTGATCAACTTGACATAATCAGAAGAATTAGGGCTCTATATAAGATCAGAACATATTATCTATTTTGTCTTTAATCGGAATTATATCCAAAAATTTAAATCTACAACTAGTTATCTAACTTAAAAACAACTCCAAGATATTAGAGAACACTTATCAAAAACATGGAAGAAAAGCCAAAGTCTTATTAACCTGTCCCAGTCCTACAAATATGATGCACATTGCACAAGACTCCTCCAGTGTAAGTCTAGGAATTTTAACTTATGCAACCTGAGACCTCTATGCAGAGATCTTGTTTCCATCAAAACCCAAGAATGATCCAACTAGCAATGAAGTAACCTTATTGTGGACTGAGACCAATAAAAAATATCTGGTGTTGCAATCATAAATTATGCTTTGCATATCATAATTAATACTCTCTGTTTGGTCTTAGTTAAGTCTTATTTATACATTACTTAATCTGAAAATGTTGAAATTGGTTTACTGTTATTCACATGCCATGATGTTAACTATGGAGAGAGTTACAAACCAATAATGGCATGAATCTTGTGCCCTCACCTTTTGATGGATTAATTATTTAAGTTCTATTTCACTTTTAATTTAGGTACATAACCAATGATTTCCCTTTCTTCATATAACTCAGCATATTCAAGAGCCACATTTGACCTATCCATGAGCTGCTTCATATAATCACATGCTTTTATTTCTGTAGGATCAGTCTTAGACAATGAGCATGATGCATGCCTTCATTATGCTCATGGCCTATATATGAGCATATCAATTTAGGGCTGATCTCATCAGCCATTAATAATAGTGGAGTTTTACCTAAATGAACTATTGTTGTCCTGAGTTTTTAGTCATCAACTAAATTTAATGTACAGACATGTTTAACTCATTAGGAAGCAATTTTATCATGCTTTTATATTCCTTTAGCTTCTTTTGTTTCTAAACAGAAATGGTAAATTCTTGTTCATTATAGTTATAAAATTATTACTTTTCCATATATCAGGTGCCATCAGCTGAAGGGCTTGTAGTTAGGGTTGTATCATCTGTTGACAAAAAATTGGAAGTAAAGCAGCAATTTCTAGAGATATTTCAGGAGGAAAATTACCCTAAAGAGTTTCCCTATAAATCCAAGGTACAAAAGCTACATACTTGATAAACCATGGAATGCATGATTCCTATTGTCCTACTCTGCAGAAATAGATTAACCAAACTTTCAAAAAATTCTTAAGTAGTAGCTCCAAGTTTATGATGAAATCTACATAGTCTAAACTAACTGACCCTTGTTTCAGGCTATATTGTTATTTCAGAAGATAGAAGGTGTAGAAGTATGCCTATTTGGGATGTATGTTCAAGAATTTAGTTCAGAATGCTCTTTCCCTAACCAGCGGCGTGTCTATATTTCATATTTAGATTCCGTCAAGTACTTCAGGCCTGAAATCAAAACAGTGACTGGGGAAGCTTTACGGACTTTTGTTTATCATGAAATTCTGGTACTTGGAGTTCTTTAGCCTTTTTATTGATGTTCTCAAAATTAATCTGTTTCCATATTTTATTGGTGATTACATGTTTTTTCCTCCAAAAGCAATGATGATACGGTGTAATTTGAGTCTCCTGTTTCAGTCCCTTTATGAGTGATAAAATGATTTTGTGCCCTTACAGATTGGATATCTTGAATATTGCAAGAAACGGGGGTTCACCAGTTGTTACATTTGGGCTTGTCCTCCTTTGAAGGGTGAAGACTACATACTGTACTGCCACCCTGAGATTCAGAAGACCCCAAAATCTGACAAACTCAGGGAATGGTAAAGCTTCTAATCATCTTTTTCCTTCAGTAAGTATTGTTTTCTTGATTCCATTGTTTTTATCATTATTTTTTAAAACTTTGTCAGGTACTTAACTATGCTTCGAAAAGCTGCTAAGGAGAATATTGCAGTTGACCTGACTAACTTGTATGATCATTTCTTTGTAACTATGGGGGAGAGCAAGGCTAAAGTAACCGCAGCTCGTTTGCCATATTTTGATGGAGATTATTGGCCTGGTGCAGCTGAGGATATGATTACCCAACTTCGCCACGAGGAAGATTGTAGAAAACAACTAAAGAAAGGAAAAACGAAAAAGACTATTATGAAAAGGGCTTTAAAAGCTGTTGGTCAAACTGATCTTTCTGGAAACGCTTCTAAGGATGCATTGCTGATGCAAAAAGTATTTTCTTTTACTTGGGTCTTCATTATTTAGCAACTGAGAATTTCATCTATATCATCTTATAACAGTCTTGTAGAATATTTGCTGGGTTGATTGATGGAGCCAAATTGATCATGTGTCTTGCTTATTTCTTAATTATTTTGAGAATTTTACTGATTCCATTATGTCCAGCTAACTTAACTATATGTTTTCTTTATACAGCTTGGTGAAACCATATGCCCTATGAAGGAAGATTTTATAATGGTCCATTTGCAGTATGCTTGTACCCATTGTTGCATACTTATGGTATCTGGGACACGATGGGTCTGCAGTCAATGCAAAAACTTTCAACTTTGTGACAAGTGAGTATCTTTCTAAAGGGCAGCACTCTCATATTTTTGAAGAGCTAACATATCATGAAAATCAACAACAAAAAAGAAAAAACTAATTATCTTTGATCAATAGATGGTATCAATTGATGGAATATAGCTGATAGGAGGGTTTGATAGAGATTCTCCATATGTCAAATGTAAATTACTTATTTCCATATTAATTGTTGCAAGTACCTTATGGCATTTGGTCATCTGATGCCAGTAGATATGCCAAAAATATGATGTCTTTCATTCTAGTATTGTTTTGTTACTTATTTTATTCACATGCTTGTCCTCAAACATGTTTTGCTTTTATTTCTAGCAACAGGAGGCACTGTTTTTAAAGAATATAATTCCCTTTCTCTTCATGTCTCATCTTCTCTCTATTCGCTACTTTTTGAACTTCTACAAGAAAGAAAAAGATGAGACAAATGGCAAAACAAATGAGTTGAAGAGCAACAAAGCAATTATTGAAATTTTGTTTTGAAGCTATAACATCACCTATAAATAATATGGTTCTAATTATCAAGTCATACTCTTTTTTTTTGTCTACCCTGCATTGATTGTTTAAATATCATGATTTATATTCATTCCTTTTAAAAGAATTATCCTTGACTAATTGCTTCTGATAGGCTATAAGTTTGAAGATTATATAACTGCAATTAAGTAAATGTACTGAACATCATTGACTAGTTGATGCTTCTAAATTTATATGGTAGTGCTATTCCTTAAAATTCAGCGATGTGATTATCTAAAGTTATTTTACTGCTTTTGGGCCTTTTTTGTTCAAAACTGACTAGTCTAGAAGTGCTTAACTTGTTTCAGTTTTAGTGACTTTTCTGCATGCTGCCAAATTGGTGGACTTTAAACTTGACTATATAATTATTTCTTAGCAATAGGCAGCCAGGTGCATGAGGTTCCTGCACCAATATGGGATCTAGGAAAGTTCAAGTCTGCTTGTCCTTTTAAAAGTCTTTTACTGCTTTCTGGCTTTCTGTTTCGAAACTACCTACTTTTAGGTGAATCTCTTGTCTCTTATTGTTGCTGCCTCTTGATGATTCGTTCAAATAGATCATTGGAGGTCCTCCAATTTTGAATCAGTCACTATTGGAAACAATAAAGTTGAGCAAATGAGTTGTCTCTTTCCGTTTGGAGAGGGCTTGTGAACTAGGCTTTTGTTAATGTGGGGTCTGGGAGGGTAAGATCTACATCATCAATTTTTTAGGTTTCATTGGCTTATGGAAGATTTACTCAACCACTGGAGGATCATTGGGACAGATCACTATCAAATTAAAACAAAATTATGCAGTTTAGTTTTGGTTTTACATCACTATGGTATTGGTTTTCTACCTTCTGCTACTACTTTCTGCTTCGAATAGCTGATAATTAATTATTCATGTAGTCAATTCTCTATTAATTATGTTTGGGTGGATCCTCATGGTGTAATGAGTAGAGAGATTTCATAAATGACAACTATTTTAACACTGAGAACAGCTTTGAAGGTTCATATGAATTTTCTTAACCATGGTAAAGTATATATAATCTTATAATAGGTTGAGAAGAAACTTTGTTTTATTTGTTAAAGGGTAAAAAGAAAAAGGATTAAAAGGAGGAAAACAAGCTAGTTTGGAAGCAGGTTTGCACCCTAATCAAGCATCTTGCCCATTACAAAATTAGAACTGTTAAAATAACTGAATACTTTAATACATACAAGATTTAGTGTTATTAGTTTGAACTTTGAAGTGATTCAAAAGGAGGAATACAAGCTAGCTTGAAAGCAGGTTTGCATCCTAATCAAGTTTCTTGCCCATTACAAATATAGAAATGTTAGAATAACTGCATACTTTAGTACATACAAGATTTAGTGTAATTAGTTTGAAGTGATTCAGCCATGAACTTTGGACTACTCTGGTTAGATGTCTTTCCTCATTGGTGCTATGTTGCTTATAAATGAATTTATTCTGCTCAAACATCCATGTGTGTTATTCTAAGAGGAGCTGAAAATATTGGAGTCTGGAACTGATTGTTTCTATTGACTTGTAGGTGCCACAAAGCAGAACAAAGAGTTGATGAAGGGGATAGGCATCCTACTAATAGTAGGGAAAAGCATAATCTGTATCCAGTGAGTTATTGTAATGGAAGGCTCATTCTTGTGTTTTCAATCTTATCTTCTTTTGTGTGTGTCTGTGTCTGTGTATAAATCTCACAAAAGACCTGCATGCTTGTGGCTGAGTTACTGTTATTGTGTAATTTTTGTGTATATTACCAAAACTTTGATCCAGTACACATTTTTATCCTGTAGGAAATAAATGATGTCGCTCAGGATACAAAAGACAACGATGACATCTTAGAAAGTGAATTTTTTGACACCAGGCAGGCATTTCTGAGTCTTTGTCAAGGAAACCATTATCAATATGATACTCTTCGCCGTGCTAAGCATTCATCAATGATGGTTTTATATCACCTCCATAATCCTACTGCGCCTGCATTTGTGACCACATGCCTTGTCTGCCATCATGATATTGAATCTGGTCAGGGCTGGCGTTGTGAAATTTGTCCCGATTTTGATGTTTGCAATGCTTGTTATCAAAAAGGTGGTATTGATCATCCTCATATGTTGACTAATCATCCATCGATGGTTGATCATGATGCACAAAACAAAGAAGCTCGGGCAAAACGAGTCTTACAGGTAACTTTATTGAATAAAATTTGCACTTTATTTTAAATGTCACCAATTCATTGAGCATAGTATCGTGTTAATTCTTAGTCATTGTCATGCTGTCCTTTTCGTTTCTTTTAGAATGTTTCTAACATTTTCAGAGCCATTATTATGTTTCTTTATAAAGAATTTCTGTAACTCTTAAGCTTTTTTTTGTTTTCTTTTTGTGGAAGAATGCAGATAATGAATTAGTTTGGTTATCAAAATGATAGTCAAAAGATATAGCCCTGTATTGAATTCGATAACATGAAGATCGCATAACAATTGTTTCACCCAGGCCAGTCATACCGTGTAGATTGGTGGTATCAGTCCATGGATGGATTGATATCTACCGATTGGTACTGGTGTGCCATATGTCGATGTGCTGGTATATACCTTACTTTAAAACAAAGTAAAAAATGGTCAGAAATTCAAAAAAAAAAATCATATTTTATCATTTTTATCCTAATTTAATGATAATCTTATTGTATTTAATTAATAATAAAATGTATATGAGTCATAAATGTTTGTCTTATCGATCCGTACCGATGTATCAACCAGTGGTTATTATGGTACGTACCGAGATACATCGACATACTGTATATCAGTATGCCAAAAATACCTGAAAAATAGAAAAAAAAATTAGATTAGGGTTTTTAAGTTAGAAATAAATATAAATTTAGTATAATTTTAACAAAAAATCTAAATTAGATAAGAATAGTGACACATCTTTTTCAGGCTTAGAGTAGCTTAGTAGTACATTGCGGATCATCCTTCCGTTAATATTGAATTGTCTACAAAGAAATGATTTGAATTATTAGATTATTTTTTAAATAACTTAAACTTTAAGATTCAAATGAATTAAGTAATCGATCAATGGATATACCTAGTTCTACCACCAAAAAGAACGACAAGACTCTACAGGCGGTGGATCGGGGTCTTTGATCCTATGTATTTGTATATCAATTTGATATGTTTGTTGGACTCAATCCTGAAATTGATCCCACGACATAGTATACAAATACATTGTATGTCATTGGTGCATCAATGTAGTGATGGTTGTAGTCTGATCGTCGTGAATCACATGTGTTCGAGACGGCTCTTGAGGCAAGGACGAATGTAGCATGTGTTGATGTGAAGCATGGAAAATGTCAGAACTCTTACTTTCGCTACTGATCTGTTGTTCCATATCGTAAGATCAATCATCGTACTATTACTCGGAGAAACATGGCCAACTATCATCGTACTGTTGTTGGTCGTAAGATTTTTCATAATACGTTGGCTGTGAATACGATGAACTTCACTCCGTGTCTATGTCATGTACGCTCTGTCGTATCTGCTCAAAATCATCTGTTGCCTTCCCCTTCTGTGTTTAAACTTGACTAATACCTCGTCGAGTTCCATTCCATGATCTAAATCTTGGATGGCATGTGTAAAATACTATTTCTCGATCCATGCATCATCCTTAAATTATGTAGACAGGACCATCGACTCCCCAACGTCATCGCCATCACTGGTCAAGGCATTTTTGTCCATGTCGCTGTCATGTCTCTAGACCGAGCGGATTGTTGAATGCGATTGCAAAGGTGTCTCGTTTCCCGACTCGATTCTTTCCAATGGTGCAGCTAATGCTATTGCCTTCACCTTTGCCTTTGCCTTTGCCTTTGTACACTGTGTCACGGACAAAGTAGTAAACATGGTGTTTGATGTAATGCTTGTATATGTTTGTGATCTTTCAGTTTTGTTTGTGCTTTGCACAACTTATAGAGGGCTTGCAGAAGGCTTGACAACCTCATTTTGATTGGCTTTCATGGTTCTTTGAGTCTTATAAACGTAGGTTGTGTAGTCGTCGTGCAAAGGGAAAACTACTTAAAAATAGGCCATCTAGGTAGTCATTTTGGGGTTTTTGTTAGCTCCGCAAAGTGGTGTGAAGTGTCAGACAGCATAGCACCCAGGGTTGGTTTGCTGCTTTGTTCCGCAGCAGTATCTTGTGGGCACTTATAGGGACTTTTGGTTACAGCGGATTACCTTAAACCCTTTGTCATGCGACCGTTCAGAGCTTGCAAAATCTATGGTTATAATTTATATTGCCTATTAAGTGTTTGTTGAATTGGCTACTTGTGGGATCCCAAGTTAAATGCTTCCTCTAATCTGTCTTCTCTTTTGTAGGTCCTTAAGAGACCATGAGAAGTTTCAGGAAGGTTAACCCTTTGCGGACGGACACGCAAGGGTATCACACAACTTAGGGAACACCAGCTAAATCCATGACAACTAGGTGAACAATTGTGACGATTGGGTGTCTCTAGTTCCTCGAACAGTCTGACTTGATGTTGTTTGGCTCCTTTCGCCACGTTTTGACCGAGGGAGATCTTCCTCCTGCTGGGCATGTGCTTCCTCTTCTTCTATTACCTTGATGAGAAAACACAAAGGACATTAAGGATCTCCCGTCTCATTAAGTAGATGATCCTCTTGGTTCTTTATTGCTTCAACACACTTTAACATTGTCTTTGAATCTTCGTTGTAGAATTGGAAGTCGATGGGATTAATCTTTGTTTCATTTGGCTCCTTGTCCAGCTCGGCATACCGCAATCTTAGCCACATGTTATAGTGGATATATACCAGTTTCTCCAACTGTCTATACGATAGTCTGTTGTGGACCTTCGTATAAATCAATGCGAACATTAACCAATTACATTCGCGACCACTAGATGTTGTTGTATGCGAAAGTACACGGACGACAACCTTCCTTAAATATAGTACATCCCCTTCAAATTGTAGCCATCACTCGACTACAAATTAGTCTCCCAAATTAGAGTGTTCTTCCTCATAAATCAATAAAAATCTTGTAAGAGAATACATACCTCTTAATTAGAGTGTTCTTCCTTTTAATCCCCCCAAATTAGCCTTTCAAATTTCATCCAATCCACAAATCATAATTTTTTTGAGTTTAGGAGAGTAAAAATGTGAGAATAAAAAAGAGATGTGAGTGAGAAAGACTTTAAGAGAGTTGAAAAGATTGAGATAGTGAAATGAGTTGAAAGAGGGGAGAGGAAAGGGTTTAAAAACCCCTTCCTATTGTTCAAACGGTCAATTTAACGATTTGAAAAGGGCAATCTCAGCCCTTGATCGATAACAGTCAAAATCCGACCGTTACTATCATGGCTCGGGCCTGATGGGCTAACTGGCCTATCAACTTCGTTTGGTTTAAACCATTGACCAAAATACTTAAGCTGAAGGTGATAGTAGTACACTCATCAGACCCTTATAAGCCAATCTTAATCTTGCCCACTTTCGATGTGGGACTAATCGGGGATGTTACAATCTCCCCCACTCAAAGGTTTGACGTTCTCGTCAAGGCCCAACATAACCCAGATCAAACCCTAGCATAGTGCAAATGAGGCATATGCCCAGTGGTGGCTCCATGCCGTGACGAGTCCTCTGACTCCATCCACGGGTAGCCCTTTCCTACTCGAGCCCCCTCACCATGCCCAAATACTAGGTCGGCTCTGATACCAAATATCATGGCTCGGGCCTGATGGGCTAACTGGCCTATCAACTTCGTTTGGTCTAAACCACTGACCAAAATGCTTAAGCTGAAGGTGATAGTAGTACACTCATCAGACCCTTATAAGCCAATCTTAATCTTGCCCACTTTCGATGTGGGACTAATCGGGAATGTTACAGTTACTGATCGGCACAGATTGGTAACGATCAGATTTTGACTATTACCGTCTGGTATGGACCCCGTATTGCCTGATATGGGGTTATATAATGGTACCGCCTGATAGAGGGCGATTCGTGTATCGATCCCTGTTAGATTGGTACGTATCGTCCGTACCGGAGGTCGGCATGACGAACCTTGCATAAATGAATAAGAATTCTAGGTTGTAAGAATGAGAGAGTGCATGAGAGGGGGTGAGAGTGAGATGGGAGAGTGAAAGTGAAAAAGGGAAGAGGGAAGAGGGAAGAGGGAGGAGATTTAAAGCCCCAAAAGAGACCTCAATGATCAGTTTGACTGTTGGTGTTTTGGGTCGGTCTCAGTCAAATTCCAATCGGTACCTACACATCTTGGGTAATACACCATTAGTTTTAACCACATCAGTCAATACATCACCCATAACAATTGATACCTGACCTATTTTTTCATGTACTATCCGAAATGGGCTGGTTGTTCAGCCGATAGACTGGTACATACTGTCCATTTCATATCATTTCAGGCAGTGTGTCAAACACTGGTTTTACCAGGGTAACCTGTATTGAATCTGTAGTTCACAAGAAATAATAAACTCTTTCATTTTACCACATTCAAACAGGGAGCAATTGTTGAAATTTAACATGACTTTGTCGTCCTAAACCTTGCTGATCGTTAGTTGCGAGTGGAAATTCTCTCCTGCAAATTAGAACTAATCTTCCTAATGTAGTTTGTTTTGTGTAATTATGCCAGTAGTGTTCTTTATCTTCTTAATAACACCAAGTTTCAATTACTTCAGAAAGCTGTCACCAAAAGGTTCATTTCAGTCCGAGTATATTAGATCTAAATATGAGTAGCTTATCCTTAAAATGACTAGAACAGATGAGCATTCTTGTAACTTGGTCTTTTGCAATTGATGATAACATCATCTGCAATATGGAAAAGAGGTGGTCTATGTGCCTGATTGTCTTAGTAGCCGTTGAGGTAACTTTTCTTTAATAGCTAATAATTGTTGATGATAAATCATTGAACAAACTCATAAAGGCAATTGAGACATGACAGTTCTTATGAGATTTGTTCAAAGGAGCTTTTTCATGGTGAAATCTACTGGAAATGTAAAAAGAAATCCAAATTGATATTATGGTGTCAATAAACTAATTAAGTTCTGGATGACAAGGCTTTTTGCTTCAGTGTGGTTGTGCCTCTAGACTTTGGTTCAGATGTGTGGACAAATGAGACTGAATTGGAAAAGAGAAGATTGTAGGATTACGATTTGGACTCACATGGATAGAACTTGAACACCTTGGTCAAGATGGTCAGACTGAGTGATACCTGGAGAACACAAGGAATCCTATAAACATCATCTAGCCTAGCCATGAAAAGAACTTCAGGGAAGAGGAACAAGATGGGGTTGGAAGGCGCAAAGTCTAGAACTACAGTCAAGCAAACTCTCAGAACTGCTTGCTGCTTTGTCATAATATGATTACCAGCATATCAGAGGAAAACAGATATGTGCATTGATGTCTATTATGCATAAGAGAGAGAGTGGGTGAGAGAGAAGCTAAACATGTCTATTATGCATAATATGAGGTAGATTAGTTGGTCAAGATATATATGATTAGCACTTAAGATCTAGACCTTTCAGTTTGCATTTAAACAAAAACAGCTGCAAGATTGGTGTAAGTTGCCTACAATTTTTCAGGAAACAAACAGTTGTATATTATATGATATAATGTTCTAATTTGTTTCTTAAACTCAAGACATTTTAATACTCCAGATGGTTGATCAAATAAGTGTGAAAGTTATCAGGGTGCATGTCCTACATATTTCATGTTGATCCTTTTTCTGTATCCATATCTTACATGATGAATATACAAGATTAAGGTCATCACTTGTGCTTTTTCAGTAAATTCTGACTAGTTTGAATAAGTATATCCAAAATTCATATATATATCCTGTGTATGCCTTGTATCTCCCTTCACCAAACAACAATAACAAAAGCAAAACCATATAAAGATTACAATAATATGTACTGGATTTACTTTGGCAAATTATGAATAGTTCTGTTCTTTGACAGTTCATATATGTTAGATTACACATATACCTGCACGCTATAAACAGAAATATGCAGCAAACACATGAATATTAAGAGTCATGCAGTTGCCCAACTTCTCATATAACGTAAGGCTCCTATAAATGGTCTATGTGCCATCTTAATCTTGGTTCATCCCCAAAACTCAGAATCCATCAATGCATTTTAAATTAGCTTAGGAAGTTAGAGATTTCCTTTGCACATCAGTTAAGTAGTCTAATCTGCCACAGATGACATAATCAAGGTTTCTCCAACGAGGGATTATCCATGGACCCTAAGTGTTCCTCGCTTTCTGTGTTTGTTCATTATACAAACTATATAATTTATAATGATGTTGAATTTATGTCTATCAGGAGCATGCCAAGCACAAGATTGGTATTCTTTCCATCATTATTAGTCTACCATATAATATTGTGGCTATATCCATTAAAGTCCTGCATATTCAGTATTTTTGCTTGTGCTAGTTCTGCAATATGCATATATATAATTATGATCCAAAATTTGCTCATTATTAGTGAGCTCAACCTGTGTATGTGTGTGTAAAATAGACTTTGTTGCTGAAGTTTTTCTTTTTTAATACTTGTTGCTCAAGATCTCAAGATTCACAAACCTGTTTCCCTTTATAGGTTGCCTTTCATTACTTGAAACAAAAAACAGATCATGTGGAGTAAAGTGTATTGCTTCAATTTGAAGGCCAGTTCTAAAATTAATGTTAGTCAAATTCTTAGTAAAATTGGTTTCCTACCATTAGCCTCTATGACTTGTACCAGCCTTGGTTGATAAATAACACTTTAGATTTTTCAGTCTATATAATGTTTCTACTGATGCTAATATCTTTTGTACATCATATGTTGATACTTAGAATAGTAACAATGGGCTCTCAGGTTTTCATGCTGATATCATTTTCATGCAATTTCTTAGAACCTAGTAGCTATGGACTCTCAGGTTTTCATGCAACAGATCTTTTTTGAAGAAATTTTCACTTAAAATGCAATGCAAAGTATGTGACTCATGCTGCTTTACTTTTGGTAGAATCTAGATGTAACATTGGTCTTGATTTGTTTATTTTCTTGAAGTCCATAAAAGTTCTGCACAATTTGACAAATATAACTATTTGCTATGATGTGCTCACTCAAATTCATCTGTGCTGCAGCTTAGGAAAATGCTAGATCTTTTGGTCCATGCTTCGCAATGTCGCTCTCCTCAATGTCAATATCCTAACTGCCGTAAAGTTAAAGGTCTTTTCCGGCATGGTATACAATGCAAGATACGTGCTTCAGGAGGCTGTGTTCTGTGTAAAAAGATGTGGTATCTCCTTCAAATACACTCTCGGGCTTGTAAAGAATCAGACTGTGGTGTACCGCGATGCAGGTACTTCATTTACTCCATCTATTGTATTCTTCTTTATTATTTTAAGATGCTTTTTCTGTTGCCACCTTGAAAAACTGACCTTAAATTTTATTTTCTTTTTCTCCAGAGATCTGAAAGAACATTTGAGAAGGTTGCAGCAACAATCTGATTCCCGGCGGAGGGCTGCAGTCATGGAGATGATGAGACAGCGTGCTGCTGAGGTTGCTGGGAATACCAATTAGCAAAATGTACAGAAAGGGTATTGTTAGCCAAGGATGGACGGGAGACTAGCCTCCACACACCACATATTCATACGATTTGAATACACAGCCAACGGTGGATTAACAGATCAAAATGAGGTTGATGAATCAGTGGTGTGACATGACCCAATTGATAGAACAGGAAAGTGGACTTCCAGCAGATGTGTCACTGTGACAGAAAGTTCATCTGTGACGATAACCGTGTCCTTCATAACCGTGTCCTTCCGACCTGTGAAGGTAAACCAGCTGGAGGCAGTTCTTCTATTCTCATGCAGTAAAGTTCATCATTCGTGGATGATAATTGTATTATAGATGTTTTGATTCATCCATTCTTAGTTTCCAATCAGTTTCTTTACTCCTTGTGTCTTTAGCTGGAGGGAGTTAGGGAAGAGCGGGGTTGCACGACCATTGTGCTTTTGTTTACCCTGTCCATTTTGTAGAATGTTGCTCCTTGAAAATGAAACAAGTAGGAAGCTCTTTGCCAACTTTTGCCTTTTGTCCCAAAAAATTCATGTTACTGGCGAAAGAGGTCCGCAGAATGCTTCTCTAGTGATTCTCTCTGTTGGGGGGATCCACATTCTGAATAGGTAAAAAGTATATGCAGAGACATTAATGCATAGATAATATTAATGAAGTTCTTCCTGTAAATGTTGATTTGCATTGCATTGCATTATGATCGCGTGATAGGAGGTAGTAGATGAAAATACCAACTCCCAAGAGTATCAAATCATGATGAAATTAATTTGAAATATTATTTCTGGCCAATAAACAAATTATCTTACGCTTAAAATTCCATTTGCATTTATCTCCACAAGTTTTGTGTGAGGATAATGTACCTCAACCGCGTCAGCGCACTCTTGGTTGCTCGAAAAATGAGTACGTGGATATGGTAGCAACAACAGAAATGAATAACGATCTTCTTTTCTCATCTTTTCTTCTCTTGTTTTCCTCTTTGCATCGGTTCAACAATATCTTCCACGCGGTTGCTGGTCCCACATACCCATTGAACGCCGCTCTATCCTGTGGGCTATATCTCAAGGGATACCCACTGGGTTATACTCCTACACAATATGTTTAAATACGTTATATATATAAACAAGAGAAGGAAAATCCACGGCGCCATACTCAAACAGGTGAACACCCGACAGCCACGTCTTATCCCCCGAGCACATCCTGTCCGACAGGGACGGAGTCAGCTGTCCACCAGAATAAAGACTTTTACCCTCCGGCAACGTGGCAACGCTAGTTGGGCAGAAGGCCCACCTGAAGATTGTGGGGCCGCTTCATAAAAGGCCAACAGTTTCGTGCCACGTCCTCGTACATCAGTAGAGGCTGAGGTACGGCGGATAACTGATCCTCACTCTCACTTCTCGCCAACCAACACGCACGCAAATATTTGTGGCTGCCGTCAGCTGCGCTCCAAAATTCCCACCCCATTTAGCGACATGGCTCGTCTCTCCGCTTCACATCTCACTCACGAAGCACAATGGCGCTCCGCCAAATCTACCACCTCGAGACCGGCCTCCGCCCCTCCTCCTCATCCAGTCTCGTTGGGATTCCCGTCCTCAATCCCGGCCGCCTCCGGTTCAAGCCCTCCCCCGCGCTGCCGCTAGCGCGGCCAAGAAGCGAGCTTGGCGGCAGCGAAGAGCAGGGCAAGGCAGAGAAGGGCGATGGGGATGCCAAGAAGGGGAGGAGGAAGGAGGGGGTGACGCTCGACGACGTCAACCCCGTGGGGCTCGGCCGGCGGTCGCGGCAGATCTTCGACGAGGTGTGGCGCAAGTTCTCCGGGCTCGGCCAGATCTCGCGGTCCCTCACCGACGATGACGACGGCCTCCTCCTCATCCGCGGTCCCATGTGCGAGTTCACCGTCCCCGAGGCCCAGGACACCACCGTCCTCGTCGTCGGCGCAACCAGCCGGATCGGCCGGATCGTCGTCCGGAAGCTCATGCTCCGTGGGTACAAGGTCAAGGTACGATCGAATTCCTGACTATATCTATATCCATGGCCTTTCGCTAATTGGGAAAAGTGACTTTATGGTGGATACAAAATGGAGGATTTCTTGATGGGTCAAGAAGCATTCTATGAAATCAATCACAATAAAAACCCTTTATTATTCCACAGCAGTCCTGATTCAACTATCTTACTCCCACTTCCGATGTGGGACTAAATCGGAAAACAGTTTCGTAAGATAAATAAAGATAGGGAATGGCATGGCCATTGGATTATCTCTTGCTGCAATTACGGAAGACTTACCATGTTGTGATTCTAAGATCAATAGTTGCTTGTATGTCAACACTTTGTCAATTGGCAGTTCTTCTTTTGTTAGGTAGATAGTTGCCACATTGTGAAAGCATAGAAACTATAATATACTGTATAAAATGTGGAAATAACTATTATGCCAGGATTGAAATCAAATACATAGGTCTAGCTTAAGAATGCGTACCTTTTGATGCCATCTATTCAGAGATTTCTGTTTGATCGCTGGAAGCACTGTCTTTAATCCAAGATCGCTGCAAGCATCGTCGTTGGGGAATCTGCAAGGAGTAGATCCTTTCTCCTCTCTTCCTATTCTTTGTACGTGTCAATCTCTAGAGGTCCTGTCTATTATAGGCGAGAGCAGAGGGTCTACGATAAGATCTGTCCGTGTACCGATCTGTTGACGGATCGGTATGTACCGTCCATATCAGACGATATTATTCGAAATTAAAGACCTTGCTAATACTTATATTACTTTGGCTGCACATGGGAGATTTCTCTTGAAGAATGGTAACAATTGGAGGAAGCTAGTCTCATAGATACATTCTTACTAAGAAGCTAAATCAGAATTTGCTTGATTTACTTGCCATCTAGGTTGAAAGTCATCTTATTTGTTTGAATCATTTATCAGGCTTTAGTAAGAAAAGCTGATCCCGAAGTGATAGATATGCTTCCAAGATCTGTATCCATAGTGGTTGGTGACGTGGGTGAACCTTCAACACTGAGAGCTGCAGTCCAAGGTTGCAATAAAATAATATACTGTGCAACTGCACGCTCTGCTATTACTGGGGACCTAAACAGAGTTGACTACCAAGGAGTCTGCAATGTCACCAAAGCATTTCAGGTACTTTTCTGTCGATCATCTTTACTTGCTCATCTTTCACTTGTCATAGTGGTTTTCTTGCCTAACATATTCATAGGTAGTGCAGCAGAGGTCTCAGGTCATTGGAATTCTTATGCTTGCAGGATTATAACAACCAGCTAGCACAGCTAAGAGCTGGTAAGAGCAGCAAAAGCAAACTCTTGCTTGCTAAGTTTAAATCTGCTGAGTCACTAGAAGGTTGGGAAGTTCGCAAGGGAACCTACTTTCAGGATGTAGTTGCTGCCAAATATGACGGAGGAATGGATGCAAAATTTGAATTTACAGAGACTGGTGATGCTGTCTTTTCTGGTAGTAATGAAGTACCACTCATCTATCCGTTTCCTTGAATTCAAAATCAAGCAATTAATCTTCCATTTTGACTATAATATCCCTACTGGAACAATGAAAATCCATCCCCATATTGAATGGTGTAAAAAAGAAATCTTTAGTAGCTTCTCTAATTCCTTTCCTTTTGCAGGATATGTTTTCACTAGAGGTGGATATGTTGAACTTTCAAAAAAGTTCTCTCTTCCATTGGGTTCAACCCTTGACAGGTGCTTTATATCTCCCATTTGTGTGGTTTGATGCATTACATTGTTTTCTGTATTGATGGTATTGCTTGAACACAATCCACTACTTAATCTTGTTCGATCACATGGTCAGATATGATGGTTTGCTTCTATCTGTTGGTGGAAATGGGAAGTCGTATATATTGATACTTGAGACTGGCCCACTAGCTGATACTTCTCAAAGCAAATTGTATTTTGCTCGAATAAACACAAAAGTGGGTTTCTGCAGGGTGAGGATTAGCTTAACTTTGTGTCTCTTAGATTTTTTACTCATCTTTTACGTCAGTTGGGTATAATAGTGTTTAAGTACCTCATCATCACTGCAATTTGCAGGTAAGAGTACCCTTTTCATCTTTTCGTCCAGTAAAACCAGATGATCCTCCACTAGACCCTTTCCTTGTGCATACATTGACAATCCGATTTGAGCCAAGAAGACAGGTTTAACTTTAATATTGAACATTGAATCAGTTTAGAGCTCAATGTTATTTCATTTTTCTGTAGTCATGTGATGGAATCTTTCTTCTGAGGTGTATGCAATAATGGTTCCTGCAGAAACTTGTTGAAGCACCTGGAGCAAATAAGCAGGATCCTCGAAGCTTCAAATTGATAATGGAATACATAAAAGCCTTACCTGTGAGTTCCCATATCATATGAATATGCTGCACTACAATCCTTTAAAGGAGGATTTATCTATATTTCTCTCAGTATCATTAACGAGACTTGAATTCAAAGCTGTAAATTGCCTAATCTACTTAGGCAGTAAAATGTTTAAAGGGAAATGAATTATGACCAGACAGTGAGATGTTGCATAGATTTTTACCATTTTTCAGAAGAATCTGCAAGGCCATTCATTATGCATCCAACAACACTCTCTTTTAGAACTAATTGTTCTTTCTATAAGTTGATTCATATCTTCTTTAAATAAACTAATTTATGAATGTCATCATCAAAGAGTTTAATCCTTGATTTGTGCAGGCTGGCATTGAAACCGACTTCATATTGGTTTCATGCACAGGATCTGGTATTGAATCAAGCAGAAGAGACCAGGTCCTCAAAGCCAAGAAGGTACTTCATATTGCTGCCATTTGTACCATCAGCTCAACTTGTTTCTCAGTCTTTTCCTTTTCAGGCTGGCGAGGATGCATTAAGACGATCAGGCCTCGGGTATACGATCATTCGCCCCGGTCCTTTGCAGGTGACCATCAGTTTCTTGATGTTGATGTTGATGTTGATGTTGATGTTGATGTTCTTATATTTTATGAAATTAAGCATGTCAGCATATACCCCCCACCGTTCATAGTCTACACCACTCTGCATTCTTAACACAAATAGATTTTGTTGCATTAGGTCATTAGCTTCCCCTAATTTGTTTATGAAAGCATGGTATTTATATCTATCTACTTCCTGGCAAATACCTCCTGACCAATTATAAAGTTGTGTTTCAGGAAGAACCTGGTGGCCAGCGTGCACTGATCTTTGATCAAGGGAACAGGATCTCTCAGGTGAGCCCAACATGCCACAACACTGATAACTTCACGATGCCATTGCCACAAGAATTCCCTGACATTGATTTGTGACCCAGGGTATCAGCTGTGCTGATGTAGCAGATATCTGTGTCAAGGCATTGCATGATTCAACAGCAAGAAACAAGAGTTTTGATGTGAGACTCATTTAATAACCTCTCAAATTATCTTATTATTATTATTGTTGTTGTTGTTGTTGTTGGATGAGTGGCTTACATTGACATTCTTATTACATACAGGTGTGCTATGAGTATGTTGCAGAGCAAGGGAATGAGCTTTACGAACTGGTAATGGATCTCAATCTAACCCTGTTAATTTGATGAGACTGTTTAGTCTGTGGTTCGGGTATCATTTCAGGTGTTTGCTGCTTTTGCAGGTAGCACATTTGCCTGACAAAGCAAACAACTACCTGACACCAGCTTTGTCTGTTCTGGAGAAGAATACCTGAGATCATCGCTGACAACAATATCGTTCCCTCTTGTAAAGCTCTATGAGTTTTCTTTTTTGTTCTTTTTTTTTGGTTCGACAGATAGAAGTTCTAAATCATCATTTTGATGTAAATGTATACCGGCAATGATAGTGATGACATGTTTTTTCTTTCTCCCAACTTCCCTGTAGTTAAAGAAATTTATAAATGTGGATTTGCTTCCTGTAGTTAAATTCTTGAAATGCTGCTTCTAATTTCTAATTGATAGGTACGTATGATGACTGTATAATTCTTACAAAGATCATGAAGATTGGATACCAAACGTTCTTGAAAAACTAATGAAAAATACAACATCATAACAATAAAAGAGAAAGCATTTACTTCATGATTAAAAATATTAAATTGAAATCCATTAACCATTACACTGAGCCTGATACAAATTTCTTTAATTTCTCTTACTATTTATTATACATTTATTTTTCCTAACCTTTGGATCTAACATCCTCCATATCAAAATCGGTTTGATTTATCAAAAGCTACAAGGAAGCCCTTCCGTTGGAAATTACCTAGGATGCTCAGATCGAAGTCTTCATCGTTACCTAGGATGCTCAGATCGAAGGCTCAGCTGGATTGCGAGAACATAAGATTGTGCACACAGATTTTTTAGGCAAGGGGGTCGGTGTCGGGTCGGGTTGAAGCATCATTCGTTGGATCGTCCTGAGGTAGAGCAGGGATTGGATTCTTGCTTTAGTCCCACCTTCCTGCACAAAAGGTCAATGTCGGGATGGGGATTTCCGACTCAATCCCTCCAAAGCTTAAGTTAGTATAAGGAGTTGAAGGTATTTTTGGTGTCCGAGATCCGATCTCCTAACACTAGCTGAGGGGTCGGTCTTTATAACTACGATCGAGGGTCAATCGTACGTGATCTGTTATGGCCGCTAAGGCTTCGAGCGATCAGTCCCTACACTCCACACGACATAGATTGACCTCTAGGGTTCTGTGCCATGCGACATCGCTTTGCGCGTCCTTGGGTGGTTTCGAACTGTACGACGTCGTCTCATATGACCCTGAGCGGAGCAAGCATGGTCTGCCATCTTAAAGGGGCTCGAGGTGCCATGCCGGTGCATGTGCGGTGCGTCGACTCCGAGGCTCCACGTTAGCTCTGACATGCTTGCTGACTAATGATCAAAGGATGATACCATAATATGCCCTATCATCTACAAGTAAATGCAATAAGTTTGTGCCAAGTTCTTATAATATATTGTACTCCTGATGTTCAACTTAATGATAGCTCCATCTTTCTATTCCCCCTTAGCCTGGTTTCTTTATTTGGATCTGTATATTCATTATCTATTGAGTCTCAAAAGATCCTAAGACTTAAACAGAGTCTTCATCTTAATACTTCAAAATTCATAACATTTACTCGAGAAGACACGAATATGTGGTTGAGATATGGAATTATAATTGAAAGCTATAATGCCTAGTTTAGATTGAAATTTAGTTCTGATACTATAAATATTGGAAATGAAGGAGCAACGAAACAATAAAAACATAATAGTATGATGTAATTAAAAAGAATACTTTCAATCAAAAAAATCGATATAGTATTAAATAAGAGATAAAACATAGAATATAAGATATTCCCAAGTACGCATCATCTATTTTGTTTCATGAGCTATGATCATATTTATATAACTTAGTGATAATTATCCCACCCCATCATATCACCCCAAGATTGAGTAAGTGTAAGCACTACCCCGTAAGTCTTCGTCAATCAATTCTTAACATATACGGTTCTTTATTTCAGCATTTGAATGCATGGTGAGTTATACCATGCAGCACGAGAGGCACATCATCTTGATGAGTATGGAACTGCAATTCCCAATCTTCCAACAACTTACATTTACATCGATCGACGAGGACTATGACGTTGATTTGGACCACACGATGAATGCAACGAGAAGAGTGTACGTGGGATGTGCAATTCCGTAGTCCTTTCCTATCCACCCGCCATTCGATAGCGAGCTGCCCATGAATAACCCCTGAGAACGTCCAACTCAATCCTATTCTTCTTAAATAATCCATATATTATGAAGAAAAAGCCGTGAGAAAATGCCATCTTCGCCACCGATTTCTTTTGCGGTCGTCGTTGTCCACTTCATCTTTCTTCCTAGTCAACAGTCTATTGTGTGAATGCCAACTGTACTTGTACAGTAACTGTCGACGTAAGCTCATATTTCCTATGTCTCGGGTGATACCATGTATCACTGTGCTACAATTCCCGCAAGCTTCATCCTGTTTCCCTGTTGATCAGAATACGACAACAAATCTTAGTTTGTAGAAACATTGAAATGCCCGCTTAATTATCCCATAATGCAACTTCTCTTCTCGATCTAACAGCCAAAAGCAAATCAAGCCAAGGCGACGAGAAGATAGATCTATGAGCGAGGAGATCATCAGAGACTTGAGGGTTTCGTTCTTGACGCGCGCGAGAGAGAGAGAGAGAGGAAATAGGGTTCTTTGTTTGCAGGTGGATATTAATTACTTTTTCGCTTGGGTCTTTTGGACGGCCGAGATCTACTGCAGCGTTCTCTGATGGGGAACTCGACTTATCATGTACTGATCGTTCGGATCAAGTTCGTAGCGGACTCGGATCGAAATTGACGCAATAATGACCCAATTACTTACGCTTCAGTATCGAGAACCAGATCGAGATTGATCCGGATGAGCCTAACCCGAAGACGATGCCTTTGACAACTAATTGGTGACTCACCCATAACATTAACACGGGGATTGTTTTTAAAATATTATACTAATTAAAACAAATTTGAAATATAACAGATCGATAGGGTGACGTGCAGGCCACATCACCCAGAAGCTTTCCTCGGTTGACGCATCCGCTCAAGAGCAGGGTCCGATGATGGAAGCCGCGGCACTGAATCAACGGTGGATCGAACTCACACCAGATGTGTCCCTATATAAACCTCCGTCTTTTAGGGTTAGGGCTTCGGCTGCGGGTTGATAAGATAGAACGCCGAGGTAAGCCGCCCTACTTTGGCCCTTTCTCGTTTGAGGGTTAGGGTTCTCGATATCGGTTGTATTAATACTACATTTCATCCGATTGATCTCTCTGTGTGCAGTCCGCCTCTCTATCCGGTGGTCTTCGAGCCGTTGTGAGGTAATTCTGCCTGATTCTTGACGCTCAATGTCCTGTTGTCTTTCTGCTTCTTGTGATGCTTTGTGGAAAAAGAATTATAATGGTGGTTTTTTTCTGAAAAAACGGTTCTTTGTTTTTTTCGTGCTCGCAAAGAACAAATGGCGGTTCCATTGCTCACGAAGAGGATCGTCAAGAAGCGCGTCAAGAAGTTCAAGAGGCCCCAGAGCGACCGCAAGATCTGCGTGAAGGTAGTATTGATTTGTTACTCCTGCTTTCCTAAATGTATTATACAGGTTTGGTTATTATGCTACATTTGTTGATGGGTGGGTACTTGGTTTTGCTGTAAGCTGTTGACATTGTAGTCGATTCGTAGGTCGCCCTCTTAAGTTGATGCTTCTGTCGTAAAGGGTACTGCCTTTGTCTTTGTTTCTATGTCTTGTTATTGTCACTTGTGTACGTTCTTTCCTAGTTTTTTCACAACAGATGATATTTAATGATGATATGTGGTAAAAGATGTAAGTTTATGCATAGTTACATTAGATCGATTGATCACGGTGCCCTTTAGTTTAGTAGACTGATTGAAATGTGAGTCAGTCGGGTTTGGTGAAAACTTGCTCTTGTTCTATGCATACTTGTTAAGTTTTGTCAATCATCCACAAAATGATTATGGAAGTTTAGTTTGGATTCTTAAATTTTGGCTGAGTTATTTGACTGAAGAGAGGCTTCTATCAGCATTTATCCACATAGATTACCATTTGACTAATAAGAGACTGTTTTATTCAAATTGGAAAAAAAAATTGACGTCATCTTTTGTAATACTTTATAAGTTGCTTCACCATCATCCAAATGCTTCATCGAATTATTGATAATTGCTAGAATTAACTTATTCTTCTCCTTTTCTTAATGCCTGAATTCAGCATAGTGATATTAAATTTTAAATGAAGTTGATAGTTGCAGTAATCTGAAAAATAATTTTTGGAGCAATATTGAAGATTTACTTCTCAGAATTAATCTATGAATATTGTAAGCACAAAATAAATTACTGAGTTTAATGTAGATGCATGTGACTGATTAGGAAGATTGCTATATTTTGTAAAGGTCTTGGAGTCCTAGTTATAACTATAGATGTCAGATTGAACAGGTGGCCTGTCCTAGGAGTTAGAATTCCAATTTCATTTGTATTGAGTTACATTTGTTTGAAAACATGTTCATTCTGTATCCATAGACAAAGTGAAAACTGTAACGTGTGTTGGTTAATAGTCACTTCAGTGTGCTGATGTAAGAATTGTGATTGTTAAGGATTACAGCAGTTGTGAAATTATCTATCAAACAGTCTTCTACGTGGTTAAATTATTGCTCCCAAGGAGGTGTACAATTTTGTCATGCTTTTATATTCTTCCCTCCTCTCTCTCTCTCTTACTGAAGGAACTGATGGTCTGTCTTGTAATTTCACTAGTGCAAAAGTGTTATGATTGAGAATTTTGATTTGTGCTTTAGTTAGGCCAGCTTTAGCCAGCAGATTTCAAATGCTTTGATTTTAGTCAGAAAATGATAGTATTTTCTGGTAACATTACCCAATGTTGCTAGCATCTTCAGATCCCTCTCTCTGTGGCTGTGGTAGTACCTATAAATTTGAGCTATCTTTTTGCATTTGTGTCATGGTGGGCATCAGAGTCTTCTACTTTCTTTAATGCTTGCATTGATTGGTTATTTTCCTTTTGCCTCACAATTTGAATGTTATGGTGACAGCCAAATTGGCGTAGACCTAAGGGTATTGATAGCCGTGTAAGAAGAAAGTTTAAAGGATGTATCTTAATGCCAAATATCGGGTATGGTTCTGACAAGAAGACACGCCACTACCTGCCAAATGGATTTAAGAAATTTGTGGTTCACAATGTTGCTGAGTTGGAGTTGCTCATGATGCACAACAGGTGAACCCCTACGATACTCGCATCTGGGTTAGATATTCATATGGCAATTCAAATGCATTATTTGTCACTTCCTTTGTTCTAATTATTGTTTTTAATATCTCTTTCAGGACTTATTGTGCTGAAATTGCTCACAACATCTCGACGAAGAAGCGCAAGCATATTGTTGAGCGTGCCGCACAGCTTGACATTGTTGTCACCAACAAGTTAGCAAGGTTGCGCAGTCAGGAGGACGAGTGAGCTAATTGTCATTTGTTGCCTGGGAAGTCTACATCATCATGCGGTTCAAAGTTCAGTTTTCTTTAATTAGCACATTGTGATTTATCAATTTCTTAGTAGACAAATTGTTTGAGATACCCTGATTGTGTTGCTTGAAAACTAGTTTTGATAGCAAGATTTTGGTCATTTGCACCTTATAATGGATAGTCAACATTCACATAATTGGCTCAAGCTTCAATCTTGTGCTTAAAATTGATTATGCTGATGTTGTGAAGGTTTTATAATGTCGATCTTTTCCATACTACATGCATCATGTCTTGGGGCTTCCATGATGTTACCTAGCCAAATGCTCTTCCACATGATTTCATTTGGAGTTCATCTTTTCCATTTGCATCAAAGATCTTATGCATGAAGATTATATCACCGGAATTAAAATTCATGATTTCATTTGAAATGAGGTCTTGTTAAACACAACGGTTGACTTGACCAGTAACTCAATTCACACAATGCTAGAACGAGGGTAAGAAAGATGTCTTTCAGGTGGATCAAATTGTTCCTAAAAATCCATTCCCAGTGGAATTATTTTTTCACAAATTTGATATGGAAAGATGTGCATCTGAAAATCTCATTCATTTCTGCAGGATTGAATCAGTCCAGCTAAAATACAAATCTCTGACCAAAAAAAAAAGTAGTGTTACTTGTCGACGAAGTCTTGATGCAGCATCAAAATCCATATCCACCCTCATAAAGATATAGAAGACAAAGACCATGACTCACCGGATCTGATCTTCTCATGCCGCATAAATTTCAATATAATCTATGATAATTAAAGAAGACTAGACTTTGTGTTGTGCATATTTTTCCATAAAAAAATCTAATTGAACAAAGACGGAGATATATTACTATAGAACATGGTGATATATGCAGCACTATCACGTGACATATTTGAGGCTATTCTTTTCCATGAGAACTGCTAAATTAATTATTACTGATTTCTTATGTGTATATGTTTTCTGATATTTGTAAATAGTAAAGGACGAATTTTCTTTTAAAAATTCATATTTTAGGTATTTTTAAATAATGTCTCATCTTTTCGTTTTTCTCAATCAATACCCCTAATTCAAAAAATATCTAAATTATTTCTCAAAATAAATTCTTATAATATTTTTGATTTTATAATCTTTTTATAATGGTAACTAAAGCATTATGAAACCTACTTAAAAATACTAATAAAGGAGTCAAATAAAATTAAAATATATTAGAAACCATTTGATACATCATATTATGATTTAAATAAGTATTTTAGGAATAATATCACCCAAATAAAAATAAAATTTTAGTTTATTATAGTGCTTTGATCATCATAATAAAAATATTATAAAATCTATTTAAAATATTTTTAAATAATAAAAATAAACTATTAATCTCTATTAAGCCAATTACAAACCTAAAAAATATGATATTTTACTAAACGCAAAAAACCTAATATATTTTCACTTATAGTATTTTTAGTGTTTCAATAAAAATACTATAAACGGAAAACAAGCCAAATAAAAAATTATGATAGTTTAAAAATTGTAAAAAGAATTAGAGTAAAATTTTAATGAGAATTTTTTTTAGAAGTATTTTGGATATTTTTAAATTAAGAGTACGGTTTTAAAAAAATAAAACGAGAAGAGATAGGTATTTTTTAGGAAAATGGCCGAATAATAATAAATGCCATGAGGACTAATATGACAAAACTCCAAAATTACCCGCCCAGTGTTTCTTGTCCGAGTATGAAGCGACGAATCCAATCCATCTCTCACTCGCGTGCACGCCTCTTCGCTTCGTTCTCCTTCCCATCTCTGCCGACTAGATGGCCGAGCCCCGAACCCTACCATCCAATTCGGCGAGGGCGCTGCCTGATTCAGACGAGTTCTGGCGGGAGAACCCCGGCGGCGGTTGGGCGACGGCGGTCGTCGTGCTCCTCCTTCTCTCGTGGCAGCTCCTGCGGCTCTTCTTCTCCCGTCGCCACCGGGCGGCCTCCGTAGCTGCGGGATCGTCGCCGGCCTCGACCACGATGGGGAGTTTGGAAGAAGGTCCTTCGGCAGGGTTTGTCCAGGATCTCATGATTTCGATCCCTCTTTTTTTGTTTTGTTGCGAATGGTATCGGTTTGACACTGAAAAAAGAGTTACTTTAGATGAATAAGGTTCGCGTGGATCTTTCTGCAGGATATCTAAGCTCATAACTGATGCTGATCTGAGAGACTTGATGGTTAGTTTGGAGGGGAATCTCGAAGAAAATGAGAGATGGGAAGATGTGATTGAGAAAAGCAGTGATCTTGTGTCCTACAAAGCGAAGTGCTGCCGGCCAAAAGTATGCTTCTGACTAATTTGTTAAGACGAAACTGTTATGTACCCATGAATTTTGGGCTTTTGGCACTTTATTGTTTGTTATATAGTGTGATTTTAAGCGTTTGATCATTCACTAATTCAGTCATTTAAACCAGTTACTACAGCATCATTTTTTCAGACATCAAAATGGACTCATTGAATCTCAATATGGTATTTCTTTAAAGTTTCTAATGTAACAAGATAGAAACTTAATTCTTATGAATGCTTGAACGGCTTTGTCAATTGTTCATGACTTCATGATGGCATTATGTTTATTTTATTTATTTATTTATTTTGGTAGAAGCAACATATAAAATTAACAGGGATAGTGGCATGTCGGCTTGTAACGCGTTCTGTTTTAACAGGGATAGTGATATATAAAATGACTTCATGATGGCATTATGGTCCCTTTTCCCCCCTCTTTTGGCGGGGAAACTTGCTACATCTCTTGCTTAAAACATCAATCAGATGCTGATGATCATTGCTTCCCTTGGTTCTATAGAAGTTATTTGTGAAATCTAGTCAGAACTGACACCTGCTTAATTGCAAGAGATGATCTTCTTTCTCATGCTTGATTGTTTTGTTGCATCAATAACCTTAACCAGCTATAACACTTGATTGTTTTTGTACGTAACTATGTGTTCAAGTCCCTGGTCTGCAGTATAGCTCAAGGGATGGAAAAAACAGTGCCTCCTTAGATACTTTTCCTGATTTTTCATGCAATTCCAAGATTCAAACAGCTCTTGTAAATAAAGTCTAGTTCAATTCTTGCACTTTAGCGTTGCCTAAATGTCACATTCTTTAATTTGTATCTTAGTGTTCTTTATTTTAAGGGTGGACTACTGCAGAGACTTCCGCCAATGTAGTGTTTGTAGAGCAATCCAATCTTCTATTTAAGCAAATTGTGGAAGACATTTACTTCAAAACTTTCATCTGAATTTTACTGTCATGGTTTCACAGGATGGTCCCCTTAAATACCTTAGTGTTACAACATTCGAGAAATGTTCGGCAGAGTTATTAAGGGATTTCTATATGGATAATGAGTACAGAAAAGAGTGGGACAAGATTTTGATTCAGCATGACCAACTGCAAGTTGATGAAAATAGTGGGACAGAAATTGGGCGTTCTGTAAAAAGGTTTCCACTCTTGACCCCAAGAGAATATGTATTAGCATGGCGTGTGTGGGAAGGAAAAGACAGAACTTTCTTTTGCCTTGTTAAGGTAATGTAAACAAATATTTATCAGCCAGCAATCTTGCAGAGATAATTGGACACATATATAGTGGCTTTATCATGCTCAATTGGTGGTATATGTTCTTTTTCTGAAATCTTTTGGAGTTTATGCAGCATAATATATCTTTTATTATTATCGTCCAAGCTTTGCTTTTAAACTGACAATTTGGAGTAAGAGATACTTATAGGATCATCCATTAGGTCTATCGCATCATTTTTTTTTTCTGATAATACAGCAAACTTGAGGATACACATTAGTTTAATGAAAGAAACCCAGATATTGTATCTTACAACTGAAATAATGATAACTGAAGATGAACCACATTTCAAGGTATTGTCACCTATCTGATAAATGAATTTAGTGCCTATTGCTAATGTTGTTGCAAATAGGGTGGGCAAACTGATAGTAGCAGATGTTATTACAGAAAATAGATGTGAAATAGAAATATCTTATTTTACCACTCAGAATTTCTGAATCTCGGATACTCATTTTCAATCATCAAGATATGGCCAACAATAGAATTATTCAAGTATATGGTTTTGTAAATGAGGCATGCAGAGTCATCTCAGATGACTGTGCCCATCAATTGAGGACATTGTCTTTGCTAAAAACAAAATGATGGAAATAGTTGACCCAAATTAGTCAAGTTCTGAAGACTTATTCTTATATATCTCGCAGCCTTTCAAGAATTATGAGGGTGTTAGCTATGAAGAACTTAATAATACATCTCAATGTCTTGGGATCAAATTTTGCTTTCATAGCTTAACTTTCATCAGAAAGAAAGAAAGAAAAAATTGAGAATTATCGCTTTTTATATTTTCTAACTTTGCTCTGATGTCCTTTTTTCTCTAAAAATTAAAATATTTTTTATTGTTTTTGTAGGATTGTGAACATCCTCTAGCTCCTCGGGAAAAGAAGTATGTTCGTGTTGGTTTTTTCAGATCGGGTTGGTGTATAAGAGAAGGCAAGAAACTTCTCTTATCAAGTTTGCGATAACATTGTTGTTGAGTAACGTGTCATCTAACAATTGCTCTACTAGTTGCTTGCATCAACTTCTCTTGTTTTTCTGGAATGCATGGTTTGACTAGGTTCATGGTTTCCAATATACATAATGCTGGTTCGTTGTTATTATATAGTTGTAGTCTATGATAATGAAATTTTATAATCTTTAAATTTACCATTAATGTCAGTTAATGTGTAATGAAACCCTTGCCTTCGAAATCTACTAAAAGATTATCTCCAATCTCAAACCATGCTTGCATGAAATATTTCTGCTATCCTGTCACAGTTGAAAGATTATCTCCAATCTCAAACCAGGACTTAGAATTAACAATAAATAATAGTAATAGATTTAATAATCATAGATTTATTCGTAAAATTAGAGCTAATGAAGTAAAGGCTGCATTAAAGAAGATGAAAATAACTAAAAGTGTGAGACCTAATGATATCCCTATTGTGGTCTGAAAAAGTTGAAGGGACGAGGGAGTAGCTTGGTTAAATAGCTTATTTAACAAAATCATGAGATTTGAAAGGATTTTGATGAATGAAGAAAGAGTTTTTTAGTACTAATTTATAAAAATAAGGATGACATATAAAATTGTTCAAATTTATAGAGGAATTAAAATCATGAGCCATACTTTATAACTTTAGGAAAGAGTTATCGAAAGTAGGATTAGGCTTGAAACAAAAATATTTGAAAATTAATTTGGTTTTATGCTTGGAAAATCAACCATAGAAGCTATTTATTTATTACGATAATTAATGAAAAAATATAAGGAGAAAAAGAAATCCTTACGTATGATTTTTATTAACTTAGAAAAAACATATGAGAGGGTTCCTAGAGATTTATTATGGTAGGTTTTAGAAAAGAAAGGTGTATCTACTAATTATATTGATGTTATTAAAGATATATATGGTAATATAGTTACTAGTGTTAGAACTATAGTGATTGTGTCTAATGAGTTTCCCATTAGCATAGGATTACATCAAGGATTCGCATTAAGTCCCAATCTTTTCACATTGATAATTAATAAACTTACTAGTCACTTACATGATAGATCTCTCTGGTGTATTTTATTTGCTGATGATATTATCTTACTTAATGAGAGCCTAAGTGAAATCAATTATAAACTTGAGCTATGGAGGCAAACCTTAAAAACTAAAGATTTTAAATTAAGTGTGACTAAAACTAAATATATAAAATATAATTTTAGTGATTCTAGAAATAGACAAGAGAATATAGTTAAATTGTATGGACAAGAAGTCGTTTTAAGAAAAGACTTTAGGTATCTTGAATCAATTATCTAATAAGATAGAGAGATTGCTGAAGATATTATTCATAGAGTAAAAACAGTATGATTAAAATGACGAGGGAAGTCACAAGTCTTGTGTGATCATCAGATATTTTTTAGATTAGAAGAAAAATTTTATATGACAGTTGTGAGACTAACAATGCTTTATGGATCTGAGTGTTGGGTAGTCAAGAAAAAATATATACAAAAAGTTTGTGTTACCAAGATGAGAATGTTGAGATGGATATATGGAGTTACTATAAAAAATAGAAAAAAAAATTTTATTTGTGAACAACTATGCATCACTTTGATAAAAGATAAGATGAGAAAAAATTGTTTAAGATGGTATAAGCATGTGCTGAGGAGACCGCAGGATGTGGTAGCTAAAAAAGATAAAATAATTAATATTAATGGTACATTGAGAGGCAGAGAAAAATCTAAAAAGTTTTAATAGAAATTATAAATAAATATTTAAGTACTTTGAACTTAATTAAACATGACTTTTTATAAATCTCAATGGTGGTAAAAGATCTATGTAGCCAACCCCAAATAGTTGGGACTTATGGCTTTGTTATTGTTGTTATTGTTGTGTCACAGTTGTCAGACAAGTTGGAAAAGTTTACTTGTGGTTGGTTGTACAAAATCAAGCTCTTTATTGATATCAAAATCATCAGTATATGGTAACATCTGATACTTCAATAGAACAATCAAAACAGCCTGAAAACAGTAGTGTATTATTTTTTACCTGAGCTTGGTTCTGAATTCTATGCATTCAAATTATTAGTTGATTATATTAAATCTTCTTTTAATAGTTGATAAAGATAAAACACTACAAATCTGGTTTTAGCAGTTATATAAAGTTCAAAGAACGTGAATTATTCATCAGCATAGCTCTTTGGCAACTGTATATCCTTTTTTTTCATCTCTCATCTTCCTTTTATCTCTGGTGGTGACTGGATGAAGCTTTCGGTTGCAGTTCCTGGTAGGGATGCATGTGAGATAACAATGGTGCACCAAGAAGATGCTGGACTCAATATTGCTATGGCAAAACTGGCATTTGCCAAGGGAATATGGAGCTATGTGTCTAAGATGAATAGCGCACTGCGTCAATATTCTTCCCATCCTAGTCGTTCAATATTGGTCCCCATTCTTCTTAGACTTACTAAAAAGGTCAGCATTAGTAGTCCAACTTCAAGTTGTTTAATAGTTCTTTGATGGAAAGGAATAAAAGAGAATCAGATTCTCACCATTTAAGTTTTCCATTTAATCTTAGCAAAATAAGGGTGTGTGTAGATGTAACCAAGCAAGATAGATATATTTCTCAAATGCAGCTGGTTTTTGCTGTCTGCATTGTTATGTGGCTTTACCTAGATAAAGTTTAGGTCATCTGTGTGCAAGTTTCTTTTTGAATTAGTGTTACTCGTTGTAAATAATCAGAAGTTTTCCCTGGTCTCTCATATTGTCTAGAACAGCTTTTACCTTCTGAAAAGGGCATTTGAATAGATCTATGTTTATCTGAAATTCTAAAATTCAGTTGCAGCTAATTATCTGTAATATATGATGCAATAAATTGATTCTTTGGCATCCTTGACAACAGGTGGGTATTGTTTGATATTCTTGCTTCTAGCAAAATGCCTTCCTCATCATGTTTCAATAAGATAAATATGACTAGCAATTGTTGGAATCCATGTGGTTCCCTTTTTCCCCTACTAACATGAACTCCTGCCTAATAAGCTGCATGCTTTGAAGGCTCATGCTTGACCATCTCTGTGGTGGCTTTTATTTGCTAGCACCTATGCCAATTGTTCAGTTCATCACAATACCACTGCAGTTGTTTAAAAGGCTTAGCCATGCAATGTCAGTACATGGTCAAACCTGTTAGCACCACCACTGAGTTCTTCTGTCTTGTCCGCTGTAATGAAGACAGATGGGTTTGTTGGTCAATGTAGCCATGCTGCTTTATGCATCTGTAAACAATTTCCTTAAGGAAGTTCCGAGTTGATGAAATCATCAAAGAACCTAATTTTTTAAAACTGAAGTAGATGTTTTTTCCTGACTCAGGTCCCACCAGAGTTGGAAACCAATGCTGCTGAGACAAGTATTCAGAAAGTTAAAGAGAGATCAGGCAATGACTTCGGCAGTCAAAGTAGAGTGGATATTTCACAGAAAAACACATCTAGATCTTCAAAGAAGTGGATAGCAAACGGGCTTTTGCTTCTTGGTGGCATCATTTGCCTTTCTCGACGCCAATCTAACATTGGCACCCAGCTGGCCATGGCATGCATTTTAAAGAAGCTTATGAACAATGGAGCAGAGTCAAGCCAAGTTGAGTCTGCCCAACTTAGACCAGATCGTCGAAAGACCAGACATATTGGTTGATTTTCATCAATAAACCTTCTTCAGCCTGCTATAAAGTCCTGTCTCGCAGGACATCTAACTGCTCCAGTGTTCAGTTGTTTATGTAATCTCCATGCCGTCATGATGCATGTTTTCTTTTTTTTTTTCCTCGAATGTAAGAAGGAAGCAGTGGTGTATTTTCTTAAAAGGTCATCTAGTTGTTAATAGTGATTGCCGAATGCATTGCCTTGATTGGTACGGCAATCAGTCATTTGTTTTGGGATGGTTAATCATCCAGATGACAAAATTAACTATAGTGCACTGTGATGCACCAACAATGCAACAAGGATCTAAAGGTGTATTATTGAGATCATATAAATGTTTTCCTAATTGTTCTTTTTTTCCTTTAGTCATGTACCAAAGATTTAAAGATGTATTATTTAAACTTATTGACCTACACAAACTTGGAACAATGCCACAGATGAGTCTTTGTTTCCTGAACCTGCCTCTGGTAGAGAGGCCTTGGTTAGGTTAATGTACTGTTGCACATTTCCTTTCCTTTGCAAGGATTTTTCTAGATCATCCGGATCAAAGCCGCGAGCCTTTTCTAATAAATTTCTAGTTGGTCTGGAACTGTCAACATGGAAAAATGATTATGAATTCCACCCATCAATTTTATGCTGTGTAGATTTAATCCAACTTAAGGAAGCCTTAAGAGATTAGATTATAGGTCTTATCTATATTTTGATAAGAGGAACTCTTCTAATTTTTTATCCTAAATCATATGATCTCACCTATAAATAGACAAAATCTCGAACTAAAAATACATAAATATGCAAATATACAAATAAGAAGATATAAAGATACGTGATATTATTAAGAGATTATATATCTTCTCTCCTCTTTATCACTAATCCAGTACTCACAATGGTATGTGAAGGATAGGGAGAGAAGAAAAGACGAATCTAATTCTTATTATAGATCAACATCATTATAGTTTTCAGATTTAATGACGATCCGCCCGCATATCAAATAAAAGCTTTTTGAACCACGTAGAAAAGTATGCTCATAATTTAGATTTATTATTATTTGATTTCAAATTTTGACATTAAAATTTTTCATATAACTAAAGCATAATGATAGTTTTTATAATCACAAATAGTATTAGAGCCAAATTTATGAAATCAAATACTTTAGATCTATTTGTTAGTATTATACGCTTGCAAAAAAGTATTATTTGGTTTTTATTTACTATGCATAAATGATTTGTCTGCAGTGTCGATTTGCTTTTCTATTTAATCCATCCTATCATTTGTTTGTGGGCGATGCGAGGTTTCTTGTGCTTAATTAATGGAGCACCATCGACAGCTTTCTATCGATAATAGTATTGTTAAAAGCAATGGCCTTTGGTGATCACTAGTCTAAATGCAAGCATTGTAGGGTGCGACAGCCTTATGGTGGCTGCACAACATCACTACATGCGATGGTTACGCAAAGTCGTTGTGTACGACAACTTTGGCCACTATTGTTGTGTTTGACAATTGCAATAATACCATTGCGACAACATTTACTGGTTGCGGTTGACGTCACTGAACGCCAAAAGCCAACGGGGTTACTAGGCGACGTGTGTATAGCCACATCATGGCAATCATGAGGATCGATAGGCGACATGTGCGTACAGTCACATGTGGGTAGAGGAGGCCGCGCGCAAGCGATGGTTGTCCATGGTGGCGACGACTACGCCATGCGCAATGATCAGAGAGTAACAATTAGGATTTTTAATTAAAAGGATAGGTTTATCCCTCATAAATCAAATAATTTCAATATGTGTCCTTAAGTTTACTTTTCAATTATGTCATTAAAAAATTAAAAATTAATATTATAATTTTAATTAAAATTATAGTTTTACCCTTCAGAAATAAAAAATTATTGACTCATATCCTTAATTATAAAATATATTAATTTGATTTATTTTAATCAAATGCTTTGATCATGACTTTATTATGATTAATTGATTGGATTTAGATTCGATTAATTAAGTCTTGATCAAATTCGAAGAAAAAAATTAAATTTTGATTATTTTTTATTTTGTTCAACTTTAATCTTAACGAGCCTAATTGGGTGAATGGTTGACCCAAATCTATAAGTTTAATTTAGGTAGCCTCATTTTGGGTTTGCTAAATTTAGTATAGTTAATTGGTATAAGGGTTTCATGTGAAATTAAAAAATATATAAATTATAATTTTTATGATTTTCTCATATGACATATTGATAATATTTTGCATATAATAAATAAAAATTTTAATTATTATTCTTAGATATTTATTTGATTATTCACATGCATATGTTTGAAATTATAAAATAATATTTATTTTTATATAGATATATTATTTATGTTTCATCATGATTACAATTATCAAATGAGTTTTTTATATTGATTAATGTTTGATAATTATTATAGTTATTATTTTTTTTATTATTGAACTATTTGATATAAATTAGATTAAAAAATTTTGGTGAATATTATTTGTAACTCATATCCCTATATTTTATCTAATTGGTAGTTGCTAGAGTAGCTTAAGATGATAGACTTATGGAATGTAAATTACAATAAAGATTTTATCATTTATAAGATATTTTAAATTATATTTTATATTATTATATTGATCTTATAGTCGTCAAAGTGGCCTACGCCAATAACTTATAAAATTATATTAAGAAATTAATCTTAAATTATATTAAAAATAATATTCATAATGAGATACATAATTAAGAGATTTAAATAATCCCAAAAGAAGATCTACTTTGAATAATTATGTGATGTGAGAAAATGATATTATTTTGGATATCCTTATCTTTTAGGGTTATAAATCCAATGATAGTAATACTATTCCATAGGGATGGTATTAGTCTTCTATAAATATTTTTGTATGAACATTAGATATCTTAATATTTTACCCAAAGGTGAAATAGAAATGATATTAATAGTTTAACATTTATTAAAAATCTCAAAATATTAATATTATATTATTATATTTTAGTGATATTTTCTTCATTGTATGTTGATAAATATCCCTATATTTTTTAGATTAAATTATTATAAATAATTTGATCATATGTAATTTACATTGTGTATGTTAGACATTGCTCAAACTAGTTGAAAGGATCACAAACTTAACTAAAAAAAGTTATATAGAATAAATAATTAAGATAAATGATCCAAAAAGGTCTAAAAGACTCGATTTTATGATAATTATTAATAATATTTAGACTTCATTATATTATACAACTAGTACATTGAATATTTTAAGATTAATTTAAATTTACTAATAAATTATTAGTTAATATATTAATAAAAGAATTGATCAAAATTTAGTTTGACAGAATTTGAGGAATCAAGATTATATTCTCAATATGGTTGACAAAGCTATAAACTCAAGAACATTGAGCATGAATATGGTTGAGTCCTTTCTCGTATAATTTATTTTTAATTTTATTTTTTCTTAACTTGGCTCATTTAAAATTTACTAAGAATAAGTAAAACTTAAAGAATCCACTAATATATGTGCTTAGAAATAATTAAGATTAAAATGAGAAAGACTCATAATATTTTGAGTACTACTTAAGGAGGAGTGGATAACAATAAAAAGTTTTAAAGCATAAATCACCTAAGTTTATAAATATTATATAAACTCATAAAAAAGAATTTTTATAATCAAGTAGTACTTCTATGGTAAGAAAGATGATACGAAGGACTATAAGGTTTTAGTTTGAAAGAGAAAGCTATAACTTTGACCTTTGTATGTTTTGGATCAAAAATTATAAAAATTATTTTCTAATACTTAATAGATTGATTATGTTGCTTCAACATATATTAGAAATAATAGAGATTCGATTTATCATAGAAACTAGTAGAAAATAAAATATTAATTATTACAAGAAATCATTTTAAAGTGAAAACAATAATAGATGTTACTTATCACCTATGCCTATGGATAATTCATTTGATGAATTTTGAGGATGCATGTATGCTCATATAATTCTAGAAATTTTGATTCATTATCAAGGTATTATTTCTATTGTAAACTCAAATATATTTATAATTCAATAACCTTTTGAATTATGTATAATGGTTTATATAAAATTAATGTGAATTTTGAGTTTATAATAATCTTATAATTAAATATTAGAATGGAACATAGTTTCATGAACTCCTTGAGATTATATATACTTACATTTATGGGTTACTTTATGTTCCTTATCTTAGTGGAAAGAGATATTTTATCACCTTTATAAATTGTCTATTGATATATGACTATCTAAGGACTCTTAGTGCCTTTAGGTATATATAAATGAAGTCGAGATACAATTCAATAGAAAAGTTAAAATTATCATATCTAATAAGGGTGATATATTTTATGATAGTTATGATAAACCCAATCATAATTTTATTTTTTCGCTAGATTCCTAAAAAAGCATGATATTTATACTTAATACATTTTACCAAATGTGCCATAGTAGAACAATATTGCTTAAAGGCAAAATCATTGTGAGACCTTAATAAGTTATTCTTCTATACTTAAATTAATATAAGGAAAAACTCTAAAGATAATTACATATATCTTAGATAGGATTCCTAATAAATAAATTACATTAATTCTTTTACATTATGAATTGATCGGATACCTAATTTGATATATTTACATATTTAGGATTGTCCTACAAAGATAAACATCTTTAAATCATATAAAAATAAATTTGGTCCAAAGATTATTCTAGATATTTTATTATGATCTAAGAAAATTCAAAGAGGTATATATTTTATTGCTTTGATTATAGTATAAGGATAATTGAATTGGGTGATGTAAGATTCTTAGAAAATAACGAATTAGTGGAAGTAAAAAATCTTAAAATTTTAATTTTGATATTTAGAAAATATAGGTTGATATTCCTTTATCATTTTATATTTGAGATATTGTTATTCCTCAAATCACTAAATGATTTAATTAAGATGAATAATAAAATAACATTAGTAAACTCCGACATAGATATCATTGTTGATAAACTTATAAAATAATCGCAATTGATAGCTTTAAGAATATCCAAAAGGAAAAATAAACCTGTCATTTCTTATTATTATATATTATATCTATAAAAATTAAATTATGATATATGAATCAAAAAGATCTTTTATTATTTTAACAAGTTACAAAAGGTAATGATTATGAAAAGTAATACGATGCAATAAAGGAAGAGTTAAAATCAATAAGCCAAAATAGTATTTGAGAACTCATTCAATTATCTAATAATTATAAAAAAGTTTGTTATATAAACATAACTAAATTAGTAATATCGAAAGACATAAAACTAGATTTGTAGTCAAATATTTTATTTATAAAAAAATACATCAACCATAATTATATTTTTTTTCTAGTTTTTAAAATAAACTTGTTTAAAATCATGATGATATTAGTAGCTTATTATAATCTTGAATTATATCATATGGATATAAAAATAAGTTTTTTGAATAGGAATTTAGATTTATGTAGGTTAAATTAAATAATTGATAAAAAATAAAAGAAATATAAAATTTGGTATGTAAATTTAAAAAATTAATTTATAACCTTGAACAAGTTTCTTGATATTATTACTTCTTTTATATTTAAGAAAAACACCATTGATCAATATTTATATTTGAATATCAGTTAGAGTAAGTGTATTATATTGGCCTTATATACGGATAATATTTTTCTTACCATTGGTGATATTAGTTTATTATATTGAATTAAAAAATTTCTCACCAAGAATTTTAAGATATATGATATGAATTAGATATTTTATATTATTGGCATTGAGATATTCATTGATAGATATCAAGGATTGTTAGGACTATCTCAAAAAAGATATATTAATCGAGTCTTAGAAAGATTTAATATATAATATATGTTTAGCAAATAACAAAATTAAAAAATTTTAATCAAAATAAATATTTAAAAATAACTTAGAAATAATTAGATAAATAAAAATATTCATTATGTATATACAATTGGAAGTCTATTATATGCTTAAGCCTATATTAGATCATATATCAATTTTATAGTTAAAATAATAGGTATATATTAGAGTTATTCATGAATGGAAACACTAAAAGACTACAAAGAAAGTAATAAGATATCTAGAAGAGATAAAAGATTATATACTTATATATATAATTAGATCAATTTAAAATTATAGTATTTTTCAAATGTTGATTCTGTAAATTATCTCGATAACATAAAATCTACTTTACAATTTATATCTATATAAGTTGGAGGAACAATTTATATATAAGAATATAAAGTAATATATTATTATATTATTAATAATAGAAACTTATTTTGTGATATGATTTGAAGTTATTAATCAAGCTTTATGATATAAAATTTTATCTTAAGACTTGGTGTAGTCAGATTTAATTACTAAATCGCTGAAGATACTTTGTGATATATCACAATAGTTTACTTCTCTAAGAATAATAAGTACTACTGTAGATTTATGCATTATAGTATAAAATACTTGATGATTAGAGAAAAAGAGTTCATAAAAATTAATGTCAATCAATAACTTGAGTTCTACTGTACTAATTATTAATCCATTCAGACTTACAACCTACAATGTTTGAAAGAACATATTATTATAATTGGGTTTGTGAATAACCCATAAAAGATATGGTGATGCATATCTAAGTGGATATTATAATTGATATTCTTATTTACGAAATTAAAGTTATTTATTTTTACTATATATATATAATTATGTTTGAATGTATTAATATAATTATTTTGATAAGATAAATTACATGGGTCATTCTAGACTACATTAGAAAGGGTTAACAATATTATAATATATAAAAAGAAGTATGACATGGATAATGTACAACTTATGATTTGTATTGATAGTAAAACTTAATATGGTATTATGCTCATTGAACTTATTGAACTATTTTATAAAATTCGTATGTACGTATAAAATAGTTTTTCAAAGTTTTAAAATATAATTAAATAAAACTATTTTTAAATAAAATTTTATTTTATTTTATTTTTATTTTATTTATTTTATATTTTATAAATTAATGAGTTAAATGGAAGAATGAAGTTCAATTATGATAGGATTTCTTAGGAAATGATCTTCATATGAGAGACTCTTCTAATTATTTATCCTAAACTATTTGCTCTCGTCTATAAATAGATAAATCTAAAAACTAAAATATAGTATACGGATACACAAATACATAGATAATATGAGATAGATAATATGAGATGAAGATAAATGACTATCACATAAACTAATTAATATTAATGAGATATTACATATCTTTTTCATAACGATCTTGTTATAATAGAGAGGGGAGAGAAAACAAATATAATTCTCTTTAAATATCGATATTGCTATAATCCAACAACAATATGATCGTAGATCAGATAAAAATTTTCTGAATAATATAAAAAATATATATCATAAATTTAAATATATTATTATTTATTTTTAATTATTAATATTAAAACATTTATATAATACAAATATTATGTCGTGGTCTTCGCTGAGTATCAGCCGTAGCAACTTCTCGACCTCTCTGGTTGCGATCAATGTCGTTGTGATACTCGTAATGTCAATACGGAAGCAAACCTTGGACAGCGATCTCCGAGCTGGGCGAAGAGGCCGAGACAAGGCGACATTCCAAGACGTGCTTTGGATTCTCCACCGTCGATGGCATCTCTTCTCTCAGAAGACGAAGAAGGCAATAAGATATCAATGTCATCCCTGATCGCATTCTGTGAAATAATATGATAACTTACATGTCCCAGCAAAAATATACACTGGGCGAGGCTTTTTCGTAGTGTCGTTGAATGTCTAAGGGCATTGCTGTATTACGAGGTTGGCTGCTTGCTTGGGGAGCAACTAATGTGATTACGCGTGGGTCCCACAGAGAAAACGCAATCAAATGTGCGGGTACACGACATGCCGGTCCTCCGAAGTGGGGTGTTTATTACCAGGTTTTACCGTTTCCGGCGCCGACTCTTGCTCGTATCCTCCTCCTCCTCGAAATAAATACCAAACGAAACGAAACGAATCATATTTCCCGCTTCGCTCCTCTCCTCTATCCTCTCTTTCTCTCTCTCCCTTCCCTTCCCTTCCCACAATCCTCGCGACCCAGAGAGCCTCGTTTGCCGCGGCGATTAGAAGGGACCGAATCGCCTCCGAGTTCCACCGTAACTGCCTTCGCCGACGCCGCTGCAGCAGAGGATTTCCGGGGTCCGTCAAGGCAGGCCATCGGATCAGGGGCGGGCGAATGGACCTACGGGGTTGAGGCTCTCTTTCTCTCTCGGCCCCCAGGGAAAGGAGGGAGCCGGGGGGAATCATGGGGAGCTGCCTTAGCTCGATAGACCCCTTTTCCCCTAACCAGGCCGGATCAGGTGATCTTCCCCTCTTTAATCACACATCAATTCCTTTTCGTTCTTAGTCCATCGTAGAATCTGAAACACGGCATTACGAACTAGGTTGTGTGGTTAATGATTGCCTTTCATGATTGGAATACAAGCAATATATATATGTATGTATCAAATTAACATCAAAAGCAAATTCAAACTCAACTTGTTTGTTTGTATTCAAGCTCCTATGGAGCCAGTTCGAGTTGATCGTGAACTAGCTAGTAATGAGAGGAGACATTTTGTTACTGTCTTAACGATTCAATATATAATGGATTTTTTATTGATATAAACCAAAGCTTATATGTTATCAAGTTAACATGAAAAGCAAGCATTAATCTCAATAATCTGCACACACAACCTAGTTTGTAGTGTCATTCTACTTGAAGAAATCCTATGAACAATGGACATACAACCTAATTGGTAAGGGAGATTACTTTGTATTATAGGGATACAATACATAAACCCTTCAGCACAGCTATTCCGAGCTTTAATATGGAGATTACTGCTTTCTTAAAGGAGAAATAAAGAACATCACTTAGTCTAGTCAATATCTGTATATATGTTAAGGTACAGATTATGGTGCAATATCTGGTAACAAATGTTGTAACTCTGGATAAATAAGTAACTTTTCTAAGTAGATGTGTTACATATGTATTACTTCTGCAAGTCCGGTAGCTGTACTTCTCCTTGTATTGACAACTACTTGCATTTCACCATGAAAGACTGAATAAACAAAATGTTTCGTTACTTCATGGCTGACTCTTTGTAGTTATTATGTTATGAGCATCCTGAAGTTTAGGCTGTTCAGACTTGGATACAATTCAATCAACGCTTCCAATTATTTAAAGGATTTTAGTATGAGTGGACTTAACGATGACCATATTTTTTTGCTGCAAATAGTTGTAACTGCAAGTACTAATCAACTGAAACCTTCCTCGGTTCAAATTGGTAATGCTTCTTTAGCATCAGCTCCTACCCGAGAACAGAATGTTGCAGAGGCGACCAACAATGTTGCGAGTTTGCCTGTGACAATCAAAGACGTGGAAGACTTCCGACAGATGCCTGGCTATGGCAATGTCCAAACATTTACATATGAAGAATTGAGGCTGGCTACCAAGAACTTTCGTCCAGATTTAGTACTTGGTGAGGGCGGGTTTGGCCTTGTCTACAAAGGTACTATAGATGATAATGTCAGGCCAGGTTTTGAGTACACTCAGGTTGCTGTTAAAAGGCTTAATCCGGATGGACACCAGGGAGACAAGGAATGGCTGGTAAATATCATTTCTTTCACTTCTCATGAACATTAATTCCATTTACTATCATTTCATGTATGCTTCAATAATAGGGTCCCTGATAATTGATCCTCAAGTTTACTCCATGCTTGAGCATAGAACTCTGCCAACTACCATAGAGAAAATTTGAGCCGACGCTCCACTTCTCAATTACCAATAGGAGTCCTTGGCAAATCATCATTTCATTTACTTCTAGCTGATAAAGTTTTTCTATATGTCTGATCTTGAAAGAAAAAGTATATATATATATATATATATATATATATATATAGTTTCAGACAGTAAACCAATTTATATGTTGAGTTTGAATGGTCTATTCAGAGGGTTTGTAGTTCATCAGCTTCTTCCTTGTTTGTCAGGCAGAAGTCAACTATCTTGGGCACTTCAGTCATCCAAACCTTGTCAAGCTTATTGGCTACTGCTGTGAGGATGAACATAGGCTTCTGGTTTATGAGTATATGACCTGTGGGAGCCTAGAATGTAAACTCTTCAAAAGTATGATGATGATCTTATATGCTCTTATATACATTTTCCATCGTTTAAGTTGATTTCTTTGTCTAATAGGAACCATGTTTGATTTTTGGTATTCACAAATTCACTTAGTTCTGAGAGAACAATGACTATTAATTAGGTCAAGGATGAAACATATAGCTAAATGTCCTATTTTTAGATAATGAATGAATTATTTTCCCAAGTTCTCAAAGTCAGGACGAAGATAACTGACTATTGTATCATCTTAAACTTCATCATCGTCAGAGGGGTGCACTACCATGCCATGGTTGACTCGGATTAAGATAGCTCTGGATGCTGCAAATGGGCTTGCCTTTCTTCATGGAGCCGAAAGACCCATCATCTATCGTGATTTCAAGACATCAAACATCTTGCTTGATTCGGTCTGTCTTCTTCCACCCCCTCTTAACCATGTTTCTCTGTTTACAGTTTTTGTTCTTGAAAAGGAGCATAAAAAGGCCTTCATGTTTCGAGAATCTAACCAGTTAGCTCGTTATACAATTAAGCAAGCTTCGATTATAGTAAGTTGGCAAGTCTGGTTTGTCTCTTGGTATAAGAATTCAAGTATCCAAAAAAGATGGTGTCACATCTAGAAACTGTATGTTCGATTTAAACTTGAAGTTGTTCCTTTATGTTCTTATCAAAATTATTTTAAATTGATTTGTAGCAGATGAATTAGTGAAAAAATGATAAAACTTACTTTATGTACTGGAAATGTGCAAAAGATTGTGATGGTGTTTGTGAGAACAGTCAGTTTCTGTTTAATTAAAGACAACTGATCATAATGAAACAGTCATGCATTTCAGCTTTAGAAGTGAGTTTTCATATTATTTGAAGACCCTTTCTTAATGCAGGAGTATAATGGAAAGCTTTCCGACTTCGGCCTTGCGAAGGAGGGACCTATGGGAGAGCAAACACATGTTTCCACCAGGGTGATGGGAACCTTTGGTTATGCAGCTCCCGAGTACATAATGACTGGTAAGTAATAAAATTGAGCTTGGCATTACCTTCCAGTAATCCATACCATGTGGTATTTCGCTCTTTACATCTTAAACGCCATTCGTTTTGGTCATTCATTGCCAGTAAATTATGCATAGAGATTGTGCATGATCTGTTTGTATGTCAAATCTTACACTGCAAAGGAAAAAACAGAATGAAAATTAAAAATAATGTTAGTATTACAGTATAAACTATGGTAATATTTTATTAATACTTAATATAAACTGAAACTCTTTTCTAAATGTTTTAACTCAATAAAAACATTTGTCGCGGCATCTCTCTTCATTTCATCTAATTTTCAGTTTACTATTTAGGATTTCTAACTTTATCAAAAAAAAAATTCGTATTATAATTTTCTTTGATTGTGATTTGGCAGGCCATCTAACCGCGAGCAGCGACGTGTATGGGTTTGGAGTCGTGCTCTTGGAGCTGCTCATCGGACGCAAAGCGTTGGACCGGAGCAGGCCAAGCCGAGAGCACAACCTGGTCGAGTGGGCTCGCCCTCTGCTCGTCCGTCGCAAGAGGCTATTCCGCGTCATCGACCCCAGAATCGGAGGCCAGTATTCCAATGCCAACGCGGAAAGGGTGGCGAGATTGGCCTACGACTGCCTGAGCCAGAACCCCAAGGCGAGGCCGGCAATGAGCGAGGTGGTGGCCGTCCTCACAGCGGTGCTCCGCGACGAAGCAAGCCTTCCGCTGCCGGGATCAGAGGCAGCAGTGACGCTGTACGAGGTTCCCAAGGAAGACGCGCACAGCCCTGCGGTGGGGATGAAGGGAGAAGCCGCGGAGCGCTCGTGAAAGCGACAGACTTCCTATTGGTTGCAGGAGCAGCAAAAACAAACACAATAGGGTTTGTTCAAGTTTCGATCTCATCAATATCCTTATTTTCTTTATCATTAGTTAAGTTCCGACAAATACTTCTCTGATGAGTTCCCCGTATTCACATTTCATTCTACCACCACTAACCACTAAAATACTCGGAAATAAGCTAGAAAAAACAAATTGAGGCACTAAACTCAAGGCTCGAGAAGCACATAAACTGAGATGGAAACCCTCCCGAGTGTAAACTCAATCTCCTTTCAAGTGCTCTCGATCAGTTTCAAGAACAAGAGCTTTCTAACATTTTCTAAGCAAGCATGACAGCGTTTGCATGAACAAATGACGAACATCATTCTGATAATTGAATAATGAGCAAATGACACACATCATTCTTGAGTTCTCGTCTAGTTGAAGAAAAATTCCCAAGGACATAATAAACATTACGGGACACATGTAAACTTTGAGAAAGAAAAGATCATTATCATTGGCCCAATCCATCGTTGTTCATAGAACACGAAGGATGCTTAAATAATATATCACCATCTACTCCTCTATGTATTCAGTACTTCTCTCTCAAACTTACGAAAATAAACCTTTTTTCTCGTACTCTAAAGAAGATGATCTTGTTGGACTCGTTACCTATTTCTTTTTTCCTCCGGATCAAAGCACAGGATGATGACAACACACAGAATCATTGACTTACTACATCTGTATGTCATGTGTCTGCCATGTACATATTTGTATACGTGTAAGCAAAGGTAGTGCGGAACTCGCCAACTGGATCAATTCAATTGACAGTGAGTGGAAAGCCAAAGTGCTTGAGAGTAGAACAAAAGCAAGCACATACAGCAAGGAACATATAATGAATTTGTTGCAAATTGAATCAACATGTTGCAAGGGAAATAGAAAAGATATGTGAATAAGAAGTCCTTGACAACACCAAAGAGTTAAGAAAGAAGTGAGCTAGTTAACATTGCTGATAATTTGCTAGAGAAAAGAAGGTGATTTCTTTTGGAGTCACCAACAAGGATCACTTTTGCAATTGACCGAGATCTAACAGATAATAAAAAGATCGGTGAGAGTTCTCCTCAATTCCTCATTATAAAGCTATAACCGGAAAGATAAAGGAACAGCATAAATCTGAGACACACCACAGTTTGATCTCACTGCTTCATCTAACCAATATCAGTTCAAGTTTTGATTTTGCATGAAAGCGCTAAATAGATCCAATTTTTGTTAAGCAAGAAGCTTTTCCATCCATCATATTGTGGGCAAGATGTTATGCATCTTTCACACATGCTTGGCATTAGAATAGCTCAAATCCGTTGATAGAAAGTAACAACATCATGTTAGCTAAAGAGCATTGTCTGATACAAAATTCTAATATCAGATTTTGCATGAAAGCACTAAATAGATCCAATTTTCGTTAAGCAAGAAGCTTTTCCATCCATCATATTGTGGGCAAGATGTTATGCATCTTTCGCGCATACTTGGCACTAGAATAGCTCAAATCCATTGATAGAACAAGTAACAACATCATGTTAGCTAAAGAGCATTGTCTGATACAAAATTCTAATATCACAAAGCAATCATCAACAAACAGCATTGAGAATGTTATAGATTTATAGATTCGAGCGAAGTGGCAAACATAAGCATATTGTTATTTGCTAAAAAATGGCATTTTGATTGCAAACATAGCCGGAATGTTTTCATACTTAACCAGATCAAGACTCGATCAAGCTAATATAGTGCATCTAAACTACATGCAGAAATCTTGAAGTCTCATAAACCAGCAATATAAAGATGACAAGCATCAATTCAAAGCATACTGACCCGAATGCGAAGGTAATTAAGGCTTACTCGAGCGGCACCTCGACGTCTCCATCGGAGATCTCCTGCTGGAGATCCTTGGGATCCTTCCCGTCGACGGTGCAGCCGACAGAGACGCAGGTGCCGAGGATCTCCTTGACGGTGCCGGCGAGGTCCTTGGCCATGGACCTGGGACTCATGACCCTGGCGATCTCGACGACGTCGTCAAGGGAGATGTTTCCGTTGTGCTTGATGTTTTTGGTTTTCTTGCGGTCGCGCTCCGGCTCCTTGAGGGCCTTGATGACGAGGGCGGCGGCGGAGGGGACGACGGTGACCTTGGCCTGCCGGTTCTGGACGGTAAGTTTGACGGTGACGCGGAGGCCCTTCCACTCCTTGGCCGTCTCTTTGGCGATGTCCTCTCCGATCTTCTTCGGGGACAGCCCCAGGGGACCGATTTTTGGCGCGAGAGAACTCGCCGCGCCGACCTCGCCGCCTGTAACCCGCACGTAGACGTCGACGACCTGGGTCGGATCGAACTTGGGCGGCATCTCGACGGCGGCGACGGCAGAGAACCTGAGCTTTGGTGCTAGGGTTTTGCGGAGACTGAGACGGCGGCGACACCAAAGACATATATATTCTCTCGTCCTTGGACCGGTTCGTATCGACTGTTTCTGAACCCGGTTCAACTCTATGTAACAGAGACCCGTCCAGGTTGATTGATACATAGCTCAACCAATCATCAACTTGGAATGTCATGAATGACCATTCCATCTTTGAGTTAAAACGAACCATGCATTTATATTGCACGACACGAGAGGCTTTTATCGAACCGTCGTATAATTGATTGGTGGCGCAACTGCCAAGCATCGGGTAACGGATCCAGATCCGCCTATGCTTTAAATCCGAATACCATATGAAGTTCCAAGCTGTCTGCAGTCAGCCCGTAAGCACACATAACGGCGCCCTTCGCCCGTCCCCTCGTGCCCTCGACCTTCACGGTGACATTTAAACAAACAACATAGGCACAAGCCATAATAGGAAGTAGAATTCAGATCTTAGGAACGATCATCTTCCGACTTGGCGTCTTGCTGATCATCGAATGTTTGATTGGGAGTTGGCAGTCTTATTTTTCTGGTTGGTGATTTCATCGGAATGATCTGAAGCCTTACATCAAACCAACATCGCAAGAACTCATCGATCGTGCATGGCCGAGGGATCTGAAATGAAAACTACGAGAGATTTACCCCTTGTCGAATGTGCTCTGGATGTTCAAGCAAATACGTGCATGGTAAAAATTCTGTCAATGATATCGTGCCACAATTAAAGATAAGAAGTATATAACGAGTACAAAAAGGAAAGAAAGGACCATAATCTTGCATCAGCAATGTCAACAATTAACAGTGGTTGTTAATACATTCGACATGATTTATGATTTATGTGAAAAATAAATAATAATTCATAATTTTAAATATTTACATGTGAATAATCAAATAAATATCTAGGAATAATAAAATTTTTTTTAATTATCACATGTAAAATTTTATCAATATATCATATGAGAAAATTATTAAAAAATCATAAATTTATAGTTTTTCTTTAAAATCTATATGAAACATTAAATTAGGCCAATTAACCCTATTTAATTAAGCAAGCAAGGAATTAGGCTAACCAAATTGGGCTCACAAGTTTAAGCTAACCATTCACAGGCGACTCAAAATTAAAATGGATCAAAATCAAAAATTGACCAAAATTTGATTTTTTTTTTCGAATTTGATTAAGACTTAATTGATTAAGTCTAGATTTAATCAAGCAGTCAAAATATAGTCATAATTAAGTTGATTCAAAATATTTCATTAAAATAGATAATTAGTTAATTTATAATTGATGACATAATTTAGAAATTTTAAATTTCTAAAGGATAAATCTATAATTTTAAATATTTACATGTGAATAATCAATAAATATCTAGGAATAATAAAATTTTTTTTAATTATCACATGTAAAATTTTATCAATATATCATATGAGAAAATTATTAAAAAATCATAAATTTATAGTTTTTCTTTAAAATCTATATGAAACATTAAATTAGGCCAATTAACCCTATTTAATTAAGCAAGCAAGGAATTAGGCTAACCAAATTGGGCTCACAAGTTTAAGCTAACCATTCACAGGCGACTCAAAATTAAAATGGATCAAAATCAAAAATTGACCAAAATTTGATTTTTTTTTTCGAATTTGATTAAGACTTAATTGATTAAGTCTAGATTTAATCAAGCAGTCAAAATATAGTCATAATTAAGTTGATTCAAAATATTTCATTAAAATAGATAATTAGTTAATTTATAATTGATGACATAATTTAGAAATTTTAAATTTCTAAAGGATAAATCTATAATTTTAAATATTTACATGTGAATAATCAATAAATATCTAGGAATAATAAAATTTTTTTTAATTATCACATGTAAAATTTTATCAATATATCATATGAGAAAATTATTAAAAAATCATAAATTTATAGTTTTTCTTTAAAATCTATATGAAACATTAAATTAGGCCAATTAACCCTATTTAATTAAGCAAGCAAGGAATTAGGCTAACCAAATTGGGCTCACAAGTTTAAGCTAACCATTCACAGGCGACTCAAAATTAAAATGGATCAAAATCAAAAATTGACCAAAATTTGATTTTTTTTTTCGAATTTGATTAAGACTTAATTGATTAAGTCTAGATTTAATCAAGCAGTCAAAATATAGTCATAATTAAGTTGATTCAAAATATTTCATTAAAATAGATAATTAGTTAATTTATAATTGATGACATAATTTAGAAATTTTAAATTTCTAAAGGATAAATCTATAATTTTAAATATTTACATGTGAATAATCAATAAATATCTAGGAATAATAAAATTTTTTTTAATTATCACATGTAAAATTTTATCAATATATCATATGAGAAAATTATTAAAAAATCATAAATTTATAGTTTTTCTTTAAAATCTATATGACTCTATAATTTAACATAGGATATAAAATAAAATTTCGATTTTAGAGGGTAGAATTATCAAAAGAACATACACTAGAATTAAATAAATCAATAAGGGTTAAACTATAATTTCAATTAGAAACACTAAATGTCACTCTTTTCTGTGGTCGTTGTGCGAGGTACGATCGCCACCCTTATGTGTAGCTATCGCCTTCCTATGACCTCCTCGTCCATATGTGACTATGCATGCATGTCGCCCAACGACCCCCACGGTCATAACAATACCGTTATGCACACACATGCCACCCAACGACCTTGTTAGCCTTCAACGTCCAATGACATTGATCGTGGCCAATAGATATTGTGCAGCAATATTGCTACAAATGTCAGTTATTATAGGCAATGGTGATGTTGTTGCAACTGTCGCACGCAACAGCAATGTACCACCATCACAACCATCACGAACAATGATGCTACTACAATTGTCACATAGAGTGGTGTTGTGTAGCTATCATAGGGTTGCCACACCCCATAGTGTTGGGTACACAGTTGTTACCCATGATTGGGCAGGCCTGCAACCACTAGAAGTCATTGCCCTTAATAATACTATTGTCGACAATAAGTATTGATAATAGTCCACCAATCAAGCACGAGAAACATTATATTACTTGCAAGCAGACAATAGAATAGACCGGATAGAAAAATAAATTAGTAATACAAACAAATTATTCATGCATCATAAATACAAACTGATTAACACATTTTCACAAGCGAAAGGTGCTATAAAAAAAATAGATCTAAAGTATTTGATTTTACAATCATGGCTTTGATATCAATTCTAAGCTTAAAAACCATGTTTATGTTATTATTATACGAAAAACTTTGATGTCAAATATAAAATCAAATAATAATTCATAATTTTAAATATTTACATGTGAATAATCAATAAATATCTAGGAATAATAAAATTTTTTTTAATTATCACATGTAAAATTTTATCAATATATCATATGAGAAATTATTAAAAAATCATAAATTTATAGTTTTTCTTTAAAATCTATATGAAACATTAAATTAGGCCAATTAACCCTATTTAATTAAGCAAGCAAGGAATTAGGCTAACCAAATTGGGCTCACAAGTTTAAGCTAACCATTCACAGGCGACTCAAAATTAAAATGGATCAAAATCAAAAATTGACCAAAATTTGATTTTTTTTTTCGAATTTGATTAAGACTTAATTGATTAAGTCTAGATTTAATCAAGCAGTCAAAATATAGTCATAATTAAGTTGATTCAAAATATTTCATTAAAATAGATAATTAGTTAATTTATAATTGATGACATAATTTAGAAATTTTAAATTTCTAAAGGATAAATCTATAATTTTAACATAGGATATAAAATAAAAATTTTCGATTTTTAGAGGGTAGAATTATCAAAAGAACATACACTAGAATTAAATAAATCAATAAGGGTAAAACTATAATTTCAATTAGAAACACTAAATGTCACTCTTTTCTGTGGTCGTTGTGCGAGGTACGATCGCCACCATTATGTGTAGCTATCGCCTTCCTATGACCTCCTCGTCCATATGTGACTATGCATGCATGTCGCCCAACGACCCCCACGGTCATAACAATACCGTTATGCACACACATGCCACCCAACGACCTTGTTAGCCTTCAACGTCCAATGACATTGATCGTGGCCAATAGATATTGTGCAGCAATATTGCTACAAATGTCAGTTATTATAGGCAATGGTGATGTTGTTGCAACTGTCGCACGCAACAGCAATGTACCACCATCACAACCATCACGAACAATGATGCTACTACAATTGTCACATAGAGTGGTGTTGTGTAGCTATCATAGGGTTGCCACACCCCATAGTGTTGGGTACACAGTTGTTACCCATGATTGGGCAGGCCTGCAACCACTAGAAGTCATTGCCCTTAATAATACTATTGTCGACAATAAGTATTGATAATAGTCCACCAATCAAGCACGAGAAACATTATATTACTTGCAAGCAGACAATAGAATAGACCGGATAGAAAAATAAATTAGTAATACAAACAAATTATTCATGCATCATAAATACAAACTGATTAACACATTTTCACAAGCGAAAGGTGCTATAAAAAAAATAGATCTAAAGTATTTGATTTTACAATCATGGCTTTGATATCAATTCTAAGCTTAAAAACCATGTTTATGTTATTATTATACGAAAAACTTTGATGTCAAATATAAAATCAAATAATAATATATCTAAACTTATGATGCATAACTTTCGATGATTTTCAGAAAATCTTTTCAAATCTATGAGCACACCGTCATCAAATCCGAAAACTACAATAATGTCGATCTGTAAGAAAAATTAGACTCGTCTTCTTCTCTTTTCATATCATTCCTATAACCGTTATGACCAATACATTTAGAAATAAAAGAAATATAATAAAAGATCTGTATTCTCTTATTAACTGATTCATGTGATTAAAGGGAAATAAGAAAAAATATATAATATCTCAATAATGTCACGTATCAACACATTTACGTATCTATATATCCGCGTATCCAATTATTCGTATTAAGTATCTATGAGATCTTATCCTTTTATAGAGAGGATATATGATAAGTAGTTATAAAAATTTCTCCTGTTAAAGTTATTTTATGAGAAATTATAATCCAATAATCCTATCATATTTGGATTTCCTTTCTATTCACCGGTAATCGTAATTATAATCCAACCATATCCTATATATATTACTTAATTAGAGAAAGATCACATAATCTAAAACCTATAAAATTTAGCTTGCTGATTCGATAAGTAACAAAAATCCATTTTAGCTAGTATTGTTCCGAGCGAGAGCAAGATCAATTGAAGATAAAGAATTAATATGAAAGGAATCTTTATGAATAAGGGTTTGATTGTTTTTATTAAGTAAAATATCAGGATCTTGATGAGGGAAAAGATAGAGGAAAAATATTTTGAACACTTTTACAAATTTCTTTAGAAAATTTAGGGTGTTCATTAGGAAGTTCGATATAATACTTTTTATATTTTTTATAATTTTTTTAGCAGATCTAAAAAGTTCAACAAAAATACTTCTTTGATATTTATATATATAATTTATATGTAAGGATATACAAAGAATCTTTACTTAGTTTGAATTAAGAGATGATTTTATTTCTTATATTTGATTATCACGCATAGTAAACGAATGGGGACTTTCTCTACGAACACAGACAAGAAGGATAAATCATATAAATTTTGCATCGGCTTCTTTTAATTTCTGTTTTATTGTTTTATTGTTCTTTTTGTGGTGGTGGTTTACTGGTCTTTCTCTCATAACACTATGAACCTTCAATGTAGAAAGAACAAGAATGAACTCGACTGGAACATCACAATGCCAGCAATACACATGTTGATGTTGAAAGCACATCCAGCATGCAGATCTATAATTGCGAGATCCTACCAATGGGGATGCTAAAGGTCAGATTTCTACTGCCGTATTCAACCATCATTTACTTCACACAGTAAACGTAAATGTCTCACTGCAATCAGGTTAAGGAACACATCCTTTGCAGTCCCTTCACGTGCCAGCATGAAGCCACGCTACGCAGCAACAAGAGCTCTCCGCATTATTCTAAGCAGACCCCTGAACACATCTGAGAACACAGCACGCCTTGCTGCTTTTGATTTAAATGTAGCATGTTATTACCTGTTCAAACACGAGCAGGGCTCGGCCTTTTGGTTTCTGCTGCACATCTGACACACCACCGACCAGAATCAAAAGCCCTAACTGTAATGGCAGCCGGTTTTGTCCCATTACTTGCCATTTCTGTGGAGTTTCTCACTGCTCAGAAGACAAACATTAATGAGTCCTATATAGGAAATCACAATCCTTTTGCCAATTTTGCTGGAAGCTTAAATACAGAGAGAATGCAAACTCACAGCAGGGTAGAAGGTCAGCTTTAGAAACATAATGATGAAGACAACATGGTTTCCAAGATATGATTGGTTGTACCATATGCGGTGAGAAAACTTACAGAAGAGATGACAGGATATGTGATGCCCAAAGGACTTAAAAACATAGCACAGTAATTTATCTGGAGATAAATTGGTTTATACAGTAGTAAAATTCTCACAGTTTTCACCATTAGGTCCTTCCTGCTGTAGATGAAGTCTTGTAAATATATTGCAGCTTACAGTCACATAAGTAGTTTTCATTAAAGAGCACAGATCCAATATATAGAAATTTATTAGTTGGATTTGATACAGTTCATTCCTGATCAGGTGTTGCACACATTCCCATTAGTATCCTGCATAGATGTTGTACAAGAGAGGATCCAACCTCTGAATTTGCCTGCACAATATAATCTATATCGAATGTAAATATCAGAATAGCTGACTAAGCTTTGCGTGCCTAGAGATGCTTATATTTCATATTTCATATTTCTGGGATACCAACACTTTCTCATATATTTTCCCAGTTGCATATACCACCACCACATGGTTCATGCAGCTCAATAAGATCATACAAATATCCCTTCAGTACAAAATAATCAAAATACCTTGTAGTAAAGTTGGAGGAGAACCAGTGAAGCTGTGACAAATATTACTCCTGAAAATAAACATGTTGTTAGTATTGAGATGATCCTAATCATGAAACACATCTATAAAGTACAGAAGCTTTTCTTAGTGTCAACCAAAAGGAGCCTTTGAATGACTTCTGTGGACTTGAGGTGGACCCTAATCAACAAAGCCAGTGAATGATGGAAAGGTAGTGTGCCACTTACCTTGCTCTGGAAACTAAAGAACACCAGCATAAACACAACAAAGTAGTGCCTAACCTTGTCATTTTTTTCTTGGTGAAAGTCTAAAGAAACCTCTGCAGAAGCTATTTCTTTTATGGGGCATATCAGTAACATGAGACTAGGACATCAGTTCTTCCTTGAGTTCAGTAGATCTACTTGCACATGGAAGCAGCTGACAAGTAAGAAGGTAATGAATGGTAAAAGAATCAGGTAAGGCCATCAACTTACCATGAAGTCCAAAAGAAAGATGCTGAATCCCTCGTGATTGCTGCCTCTCAACTGAGCCATTTTTCACTTTTTGAGTACATATCAAAGGGGCAGATATTGCTTTGTTGATGCTAGTCTTGTTATCATCTCCTCAGTATCCTGATGCAAGTTGGGTAAAAGGCCAAGCAACCACCAAGCTTGGAGATGCTGACAACCACCATTGCAAGTGTGAGACACTGATGAGAATCTTTGCACATTGTAATCCTAGGACAAAAAGTGAAAGTGAATAAAGTAGTGATCCAGTACTAAGGAAACACAGTTATGTGCTGTAATCATATTCCACAATTCTGTGAGAAGAATAATGAGCATTGACAAAAAAAAAACAAGAGATGAAACAAAAGTAGGAAAGAGTGACAAGTTGATCCATAACTAAAGATACACAATTATTTGCAATCAGATTATGCACCAAATGTTGTTGACATCTTCCACAATTATGTAAGACATATTTGATGTGCAACTTGTGATGAGAAATGAACATTAACAGAAGAAGAAAGCAAATCTTGTGTTCCTAAAATTACAAAGCAAGAAGAAGGTAACCATTCAAACACAATCTTCATAGCATTGACCGTCGGGAAGAAGGTGGCCACTCAAACACTTGAAAGAGCATAAATCAGCAGTCAAAAATTCAAGTGTTTTTTTCCTTGATTTCAACTGACATCATGCTTCATCGTCAACATCATCATCTGAAACCTCGAAAACCCTCAGAACCCTAAAAATTAGAAGTGAAGAGACAAGAGGAAGAGGAGGTTTACTTAAACGCTCACATCTCAATTCAACCCCGATGTTTAGGATCTCATGGATGGATCTACACTCCTCCCTTCCTTTTTTTTCTTTCCTCTCATAACATTTCCCCTGTACAAGGAAAACAAGACCGAAAGCGAGACTCAAGCTCTAGTCTTGGGGAGCAACGGAGAGAAGGCATTGTAGGAGGCGGCTTCTCTGCAGGCGGCGGAGGCGTCGCCGTGGCGGGCGAAGAAGGCAAGGAGCGCGTCGAGGCCGAGCGACCCGAACCGGGCCTGGTCCCGGCCGAGCGCGTCCAACACCCAGCGAAAGAAGACCGGGTCGCAGGGGATGGCGAGGCCACCAGCCGGCTGGAACCCGTACTCCTCCTCCGCCCTATCCAGCAGCGCTGCGAAGACCGGCAGGTTCAAGAACCGGGCCGGCACCACGAACCGCCGCCGCTCCGGTCCGACATACACCGCCACGGACCCTGCCCGGACACCGGTCCTTCCCCACGACCACCGGCAAAAGCTGATGGCCCGCCACCGACGCATCACCTGCTTCAGCTGCACGATCTGCCGTATCCTCCCCAGTTTCTTGTTGGCCGTGCACATTCTCGTTCTTCCTTCACTACATACAACAAGAAACAACGGTGTTCTGCTTACTTTGGCATGAGCTAGAGAGAGAGAGAGGAGAGAGAGAGAGAGATCTTGGACGATGGAGATGAAGGAAACCCTGAGGAATTTTGGGAGACTTTATAGCGGAAGAAAAAGGTGGGTTTTCTATGCCTTGAACAGGTTTTTGAAGGCTGTGAAGGAATTAAAGAAGGATCTTCCCGGTCGACATGCATCTCGTACACGGACTGATTCACCCTGAACTTTGTCAGGGTCCGCGACAGCGGTAATTTAGTCCATTTCGTAGGATCCAAACCCAAAATGTCACCGAGAACAGTACGTACTCGACCCGCACCCGACGACCCAATGGAAGTAACTTTTAGGATTTGGATCCGTGTTAACGGATTGAACTCGAATCCGATAAGTGAATTATCAAGGATCAGTCGACATACTACGTTTTGTGTCGGCCGTTAAGGCGATCCCATTTAGAAATAGCAGTGTTCTAATAAATACATATTATAATCCGCTCCAAAATTAATGAAAAACAAATCCACTAATTGATGAGTGCTATTTTTTCTTTAGATTGGTATAAAAAGCGTTCTGTATATTAAAAAAATAATTATTTTTCTCATTTTTACGTTGGCTTAGTTGTTCAATATCTAGAAAATTGGGCATCTTTTTTGTCATAATTTTTCAAGAAATTTAAAATATAAATATCGTAAATATAAATATAAATATCATAATTTTAAATATAAATAATATCTTATTCTTCAAAGACAAAATAATGAAAGACTCTAACCATGGTTTCTAGAAATTTGCAGACAGAAAAAGGCAGCATGAGTTCTTCCAACCATCAATGGCAATGGAACCACTCTTCTCCGTGTGACCAGCTTGCACCAACCCCTGCAAGTAGTCATCAAAGCATGGAGGTCTCCGTGTCCTCATTTGTATGCAGAGGCATTCATTTCCAGCCCCAGTACTGCCGACTGCTTGGAGTCAATAGACCTGTCGCTGCTCCTGAGAGCAGTGGCCAAACAGACTTGACTTCTGAATCAGAAGCAAACAAAGGTGCTGTAGTCATACAGCAGAGACGAACAAGAAAGATCATGTCGTCAGAGGCATGAGTGTTGATCTGAGTCTACTGGCAACTGAAATAATAAATCACTGTGCATGCTACACCTGAACAATGAATGCTTAATACCGAAGCGGGGAAGGAGCTGATCAAAACATAACACTGCAGCAGCAGCAGCAGCCGAGAAGGAAGAGTTCGTGGTTGGCACTCTTTCTTCTTCTTGTTTCTTTTATTATTTGATCAACTGCTGCACCTTTAGAATACTAATGCCATTTGAGGCCGACACAACACAGCGTTCGACACACGCACACTTGATGGCGTCTCGGTCAAAGTATGAGTCGTCCGAGGCATCTGCTTGTCTGTACCTGCTGCGTTCCACTGCCTTCGAATTCAGGGCGTGAATGCTGCGAGCTACCACATGAAATCATTGAGATGTTGGGCAACGTTGGCGCCATTGTGATCCGAGGAAGAGAAGAAAAACGTTAGGATGAATTATCAAGAGGATATCTTTTTCATTTTAAATATCTAAATATATTATGAATATAAATTAAGATATTATATGTTGCTCGACATTTATCATAACTTTAATATGATATCAGAACAAAAAAATCCGAGTTCAAATCTTTTCTAGACTACACTCATATAAAAATAAAAATTTAATTAATATCCATATGTTAGATTGAGATATTCTCATGTATTAAAATATAAATTCGGATCATATCCCATCTCTTAATTATAGTTTTCAGATGTAGGACTAATTAATCTTTCGTAATCTTATATGATCCATCGAACATACAATAATACACTTACTATTTGGATTTTTCATCTTTAAATTTTTTATAATTATAACTTTTCAATTCTAACTTTTAACAAAAGTTATAATAATTGAATAACATTTTTAAGATTAGTTGTGCTCCGAAAAGATGATCTAATGATGGATGCTTGATGATAAATTGTATCTTTTTTTAATATATTTACATATATTATATTACATTTTAGTTTTTTTCATTTGAATTATCATATATTTAAAAATCTGAACAAAAAAAGTTTTCTTGTATCCAATAATGGATTTTTGAGGATTATGATCGATTGTGTGATTTCCATGATAAAATACATTGATCACTTGTTACCTAGCTAAGAAATGATGTCAAATTCATCTTAGAATTTTGCGATGTATTTTTTATATGTTGGTAATTGTAGGGATATTTTTTTTATATTCATAACAAATATATCAATTTAGCTTGTTGAGGTTGAGATTGAGTCAAGAGAAAGAACGGAGGAAGACAACAAATATAAATTATTCGAAATAGTTTGAATACTCCTGTCTTTATTCTGAATTTTAAGAAAAAAATATATGTTTATACTTATATGAACATTACTAGATCAATCATCATTGACTCTTAAGATCTTAATATCATAAATCATGTTGACTTAAGTTCTTAGATAAAATAATGATGATAAAAAAACCTAATAGGGAGTTCAAATTTTATGTTAAAGATCTTATTAAGATCATATAAGATCTTATTAAGAATATAAAATCATAGTACTACTTGAATATAACATTCAAGTAGATTTGTCTCGAATAATCATAGAAAGGTAATTAAATCAAGACAAAAAGGTTGAATGATACAATCGTAGTAGCAAGTGAATGGGCACCCAACAATTTAGGAAAACATGACTAGTTGTGATACACTCTTCGACAAGACTTTTGGCAACCATAAAGCAAATGCCTAAAAAGAAAACATAACAATTAGAGCATTGAATGTGCATAAAATTTGACATATTTGTGTTGCCAAAGGGCTAATCGCACGGAATGCGGGAGGAAAGTATTAAACCATACTTCACTTTCCAACAATTATTGCATGCCAACTATTTCTTGTTCTTTGACTAAATCATTTGAAGTTGGCTCTTAATTGCCATTCGTGCAAACTTTGGCAACCCTAAAAATAGGCAACAAAGATGGGTCAAATTAATGTGAATGGATTCGAAGGTTTTCTTTTCTTTTTTTCTCACCCCTTATACATATACATACATACCTACATATATATGTATATATATATGATTTAGTTTTAGTTAAGCAAAAAAAGAAAGATCAAAAGACAGCATAAAAACTTTGATGATTTGCAGGCAGTGTCGTGCTCAGATCATTCACAATTTATGGAGCTTTGTGAGTTCTTTCAAGAAATATTAATGTATATGTAGTAATTGTTCATCCGAAATACACCAAAATACAAATAAGAATTGACTCTCAAAAAACTTGTTTCCTTTTGGCTGTGCAATCATTTAAAATCCTTTCTTCTAAATTTAAATATCATTAATCATGCATACTCTAACATTGAATATATTTCAATACTTAATATATATTTATCGTTTTGCAAAGGATAAATATTGAAGACGAGATTTGATCTTAGAGTGACCTGATAATTAATATGCATCATTAACTTAAACACCCTAATAAAGAATAATTTATTTATTTTAATTAGGTTCTCCACCTTTTTCTCGAATTGAGCATCAAAAACATTGGTAATCTTATAAAAGAGTATTCTCACATTTTAATTTTAATCCTTTGTTGTTAGAGAGAGCATTAAAAAGAGGACATGTAAAATTAAGAAATATTAATAAATAAAATCAAGAGTTTTTGTCATTTCTATCAATTATTTTGGAACAACTTCACCAATAAGAACACAACGTGGTAATCGACTCGTAATAATTGTATCATGAACACATCTTTCAGCTCTTTGTTAGTAACATTTCCTCTAATGTAAAAGAAGAAGAATTTTCCTACAATAAAACAAGGCCTTTAAATTACATATATCACATAGGCCCGAATCTTCAGATTTCCGAAGAGGCCGAAGAAACCGGACTCCGGTTCGGCCGGGCCGATTGCGCTTGGTTCCAAAGAAACCCTTGGCAGTCTCCAACAGGCCGATTCTATTCGGTCAAGCCGAATTTGATACGGCCCGCCCATTTTGGGCCCGACTGAGCCGGATTAATCCGGCCAGATTGCTCTTGGTTCGAAGAATACCCTAAAAAAACCCGCCGATTCGTCTCCTTTTTCGATATGGAGATTGCTACTCGCGCATAAAGCGAGAGTAGCGGGTGCGCTGTCGCCGGTGAATCCGAGCTGCATCTCGGGTTCGTCTGCTCAACTCTTCTGCCTCGTTTTGTTCTCGTCGCTTTCTCCATCCTGCGAGCAGGTGAATTCGATCTTTCAACGTGTTTGTTGATGTCTGTCTTGTACTGTTCCATTTGAATTGTATTTTACTTCCCGACATCGTCTTGTCTTTCCTGGTCTTTTGGATTTAGTTGTTGATTTAGGTGAAATGTGTTATATATTGCTTTTATATTCTCAAGTGATGGGTGAAACTGCAACAAAACTGTTTTCTTGATTTTTTTTTTTTGGGATTTGTTTTGTTCTTAGTTTTGGTTGTCATAACCCAAATTCTTTGTTTTTTAGGTCAAAGTCTTGACTTTTTCCTTACAGCGTAATTTGTGAGATTAGTCTTTCCCTCCATGACCTTTGGGATTTATTCATAGTTTGTCACACTTATCCATACGATTTTTTTGGGTCCTTTATTCTACTACTTTTTGTTGTATGAACTTTGGTACTTCTTTGCCTTTCATCCATAATATTCCCGTATTTGTCCAAGCGACAAGTAACCCTAATGGAAAAAAAGTCAATACATGGATCTGTCTATTCATTATTGTGTTCCGTTTCATTCTTATTTCTTTTTGTTGTCTTATATGTTATTAGATACAGCCAACTTGGTAGTTTCTTTCATTAATTTATGAATAGTGTGATAGTCTAATATTTTAAAATTTCTCCACTTTGGTCACGAGTTTGTACTATATTTTTGTTCCCTTTTTCGCAGATATGGCTGGACTTGCACCAGAAGAAGGATCACAATTTGATGCTCATCAATATGATGCTAAAATGAATGATCTGTGCGTCACCTTTACCCTTCTCTCTTGCTATTTTTCTGTATTTTATAGTTTTTACCATAAGTGATCATTGTACATTTTGTTGTTTGCTTTCATATGGCTAATACAGGCTTAATGCGGACGGACAAGATTTCTTTACCTCATATGATGAGGTTCATGAAAGTTTCGATGATATGGGGCTCCAGGAAAATCTTCTCAGAGGCATCTATGCATATGGTAAGTAACTATGACAACATTTTCTAGTTTCTGAGTTATGTTATAATTATTGTTTGGTGAACATTGTTCTTTATAGGTTTTGAGAAACCCTCTGCAATTCAGCAAAGAGGAATAGTTCCTTTCTGTAAGGGATTAGATGTCATTCAGCAAGCACAGTCAGGGACAGGAAAAACTGCAACTTTTTGTTCTGGAGTCCTGCAGCAGCTTGATTATGGTTTGGTTAAATGCCAGGCCTTGGTTCTTGGTCCTACTAGAGAACTAGCACAACAAATCGAGAAGGTTATGCGGGCACTCGGTGACTATCTAGGTGTTAAAGTTCATGCATGTGTTGGAGGAACCAGTGTCCGTGAGGATCAACGAATTCTTTCAAGTGGCGTCCATGTAGTGGTTGGTACTCCAGGTCGTGTGTTTGATATGTTGAGGAGGCAGTCCCTTCAGCCTGACTATATCAAAATGTTTGTATTGGATGAGGCAGATGAAATGCTCTCACGTGGTTTCAAGGACCAGGTATCCTCCGCGATCATTGCCCATGTTGATTTAACAACTTGATTATATTCGTTATGAAGCAAATCTTGATCTTTTTTATTATTGTATCATAAATTTTTCTGGTGATATTATATATATTATGATTGCAAGCATGAATGTGCTTTTCATAAACTTAAAATTGCATCGTTTCATTTGTGATTCGAGTTCTTACTCAGGATCACTACGTTTTATATTAATGCGCTTCAGGATCACATGGGTTGGACTTAGCACTGTCAGTGACTTCCTGCTACAAATCCAACTTTTTATCTGTTGACCAACCTAAACATATCATATACTAGTTTCTGCCCTAGAATTTTGTGGTGTCTTGTTTGCAATAAATTATAATTTGACAACTCAAAATCAAAAGTTTTCATCTTGATATTTTGTGCTTCATTTTGGGAAGCATCAAATTTGTCAGCTTAAACTTCTGATTAACTTAACAGAGTATCTAATTGTTTTTGGATCAGTTATATATTTTGGTATGCTTATATCAAATTTACTTATTGCCTTGAAGCTGTTTGTTTTTGTTTTTTGCTTTTCTGCAAAGCTGACCCCTTTTGTCTGATATTCTATAACTTTTAGATTATCATTTCTTTTCAGCTATTGTTTATTTAGTGGTATGGATCAATTACTCCATTTTGCCTTTGGGCGTCTTTGTACATCTTCCCCCAATCTTCCAATTATAAGATTGCAGCTCCTTCTCTGATGTAATTATAAGATTGTGTCATTGTACATCTTCCCCCAGTCTTCCAATTACTCCATCTTCCCCCTTTTGTCTGATATTTTCTATTATTGCCTTGAAATTTTATTTGCCATCAACGTCTTGAATGATGTCCATTGTGTTATTGAATCTTGCTACATGTTCTCATCTTTAGGATCCTAGAAACAATAATCTTTTAACTAGAAATAAAATTAACAGCAAGAATTTTGGATTTGGCAGTATGATTCCGACATATTTCATCCTGTAGGCTAAAATTTGAGAATACAACTGTCTGGAACAATGATTCTTAAACTTCCAGCATTACTTGATACACAGTATTTTGAACATATGTCTGACAAAAGAAAAAAGGCTGACAGAGTGTCTGTGAAATGTCTAAACCAGAATTTTTAATTTTTTGAGAATTCAGACTGATGTTGTTTACATGGCATAGATATCTTGCCTTAATCCTCTCATATATACTTGATATTTGCAATATGATAAAATGGATTACGAATTTTTCATGTTAATGTTGAGGTTACAAGTAGAATTATCTAGTTACTGTTTGTTCTTGATTCATGCTACAATGAAGTGAGTCCAAAATCTGTCTCTATTCTGATCCAGTTGTTTGTACTACCAGTAGGAAAAAGAAGACCCCATAATGAGCTATAGTATACAAATCTTCTGTTACCACAAACACGATTCATCATCTACTTTGACTTTTCATGTGAGAATTAATTTTTTTTCCTGTTGCATGCTACTATCTTTGTCTACTTTGCTCTTTGATGTGATACAAAGTTTGGGATTGCTTATATCACGACTTTGTTTACTCTGTCCATGCAAATTATACAATTTCCTTGGAGTTTTCAATTTGATTGTGCTTTGCTTCTTGTTTTTCATTGCTAAAGAACTGTTGGGTAATGTTGTGAAGATGCTAAAAATCTAATAACCATGGACCATATATTGCTTGTGCCTGTGGATCTTGAGTATGTGCCTTAAAATGCACATTTCTAGCTTGGTCACCTGTAACTTTTTGTCTCCCTTTCATCCAATTAAGTCTCGTGAGTCTCAAGTAACTTTTGCCTATGAATTTGACAATTGTTGTATTATTTCAGATTTACGACATCTTCCAGCTACTTCCTCAGAAAATTCAGGTTGGCGTCTTCTCTGCCACCATGCCACCTGAGGCCCTTGAGATAACCAGAAAATTCATGAACAAACCTGTTAGAATCCTTGTGAAGAGAGATGAACTTACCCTAGAGGGTATTATGCAGTTCTACGTCAACGTCGACAAGGAAGAGTGGAAGCTTGATACTCTTTGTGACATCTACGAAACAGTGGGCATCACACAAAGTGTTATCTTTGTTAATACCCGACGCAAGGTAGATTGGCTCACTGACAAGATGAGAAGCAGGGATCACACGGTCTCATCAACTCATGGTGACATGGATCAGAACACTAGGGACATTATAATGCGTGAATTCCGTTCTGGATCCTCTCGTGTTCTCATCACCACCGATCTTCTTGCTCGTGGTATCGATGTCCAGCAAGTCTCACTCGTGGTAAACTATGATTTACCAACCCAACCAGAGAACTATCTCCATCGAATCGGACGAAGTGGACGGTTTGGAAGGAAGGGTACTGCAATAAACTTTGTCACTCGTGATGACGAGAGGATGTTACTTGATATCCAGAGGTTCTACAATGTGGTGATAAACGAGCTGCCTTCCAATGTTGCTGATATTATCTAAAGAGCGCCTTCTCTCCTAACTTGATATGTAACTTTGCCTTTTTCTTCCAAGTAATTGTCAAACCATCTATTTTTGGTGGTAAGTTTTGGACCATTTTCTGTCATAGTAAGTTTAAACAATTTATTTTCTTGCAAAGTTCTGAAGCTGCTTCTCTTGTTTGGCGTTTGGTTAATCCTTAATCTTCTTTGTGGATTTCCTGAACGTTTACAAATTATGTAGACCCCTAATCATGCTAAATTAGGGTCAAAGCTTTATTTTTTTTTAATGTAGTCAAATGTTCTAACATGATCCAACCTCTTGATATGCCCAAATGTTTCAGCTATTTAATTTTGGATTTCATTGTCCCTGATTGGATCTGCACTCCCAGATCCTCAAATATCTAAGCATATTCACTACTACTACTACTACAAAAATCAATAAATACTAAATGCGAAGTAAAATAGGTGAAAAAACAGTCAGTGGACACATACAGTTCTGTTCTTGGAACTATTTAACCACTCTCCCTGCTAGAAAGTACAATTCTTTTGTTGGATTACCCAACCATCATTGTTTCTTTGATGGGGTTACTTGTTTCCATCAAATTAAGTTCAAAGATAAAATGATATTGATCGGCCAAGTTATATAGCTCTATATTGATTAATTTCTATTAATTAATTAATTAATGATATTGATTGTGTTTCAAGCAACTTTTGAATGTCCCATTTCTGTGGATCCAAAAAAAAAAGAAGAAAAACTTGGGAATTGTTGTAGATCATTATTGTATTCTGAATTGCATCAAATTATACTTCTTGTTTAACAATCCTACCAAATATATTTAGAGAAAAAAAAAGACTATATAGATGAAAAAAGGAAAAATATTACCCTCATTAGGAGGTAGATTAATACTGATCAATTCAGTATTGTTTTCACTACCTATACAGCTATCTATTTCATTTCCGCACTAGTCCAGAAACTCATCTGCAAGATCACATGGGTTTCCTATGCCACTATTCTGCATCACAGCATGTTGATGTTGAAGGCAAACTCTGTGATCTCTCCTGGATTTCTTCCTTCTTTCATTTCTTTCCCTGTCTTTCTTCATGTACTCATTGTATCATATTACTAATATTTTATGTGGCGCCTACCCTCCTTTTCCTGCACCAGAATAATTAAAAGGAAAGACTGAAACTGCAAAATCAGCAGTACTACAAGCATGTTACCCTAATGTACTGTTAGCTAGGGTTCACTTGACATCTAATTCAAGGAAGCTTGCTGCATGTTCCCATGAAATCAGCAGCACTACTCCCCCTCTAATTTGACCCACTCTTGTCCACTGTCTGCCTATGCGTTCCTGTGTATCTTCACACACAAGTAAATATCCATTTGCTTACAGTAAGGAGTTGCACTAAGACAAGAAACTAAATCCATCGAGTTCCTCCAACTACCATTTGGAAAAGCGAAGAAGAAGAACATGAAAGCTTACAAGAAACTTCAAGGGTACATCTAATGCAATAAATCTAAAGTCCAGCAGCAGCAGCAGCAGCAGCAGCAGCTTCCCTCTCCTTCAGTACGCAGGCCAGTAGCCTTCGAGCTCCATGCAAGAGTCCACATTGTGGTATCTCGTGCCGGCGATCGTGGAGTTTACATCGGTGCTAAACCCTTCACCCATGGCTCCGATAACCCCGTTGGCCAGCTCTGAGGAAGGCGGCTCAGCCACCCCCAGCGGCTGCATTAGAGGGACTGTCATCGTCCGCAGAGCTGTTTGCAGTGGCGGCGTAGGAGCTCCGAGGTTTAGGTTCAGACCGGCAAGAGTGAAGGCTCCTCCGGGAAGGTTGAACTGCGGCTGGATTGGCAGGTTGAATCCATGGGCGCCTCTGGAGAACCTCGAGAGCTCCATCAACTCGGCGTTGGAGAGATAGCTCCGAGCCACGCCGAAGTGGAACGGATCGTTCTGGACCAGAGAAGGTATCATGGGGACGTGGTAGGGGCTGAGCCGCGGCTGGTTCGTGGCGCACTTCTTCCCTCCGGAACTCTTCATGAAGACACGGCACACGACCCATTCATCCTGTCACACGAAGGACAACAGATGCATGATCACGTTGCATGGTGCAAATGCTGCATCTAACAAGGATCAAACTGTTGCAACTTCTGGCTTGGATATTATTATGAGACTTCCTTGTTCGCTTGATGTGACGGCATAAACAAGCTTCATCTTGCGGTAACAGTTATTTATAGGATCGGAAGTAAGAATCATCCAAGGAAATAATACAGCGGAACATTCGGCTAACCCTAATCGAAACATGCATATGGTAGTTGATAGTGTTACCTTGTTGCCTCTTAAGGCAGATTTAGAATGAAGGCGGTACTCATGCATGACCCAGTTGGTCTTCTCCCCTCTCGGAGCCCTCCCTTTGTAGAAGACCAGTGTCTTCTTCATCCCCACCAGCTCCGACGTGTCGCTGTTGAAGATCTCCTTGTCCTTCCCGGTTGTCTTCCAGTAGCCGGCGTTGGTGGCTCGATTGGTTCGGACTCCGGTCGGGTATTTCCGGTCGCGCAAGCTGAAGAAATACCATTCCTTCTCTCCCATCTTGGCTTTCCCTGTTGACAGGCTTGGAGGGTTAATTGATGCGTCTATACTCATCAACTGCATCTCAAGACTATGGCTAGAAGACGGAAGAAAGAAAAGAGAAACCTATCAACTTCTAAGAACATAAGACATCCTTGACCTGTTAGGGTAAATAAAGGTTGCACATCCCTCCCTTTCCAACATATGTACAGCAGATCGCAAGATAAAAGAGGAGACTATTCTCTTACAGACAATTCATGCAGAAAGATGGGCAAATTTTTGGCTTGGACGTGATGCTCTTGATCTTGATACATAAAGAACCCAAAGTAGAACTTTAGCAACCCCAAGTATGTCAAATCGAAGGTCGAGTATGATGACACGGTGAGTTACTAATCAGAAATACTGTAGCATATCTGCTTATTTGTGATTCTAATTACCTGATCATTCCTCTTATAGGATCATCTTTTTTACTTAGGTAAGAACAGAGCGCGTGTTAGAACTCACTGAGAATTGGATTTTACCTGGGAGATCCCATGGTTCGCACTTATTGAGATCGACATCTGCGATGGCTCTTGCACCGAAATCTGCCTCGGTGATCTTGTTGGTGAGATAGTGAGTGATTAGCTCTTCATCAGTGGGATGGAACCTGAACCCGGGAGGCAACTGTTCTTCCTCCTTGACCGCTCCTCCTTCCATGTCTATCTCCCTCCAGCAGACGGCACTTCAGCCCTTAAACACACTGGAAAGTACAAAGATGTTATGCCTCTAATACTCAAGCTAGATGATCGATGATGGTTTCCTCCCATACATACATAGCAAAGGGAAGGAAGCCACGAAAAGGGAGGATGGAAACGAGCTATGCGCTTAACGACCAGCAATTACTACCTAAAGGTGGGAGATGAAGAAGATGCCGGTCAAGGAGAAACGCACGGCAGCTCCTGCAGAGGAAAAGCGCCAAAGAGTCGTCTTCTCCACACTGTGACGAGAAGGCTAAGATTTAAGGCTTTTGGTGGGGGGTGGATTGTGTTGGTGAAGCTCTTACCAACTAAGGGTCTTCACTCACAAGCTGCTGAATGAATTAATTAGAGCCAACCGCATGCTCATCCAAACAAAAAGCTATGGGTGGTGACGAATTGTCCCCTCTTGCATGCTCTCTGCAATTTTACTTCTTTAACCATGCCTCGACCATCAATAATTAAGCGACTCTACGCTCTATTTCTTGGAACTCTTCATTCTCTCGATCGATCTCTAAGTAAAACTTCACTCTTACACTTGCAAATCAAAGGAGTTGGGGTTAACAGTTGTTTCCATGCCTTGATATATAGACTCGAGCCCAAGTTAGCTTGACGAACACCATCGTAGCCCATGCATGGTGCTTACTCGAAGATTACTTTCGTTTTCTTTTTCGAAGATCACTGGAAAGAAGGGATTTAAGTCGATTCCAGTCTTCCATCTTAGGTGGCTGATCAAAAGATTGCCTAATGAAATCTGCATGGACATCATCCTATGGAGCTCCAAGATCTAAAACAGGAACAACAACCTCTTTGATGAAAGCTTGTAAGGAAACCGTTGATGAAACGCAGTTGTCAGTCATTAGGATATGCGGATGTGATCGATGGACAGAGTTGGGAAACTAGGCGTCCGTCCTCCGAGTAGGAGTAGGGCAAACCAAGACGAAAGACCAAGCCGACAAGATCACGTATCCCGGACACAGTCAGATTCTGACCAAAACCCCTTCCCCACGGAGGTGGTCAGCAACACGCCATGTGGTGGTGGGGCTCACGTGCTCCTTGGCCCCCAGCCACTCGTGCACCTCCACGCCAGCCCTGGCCCCACCCCCACGTCACGACACCCGTTTGACCGGGAAGCAGTCGGTCATGCGAGCCGGGTTGGGGTCTCCCCACGCACAAACCCTCTCCCAGTTTTCTAAGACACCATCACCACAGCACTACTATTTGAATGAGGAAGATGCAGCTGTATCCTGCTTTGGATCGCTCAAATTTAGGATCTCATGGTAGCCATCGGGTGTATTATATCATATCCAACGTTCTTTTTCCTGGTCAATAATTGTCCCTATTTTGTTCCTTTTGTTGTGTCTTTGTACGTGAATCGGAATTTGATATTGTGGTGGCGTTATAAGACATTGATAGTTATTTCTGAGGGACAACAAGACATGGATAGTCGAAGGCCATAATATTACAGATTTTGTTTGGGTTTGTGGAGTTAATTCCCATAAGAATTAAGTTAGGTAGAGCAAGTTCTTTTATTAGTATACATTTAGCTGTACATTAGTCTGACATTCTCTCTGAGGAGACACTGATAATTGAATGCTTTTGTGCTTTTGTCGACAGGCTACAAATATATTCTCTTCATGTACATGAATTGTTGCATAAAAGAAGATAGGCTTCTTTCCTTATGTTTTTCTTTTATTTTGAGGTAAAAGTAAGGTTTATATTGCTTCAAAAAACACTCTAGTATGCTTGGTTTTTTGCATGTGTGTGGTTCATCCTAAATTTACAATGTTAATCTATTGGTAAAGGTGACTAGCTATTATGTCATATTGATGTTGCATTTGCAGGTGTTAATCTGTATGTGTGATGCCTAAGATATGTGGGAGCATCTCCCAATATTGCTGATTGCTATTGTCCATAGTTTACATCCTTGGTTTGTTTCATCAGAGTAACAACATCCTGGATTTTGTAATCTTGATCAATGTGACTGAGCTAGGGTTTCCGAAATGAGTTACTTAGATGTTGATAAGTACCATAGTAAGATGTTTTGTCTTGAATCTGTGTGTGAGATGAGACAAACCAATCTTGCTCCTCAGATAGCTTTAAATATGTAAAGATTTTAGCAGCAATGTAGTGATTGATACACTTTGCCAATATGTCAGTGCTATCACAAATCCCTTTCTGCTGTTACTTATCAAGTACTTCATGACCTTGAGAGGCATCATGCACCTTTTTGAGCCATTCTGCTGAGATATGTAGGCGGTCTCTCTATGTATATAGTGGTGTCTTTCTCATTTGTGATATATTAAGCTTCATTGATGTGCTTGATATGCATCTCTCTAGAGCGGTTTCACAGTCATGGGCAAAAACAAAATCATTTTCCGGAGTAGGTAGGTTGCATATTTCAGTGAAGAAGAGGTTTTTGCATGTGAATATTAGGGTAATCTTGAACATGCAATCATTCAAATCATCATTTATCATGAATTTTTCTCCTAGTTTCTTGATCTATATATCAGTGTGATATCCAAATTCATGCATTTGTTGCATCAAGCAATCGGCAACATTCTAATGTTCTTATGTTCCTTTTTAAGTTACCTTAAGGGGTTATGCTTGCATAATTTGTTGGAGACATAATTCCATCCATAGAAAAGCCCACTTGATGGAACATTATCAACCTCATTTCTCATTTCTTAAATTTGTCTCACATTTTCATATTAAGTTCAATCATGTTTTCCACATCTTATCTTTAAGCCGCTTAGGGATGAAATGAACACCATGATAACCAATTCTGAAAGTAGTTTTGACAACTCATCTCATATCAGATAAAAAATATTTAAAAGTTAGATCAGAAGAAAATTTTTATGGTGCTTTTCTCATAAATAAAAACAGATTATACACAATATGCCTTATAATTCAACATAAAATTCATGTATGCATTTATTTATATGTTGTGAATATAAACATGTATAAAGATGGACTCAACTTTAGGTTTCACACTAATTGCATGTGGAATATGTCAACAATCTTAGATACTCTCATGTTTATGAGTGATGCCTCTCTTTCTTTTTCTAGTTTTATGTGATCTGATGTTCTAATGAATTCCAGTTGTTGGCTGATCATATTATATAGCACAAATAGTAATTTTCCTTTCATACTTGCTTGTCAAACACTTCAAATATAAAATCCACCAAGGTGTTGTCTTCATTATCTTCTTGAATTGCAGTAAGAGCTTGTTAAACCTAACATCCAAAAACTAGAAATTTTTTATACCGAATCATACAAATCTTCTAAGAAGAACAAGTTAATTGTGTTTTTTTTTCCTTAATTCAACTTCAGGAAGTTATTGGTGGTACAATGCAAGAAACAAGTTATAACTGGTCATATGTCCAAATCTGAAAACTAGATTGCAGCAAAGACTCATCATTAGAAGTTCAATCATACTTCATACATATCTTCATTCATTGAGTGCTACTTCAATGGTGAAGATGTTTTAAACACAATATATTGTTTGTCTGCATGAAATCAACATCAAGAGAGAGCATCAGACAATTTTAAATTTGCATCACTTTATTAGTGGTTGTAATTATGACAATCTGCATGCTCATGTTGGACTAATTACTAAGAATCTTCTTGATTAAGCATTTGGTTACATTTAAGTTATTCAGAAAATGGATGTCATTATGATATGGTAAAACGAAAAGAGATATAGAAGCAAGTCTCATAATCATTTATGTTTGTATAATTTAGACCTATGCAAAATCCTTAATCGTTTAGCATCAGAAGTAGTCAGAACATAGATTTGTGAATCTTTCTGATAATAATTACTTTGATGCACATTAATGCCAAGTCCGAATAAGAAATTGACTTATGAGGAGGAAAATATGTATTCTATAATGTCTGCGAAGACTAGAGAGCAGTTCTCTTGGATTGCACTTCAGAACAAGAAACCAAATGGAAGTTTCAGTCACTTTTACCTCATTATCAGAAGAAAAGTCTTGAACTATTTTTCATGAATCTTTGCCGACTGTCGTGTCGAAAATGAGAGGTATTATAAGTTGACCCGAAAACTACTCCTCATTGAGTCATTTCAAGGTGGATCATCTGTGATGTAATTGTTCAAAGTTGTTCAAGATCTCATGCATGCATCTAAAGACACCATTTCAAAGTGTCCATGCCCATCAATCTGCATGTTAGAAGGATGTGCACACTACCACATGTTGGAGCCATGTCAACGTTTGATTTGTTCAGTGACCAAGTCATTTTGAGGCCATCTTCTAGAGAACCTACCCCTGAACTATCATCAAGACAAAATTAAATGGCCTATATTGATCATATCTTATCATTATTTTGTGTCAAAAAAGTGTAAACCACAGTTTACGACATGTCGGCTAATCTGATGCAGGCATGACTGGCTTCTGCAGGTAGCTGCTTAGAATTACTACTCTTACAGAAACCTCTACCTTTTTGCAATAGCTAGATTGCTGCTTGGGAAATGAGGAGGGCAGAACAAAGTGAGAATGAGATGGGAACTGTGTCCAAACCATATTAGAATGATCATGAAGAGTAGGTAAGACTGTGACATATAGCTATCCCTATATGTGGATTTACTTACGAGACACTTCACCAATTTTTTATCTCTCATTCTAGATAACTTACTGTGCAGTCACAATCTACTTAGACTGATAGATTGTCATTTATGTTCAGATCAATTGTCACTGCTTGGTGTGACATAATTACAGTAGTTCACAATGTAAGGATAAGCAAACTGGCTGTGCTGAGGAAAGGTCATACTGTTTTTGTTGCTTTCGTTGCATTGCTACATTAAAGAACCAATATGAATCCTAAAGAAATAATTGGTTTTCAGTAGGAAAACAGCATCAAACATCTAATAGATTTGAAGCATGATTCATTAATCTTGCGGCTACAATGTGGCGACTCAACTGACTTCGTTTTGAAAACAATTTGAGAGAACTTCAATAGAAAGCATCAAAAAAATTTCCCAGTCACAAATATTTTGTCCATCTCTTCCGACTAACATACTAATATAATGAAGACAATGTACAAGTTATAGGAGTATACGTATATATTACGATGACGTGCAATGTACAAGTGTATGCATACATTATAATATGCATTATAGGAGTACATATATAATATGATGTGAGAGTGCACGTATATATTATGACATAAGACTATGAATTTATTATGTTTCTTATATGTACATATAAGTTTTTTGAATTATTTTGATGTAAAATTTTATCTTTTTATTATATATATACTATGTTATAGGATTATGCTTGCTAAAGAGGTTATAAGATGATATACCTATTGTTAATTGTTTAATGCTAATGATATACATGATACATGCTCATTTGTAAAGTTATAAAGGCTTATACTTATTGAATAATTACTCACTATAGATCATATTTTATAAGTAAAAATTTTAGTAATCAATCCAAGTGATTGAGTAATAAAGTGAGCACGTGTAAGTCTATATCGGTGCAAATATATGAACGATGAGCATTTTAAATATGTTATGTCATGTTATTTATTTATTTAATTATCATAATTATTTACAAGTATAAAAAGTAACATGCAAAAAAAATCTTATCATTATGTTTAGTAAATCAGTATATTTTAATTTATGCACTTATATCGATAGTAATAATAAAAATTTAAATATAATATCCTATCTTAATCATACATACAAAGTATTAATGAAATTAAAAATAAAATGTTATCCACTAACTTTTTTGCCAAGTTAAACTTATATGAATATAGCAGCCATTGGAAAGGAGAATGAGAAAATGAGAAAAATCAGTGACTAGTTGAGCATCTCGGAATCAACCAAAACTAAAACTGAGCGGATCTTTGATCTGTAGGCTAAACTGGTGTCAAATTAAATTCCTCAATTGAATTGTACCCTCAGAATCTGATTTCTAGGTTTCAATTCCAAAGTAAATTCAGTTCAGTTATTCTTGGAAATTACAATATTCTTGTATGATTTAATTCTTACAAAGTAGACACAGATATTAGACATTTAGATGGGATGATTTCTTCATTAATATTTTATTTTCAATTCTGAAAACAGTACGCATGATTGATTGTCTTTTGGGAATGAGAGAGAAAACTGATTGTATTCATTATAATAAAAAAAAATATAATAAAGATTTTAATTGAATATTCAACAATCCCAAAGGTTTATGTGATTAGAAAAATATGCTCTAATGTGCAGTCTTAAACCCAATAAACAAAAATCCAAATATGCTGTGCGAACGCAAATAAAGAATGAGTATTGCATAAATATACTTTAAATCAAATACAGGATGAAATAAAAAGAGATTGTTGTGGAATTCATGATCTTTTGATACCATCATAAATAACTTAAATAAAGGGATCAATAATCCCAAAATTTAAACTATGGAGAAAAAAAACTCAATAATATTTATAAACTTTAAATGTATGTATGATCATTTTATAGTGTAAATGTTAAAAGAATGCTGGGTTATATTTCAAAATAATAAAAAGGAGGAGTCGAATTAATGTTGTAATACCATCATAAATATTTTAAATCAAGTGATTGATAATCTCAAAAGTTTAAGAATATTTATAGACTTTAGTATTATGTTCGATCATTTTACGTTATAATGTTAAAGGAATGCTGAGCTATTTTAATATACGCTCCGTACTAAATAAAAGTTAAATGCATGGCATTTACTGCTGCAGTATGTTTGGGATCTATCAAATGTGATTTCTGCTTTGAGATCCGCATCCGCATCCGCAATCGAATTCGGACTCGAGCTACTGCGACCAAAAGGGCTCCACAAAAAAAGCCGTGAAGCGAGAGGGAAGAGCGGCAAAACCCTTTTCCTTCTCGCCGGACAGCCATGAGCGAATCCCGCGAGGGATCCCCCGATTGGTTGCGGGAGTTCCAGGTGCGTTTTACTGCGATCTCTTTCTCCTTTCTCTGTGATCTGCTCGCATCTGCTGTTGTTTTGTTCGTGGTTCGCTTTTTATGTCGATGAAAGCTAGCAAAAGTGAGATGGGAACTAAAGATCCGATTTTTATGCTCGGTTCTAGTGACGATTTCTTAGTTTTGAATGATTTTTACAAGCGTGACTGCAATATATTTAATCTATGAACTCATTTTTGGTCATCGGTGAAGTGGATTGCACCTGGAACTTGATGCTGTTTTAGTTTTAGGGTATTCTTGTCCTAGTATGTCTCCTCAGTTAGCGGATCATTGCTTGTTGAGTCGGGAACTTTTGCCTGCCTATAACCTGTTTGGTTGAATGCTTATGGCTGCTGCTTTATGTAGCTTTGCCTAATTTTTGTTTCTTTCTGATGGTTTGGTGCTTGATGTTAAGTTCATCAGAATTTGAACCAATGGATCATAGTTTTAGTTTAATCTAATCAGTTGCTGCATTAGATCACCTTAATAATAAGAAAGCTAAGAAGCTTTTTGTTTTAATGAAATTGTACCCTTGTTTCGGTGCTGCTTTCTTTTGGCCAGTCTTCTCTTTGACTTGATTTATGTATTGTGTTGTGCGGAAGTTTGTTTAGGCTATCATCTGTTTGCGATACCTCTAAGATTTTTTCTCTATGTCATTGGAATTCATCATTAGCTTTTGGCTCCACCCCCTCCCCCACCCCCTCTTTTTTTGATCCTATAACATTGTAAATTTTAAGTCCCCGAAATTAATTCCATGTTAAAATATTTTGGTGTAGCATTCACATAGAATTTGTATCTGCAGAAAATTGAACTTGATTTTTTTGGCTTGTTATATAAGCATATGGTAACTGATCTTTACATTAGCTAGCTTTACCTTTTTTCTTGGAGGCAAGCTTTGGTGTCATAGAAAGGTTGCTTCTTTTGCCATCTCAGTGATAACATTACAAGTCGCAAAAGCAATCTCTCCTATATGAAGGGTCACACTATGTAATCTTCCCCAAACCCCACATTGGTGAAACTATTGTGCACTAGGCCACTGTTTTTAATCTTTTTCTTAATTTTCTGATGAGTCATATATTGATGGCTTGATGATACTAGTGATTTAGTAATGCCAATTTGCACCTTGTATCTGATCTCAGAGTCATATATTGATGGCGAGGTCAGTTGGACTTATTTTGATTTTAAAGAAAAGATTCTGAGCTGAAATAACAGTTTGAGAGGCTTAATTTTCACTGAATACTTGTTCCTATGTATTATTAAAGTTTGCATCCTATCTTAAGTCCATGAATGTTTGTTTGATGTGTTGAACACTTTGAGCAGCCACCAAGCAGAACCGTTGTGACACTATCGTCTGGATCTGATTCATCATCACAAAAAAGCCCAACCAAGTCTACTTGTTTAGATTTAGAGGAACCAGGCAGACATCAGAGACAGCAGGATACCTTCCAAATTGATAGTGGTGAAGACAGTGTTTTTATTGAGACTAAGAAACCAACAAATTTAGAAACTGAAAATGATCAAATTCTAAGTCAAGGTAAAATTAAAAATGTTCTTTTTGCTGCTAAAAGTTGAAACTTTTTTATCTCCTTTCCACATAATTTCAACAATATCCACATTGTACATCACAAAGCACGAATCCCATTATTTTTTGTCTCAGTTACTGCTGTTTGCTGACCTTTGATTTTGCTTCGTATGGTAAAAAAAAATAGATGCCTTGGATGCGAATGAGGAGGGTACAGCTGAGCAAGATATAATACGAGGGAAGCCTGCAGGACCTCCTGTAAGATGCCAATTCTTGTTTTTCTTTTTTACCTGAATTGATTTCAGGTGGAGTAAAGTTTTCTTGCTTTACTTCATTCTGGTACCCATACTTTCATCATGTCATTTTTTTTGCTGTTTTACTGAAGCATATTAATAACATTGCTTACATGACTGATTATGAATTTGAGTCCTCCATAAAGTTAATAAGTTTTGACCGTTCTAGAAATCAAACAAGATGGGATTTATGAGACAATTTATCATGTATTACTGCTTCTTCTTGTTTGTTAATGCTTTTCTAGTTTTCCTCTTGCAACAATATGAAGATTCTAATTGCCTTGTGTGTTTCAGGTTTCTTCTAGGTTACCTTTGATGTTACCAGACAAAGTCCAACGCTCCAAGGTATGTTTCATTCATTTATATAGGATGTTTAATATCTAAGGTTATTGTTACTACATTACATGTTAGCTACTAAAAAGGATGCTCTAATTTATGGAATGGTAGTTGATCCTTCAGGATCACAAATCACCATTTTGGTTTAAGTCAGATATCTGTCTTATGCGACAAACTATTCATGGAGTAGTTATTTGACTCAATCTTTAACCAAATTACATTGTAAACTTAGTTATTTTATATCTGTTAAGATCTATGGGTTTCACACAGTGACATAACAGGTTGCTTATGTTCATGTACACAAATTGATTTTGACAAGGCATATTGCATTTGATCTATTTCATGTTTTATAAATTACATGTTTTTGCACTCAGGCACTCATTGAATGTGATGGAGACTCCATAGATTTAAGTGGAGATGTGGGTTCTGTTGGACGTATGGTAATTTCAAATGGTCCTACTGGGAACCATGAAATGATGTTAGACCTAAAAGGTAGTATGTTTAATACTTAAATGATGCCTTACTGATATTTTTGAAACAATGCTAACTTATTCATGATTGCTTTTTTTTATATATCATGCTCCCTTTTAAGTGTTTTTCATAGAAGTTTATAAAAAGTAAAACTTGACATTTGCCTCCAGATTATCTGAGTAATTGCATGCTCTAGGTTGTCTAACATCTGAACTCATTAAACATTTCCAACAGATTATCAATATGCAGTGCAAAGTGCTCCATGCAAATATGACAATATGCTAATCTACATAAGCTGGCTTTAATCTGGTTGACATCTGCTAAATGTTCATTGTGCCTGCTAGGCATGAATAAAAGATAACTAGATTCGAAGTTTGCAAGATGGAACAACCAATTTGTCTTATTTTCGTTTGCTCCAAATGTCACAGATCTTTTAATTGTTTGTAAAAGAAAGCAGTGTAAATTCTACAATATAACCTTAAAGATGTTGCAGGTCCTTTTTCCAAATTCTGCATTTAAAGCATATTGAAGTTCCTGTTGAAGTAATAATTTCCTTAATAGTACCTTGTTTTTGACCTGTTCCAATTGAATCATAGATTCAATGTCAGGCATTAAGTTTATTTATATTTGTGTTTTTATTCTTTAAACTTTCTATTTTTAGCTTTTTACAAATTCTTATTATAGCCATTGAGTATTTGCAGCTAATTGTACATCAGATATTTTTGCCTATGTGTTTTGTTGTCTTAAATCCATCTGCTGATAGCATATAGGAATATTATTTGATGGACAACTAACAATTCTCATGTTTTACATTGCACAGGGACCATATACAAAACAACAATAGTTCCTTCAAGAACATTTTGTGTTGTATGTCCCTCATCCCATCCTGAGCCCGGGACATCTTATTATTGTAGTTAAACATTTGAACACACTTCTTTGAAAGTTGATTTGTGATTTTCTAACTCCCTGTCATATTTGTTTTCAGGTTAGCATAGGACAATCAGAAGCAAAGGTTTGTCATTAGAGTAAAATATTATTGATGCAATCTATGACTTGGTAAAGTAAAAAATTTGAAGATCCCTTGGTTAAAATTTAAATAAAATTTATCCAATGATTTAAATGTGTTCTCTTATCATATTAAGGCACTAATACATTTCATAAACTTTAGTTGATTCTTTAAACTCCAACACCTTCAGTTACAAATTGATATGCCTCCCATGGATGACCATTTTCATTTGTTTGTCGTTATTGTATAACTAGCTATGTGTTATTGTTTTGTCAAAACTGCTAACCATGCATCTTAGAATTTATTGTCATTATTTTGGAGGCAATGTTATCCTGTCAATCTTTTAATGTCTCTGATGACTTCTATTCTCTAAAGCTAGAAACTTGATAAATCATTTTATGTTGGTTGTGCCATTGATATTGATAACAAAAACATACACTTACATCATAATATTTGTCTAAGAAGCACAAACATGTGCTTTTGGTGGATGTATCCATGTCAGACACGTGGTGTCGGACACGGATACGTTGTCGGCATGGCCGGACATGTGTCCAACACATGTCCAGTCGTGTCTTTTTATTTATTTTCAATTCTATTTGTGCGACATGACATTGCTCCTGCACGCATCGTCACGTGGTCCTCACGTGAGGGTCATCTGCTTTGGATTCTTTGTGGAGACGGATTGTCAGCGTCGCAAGGAAAGAAATCTGAAGATCATTGCAAGGAAACATATATCAATTATACTTGGACATTGTTAAATATTATTTGATGTACTCAATCTTTATTTTGAATACTTACATTTTAATTGTAATTATTTTAACCTATATGATGATATTTATTTGTTCACAATGCTCGATTTATAAAATTTACGTATAAATACTATAAAACTCATGTTAATCTGGAGGCAATGTTATCCTGTCAATCTTTTAATGTCTCTGATGACTTCTATTCTCTAAAGCTAGAAACTTGATAAATCATTTTTATGTTGGTTGTGCCATTGATATTGATAACAAAACATACACTTACATCATAATATTTGTCTAAGAAGCACAAACATGTGCTTTTGGTGGATGTATCCATGTCAGACACGTGTCGGACACGGATACGTTGTCGGCATGGCCGGACATGTGTCCAACACATGTCCAGTCGTGTCTTTTTTATTTATTTTCAATTCTATTTGTGCGACATGACATGCTCCTGCACGCATCGTCACGTGGTCCTCACGTGAGGGTCATCATATATAAAATTAAAAAACACATATGTCCTTGCCTTGTTCGTGTGCTAATTTTTTAAAAAAAGACATGTTGCTGTCTGTATCCGGTGTCTGTGTCCATGCTTCTTAGATTTGTGTAGTTCAGAGCTTTTTGATTTATCAGATACTTCTGTGTAACTAGAAGTCCACAACCCGATCTTTATAACACTTTTGCCACCTCAGGTAGCAATATTAATAGTTCAGATTTCTAACTTCTAACCCGTTGTTTAAACTTTAAAGTTTAAACATTATATTTTTTTTCTTAACTTAATAACATAATTAGTAGTGACCTAAAAGGTTGTATCAACATCTGTCATCCAACTGTTCTCTCGTTTTTAATAATGTGAATTACATATGGCAATAGATGAGTTGTTGAATGTCAGTTGAGGCTCATCTACCGTAAGATATGTAGTAACTAAATAATTTTGCTGATTTCTTCGATTTTGAGAAAATTATTCAATTTAATCCCATGCTGCCTTAATATTCTACTCTTTGAATCTTGTTGATTTATTGGTCAAAAAATATATGTTATTATGTAGATGGGCTGACTGTACCCCTTGAGATGCATCTATTTACATGGGCTATAACGCAAATAATCCAACAAGATGCTAGCGTTTGTGTGTCTTTATTTTATTTTCTTTGTATTGCATATATGACCATGTTTTTTCTCTATCTGAAACTTGGCTTCACAGATAGAGGCAATTATGAATGATTTCATACAATTGGAGCCCAAGTCAAATGTGTTTGAATCTGAGACAATGGTTGAAGGTAAAGGATTTTAATATGTGATTTATATACCATAGATGAAGGCATATGCATACATGTTATGGTTTTTTTCTTTGGAATAAATAGATGATTACTGACTAAAATGACATGGCTAACTGGTGGATTAGAATTTTGTCATTAACTTATTATTAGAAATTGAACAGAAGGAAAGGGTTTTGGTAGCACTGACTTTGGAGTTTCTGGATTTTGCATGAGTCTTTCTCTCTAATAATCTTTAGCTATTTTTAAGGCTGTACTCCAATAACTTGTAAGTAGCTACTCACTCCTTCCTTTCTGCTGGTTCATGTGAAATGCCTACTTTGATTGGTTGATTTCCAGACTTCACTGAACTTTCAATCTATTAAACTTCAGTAGTTTTTGCCCCCTTCGGCTAAGCCTCCTATTCATTTTGTAGCTCTTCACCTAGGGTCTTCTTAGATCTTCATGACACATTACCAGACTATTTCACTGTTTTTTCCGCCGTTAAACTAATTTTGACTGCATTGCTAGCCTGCTACAACTACAGTTAGTAATTTTATTCCTCATTTCCTGTCATATTGCACTTATAATGTGTATCTCTATTCTTTTGGCAGGAACACTGGATGGTTTTTCATTTGATTCAGAAGAAGATATAGACAGGGTAGCAAAGACTTCTGCCCGTATAAATGATCAGAAGGATGAAAATGGAGATAATACAGAAACAAAGACCAAGGTAAAAAAAAAAAAAGAATTCATTGAAACCTGCAAAATCGAAGTTTCTCACACATTTTCAATCATTGAAGAATTACAACATAAAGATTTTGCAACATAGCCTATTATTTCAAGATTATATTTAGTGAATATATAGAAATTTTTTTATAGATTGTTACTTGTGCGGCTACATGTGCTTAGCTCTTTGATTATGTTTAGTACCTTAGTGTAGTTACTTGTATAGGTATTTGTTTATTTAATATGTTGTTTATGTTCTGTTCTGAAGGAGTGATTTATTAGGTGGTCTCATTTTTTATTGGATTCTTGAAATGAAACATGATCTTCCTTCTAATTTACACCAATGAACCATAAATCCCAAATGCTTAGTGTCTGCTATATGAAGTCTTTCCTGAGATTAGTTCTATTGAGTACTATATCACTAGTCAAACTAAGTGCCATCAAATCCCCTTGTACTATTTCTGATAAAGTTCTTTTTAGGTCATCCTCTCTACATCTTCTTACACCATTTATTTGAATTATAATCAAGTTGGATCACCATCAGTTGGGCCAAATCCTTTGTGATATCGGTCCCCATTGGGAATGATATTGCTCCATGAACTACCTGCATTGAATACATGCCCTTCCTTTGCATCTGTTACATCTTTGATATCAGTCCCCATTGGGAGAATGCTTTGCTTCAATTCTAGTATCTATTTGCAGGAAACAATGCATAAGAAGGCAAAAACTAGCGCCAGATCTGCAAAGAAAGGAACTAGAAAACCCCAAGTTTCAAAGAGAGCAAAGAAGTCGAAGAAATAGTTGATGTGCTTCTTGTGCTCTATGCCCATTGTTAGAATGCATTAGCTGTGCTAATTCAAGTGATGGGGAAAAAGATATAGTTGAATCTGACAATGTATTTTTATATTCTTTACATTGTGTATGTACTTACACTTACAAATGAAGCTGCAGACAGCAGGGCCGGAAACCCTCTCTTTATTGTTCTTCAGAACTTGTTATGTTATGTTCATTTGTCCGGAAAGTATTCTGATTAATGTCATGGAAATAAATTTTAGGTTTTATCTCACCGAATTAGATGGTGTAATCACATGTAAGTGCTTTTTATTTTAATTGGTTCAATGGAGGTGGTAGATGATAAATCTAATGGTTGATGGGTGGGTGGGTGGGTGGTGGCGTCCTGTCTTTCTACGGATGGTTGTGTCGGTGATGCGTTAACCATGACTAACACGTTTCATGAGATGTGCGAGTCTCCGAGTAATAATGAACATGGACGGAGCTCGGAACTCTTTCATCTTTATTCCACTCTGTTCAACGTCACATTTCATTTCACACGTTGAATTTACCATTGTCTATATTTTCTCAATCCCCTTTTTCTTTTTTATTTTTGGGAACATAAAATCAGAACACCATCAATATTGGTCTAAAATTTAGATTAAAAAAATAAAAGATTAAATGTAGATCCGAGTCGATCTCAATAGTGATAAAAAAAAAATTATATTATCAAATCTTAAATAATTGAGATTTATGATTTTATTATTATTATCAGCATACTGATTGATTGAACCACTGATTAAAAAAAAATTTCTACAGCTTTCATATGTTAAAAAAACAAGAAGAGAGAGAGAGAGAGAGAGAGAGAGAGAGAGAGAGAGAGAGAGATTACAGTGGTGTAGGGAGGCAATTGTTCTGCCATGACATTAACCCAAAGGATGACTTTTGTCTATCACTCTTTCTTTGTTTTTAATGTTTAAAGAGCATCTAGTTGTCCAAACGAGAAGAAAAAGACACAATTATTTGCGTTGGATGGTAGTGATCTTGAGAAGTGCCTGATTCTGTTCTCTGCTTGCAGTAAAATAATGTAAATCGATTTCTTTTCCCTCGAGTAGAAAAAGCAAGTCTCTGAAAACTGCAGGCTACCAACATGGAGCAGCCCCATGATTGATGGATTTGCCTTGTAAGATTTATGTTCTTCGAGTATAAAGATAATTCCAGAAATGTCCTTTTCTTCCTAATTTTAGATGGACAAATCTACAAAAAAAGAAAAAAAAAAAGAAAAAAAGATATAAACTAGGATGAGACTGTTGATGGCACATCTGCTGAAGCCAACACTTGTATGGATGGGTCAATCAACTGTTAAAACAAAGATTTAGAATGCCACCCCTTATGCTGGAAAAAAAGTCCTTTTTCGACTTTGCCTCATTGAGAAGATTTCAAATGATAGAGTGGAAAAAGAAACAAAAATATGTCAAGGGGAGACAAAATCTCATCACATTCATGTCCCTAAAAGCATTTGAGAGCTTAAAGTTCAAACAAAACTTTGGCAAATTCTTCAGAACCCATGACCTCATGCTGTGGTTTCACTGGCTCTCTTCCTCTATTGCTTGCTGGAGGAGGGATGGACTCCTCACAAACCGGCCCTGCAAATAGCAACAATCGAAGCAGAAGCCAAAGCTTCTATCACAACTATGTCATTTGAACCAACACCAGCTCACTGGAACAAACTCAGGTTGAGAAGGAAACTGGAAGAGAAAGAAAGCTTACACTTGCCTTCATCCTCGGCCGTCGGTCGGCGTTTGCCTTCCTCACCTGGTACCTGATCTTCTTCGAGAACAGCCGGCTGCGCCGCTTCTCTCTGTACCGGAGAACACTAGCTTCCCTCACCGTGCCGGCACCAGTGGCATCCGGAAAAAGATCGATGTCTGCCAACTTGGCCTGCAAAACCCACATCTTTATGTCAACGAGGATGCAGTCACTCACATTCAAGAAGAATTCAGAGGAACGCTTCCGTGTTCATTTGGAAGTACTGAAATGCAAGCATTGACTGATGAAACAGTAAAGAATTGTGATGCTTGTGCTACTGTACTGGTTGCTTGTAGCATCATGCAATCTGCACTGGATTTCTGCTTTTGGGTAGAGAGTAGATGCTTACGAGAGCGTCGGCAGATGAACTTGGCGAGTCAGGCCCGTCGGAGAACATGGAGCCGCGGCCTGACCATGCCTTGAGGACCTCCTCATGGTTCAGCTTGAGCCCCAAACCAGCCTCCTTTGATGGCGTGGATGTTGCGTTTGTGGTGTTATTCATGCCACCCGTTTCCTCTTTGGCCGCCTTCTTCTTCTTCTTCTTCTCCAGTGGTGGTGCTGCCGTCGCCGACTTGAGGTTTGGAACGAGGTCTTGCACCGGCACCGCCGGTGACCTCCACCAGTCACCTTCATCCCTGTTCCTCAACGCACGTTGCAAGTTCCTCCCGAACCTGAGCCCGAGCCCGAGCTCGAACCGGCCGCACGTTCTGTATCCGATGAGGCTTTGAAGCATGGGATTGACGGAGGCATTGCAGGTGTTCAGTCCCTCATTGTCGTTGTCCTCGCTGGGAACGTTCATGGTGAGATTCCCCATGATGCTATCGATGCTCTCCTCGATCTCCCCGTCGAGAATGGACTCCGCATCGAAGTTATCGTCGAAGGTGTCTGGGGAATTAGGCTCGAAGGAGACACTGCTCACCGGGCTTGTGCACTCCTTCTCGATCGGCATCTTGTGCTTGAGCTCAAGCCGGGTGGCGGCCGGCATCTCCGGCTGCGGATTGTGGATTAGGAATGCGGCATCGCTGAGGACCGGGAAGGGCGGAAGAAGGTCGGAAGATTCCGGGAACGAGTCGAAAGGTTTTGTGTACTTGGATAGCTTCTTTAGGCTCTTGGAAGAGAAGATGTTGGGGTAGATGGCGGAGAGGAGCGCGGCGGCCTCGTTGTAGGTCTGGTTCGGCCGCTTCCGAGGAGTCCTCGCCTTCTTGATGGAGATTGCGCGCGGCGAGTTGCTGGATTCGGAGAGGGTAGAAGAAGGCGACGAAGAATGCAAGGAGCGGCCCGAGGAGGAAGACGACGGCTTCACGATGTCGAGGTCGAAGCCGTAAGTCCGGCCGCCGCCGCTGAGGCACGACGACATGGTACCTTGAAGAAGACGTAATTGTACGGCCTACAGGCCTTAAAATTCTTCGCTTCTGACGGGTATGAGACCGAAACCGATCGATTTTGTCCTAAAAATCGAATCTTTATGGAATTCTCCTACACAATTCCACTCCTTAGAACATGCAACCTGGGTCTTAATCTCAACATCTGAAAAGATTCGCCACAAATGGTGAAGAAAATGAAATGAAGAACAGAAACAAGATTTGGAATTGTGCCAAAAACCCTAAACCCTACCTCGGAAGGGGATTAGATGGGTTAAGAACCACAAGAAGAGAGAGAGGCTAACGAGTCTGGATTGAATTCTGTGCAAAACTCATGCTTAAGTAGCTGCAGCAAAATCCAATCTTTTGGAAGAAGGCAGAAACAACCACCAGGATTTGGGGACTGAACTGGTGGTACAACCAGGTGGAGCGGGTCAAAATCCAACGTTTTGATTGCCGATGACTCCAAAGCTCGTTACTTTACTCTACCGCTCGTCTCAAAACCCAGAAAATTTCACATGGGAAGAAGGTAACTGGAACCAAAACCAATCGAGAACTGGGACAAAAAGCTTCCGAATTCCAAGCACCACCGCGTCCTAGAAAACTACTATTTCAGCGAACAAAACAGGGGAATGTCCTGAGAGCTAAATCGAGATGGCGAAGGCTAGAGCAGGAATAAAACGGATCCGCCGAAGCACTACAATAGGAAAGAAGAGGGGTTTTGGAAAGGGCAAAGATGTAGGCAATCACGAGAGTCGCGAAAAGTTCGTTGAGAAGCTGCAGGAATAACAGCAGAGTCCAGAGCAGAGGTGGGAGCTTGCGGAGGAATTCGAGAGGAGTAAGCAGGCGTGGGAGGTGCTTTAGCAAGAGAGCAAGACGGGAAGCGACAACTCTCTGTCGTCAGCCGGGCTGCCCTGTTCTGCTGGACCACCGCAGGCGTCTCTATCACTCTCTCATTGCCATTGGTGATTTGGTACCCTTGTGGAATTACTCCAATGCTGTGTTTGACTCTTATGCCCCATGACTGCTTTGGTACCACTGCAATAGGTTCATAAACAATGTGCACTCTTACTGCAAAACAATTTGCCACAAGAATGCATTTGTCATACACTGCAACAATAAAAAGATTGACGCAGAATACAATACATCAGGCCTTCTTTACGTTTGATCTCCTTACTAAATGTTGTCACTGTATGAGACTTGCACATTAGACAAGCAGAATCAGGATCTGAGTTTTAGGCTTACAAAGAACACCTAAGATACTGTTGTCCAGCTACTTGGACTACAGGGCTTATTGCAGTTCGGAATTATATGATGTCAAAGGCAATCTTTCTTCTGCACATCGTTTCTTGGTGATTTCAGAGTAACAAGTCTGGCGGCATGGAAGAACTTGTAGTATTGGTATCCATTAATACCATTTCCATATTCACATTTGTTCTGAAACACTTGTCAAAATGATGCATTTAGGATTTCATCCAATTTAGTATCTATCACCATACAAAATAAAGCATGTAAGAATGACAATAAATTCAGCTTTTTTTGGAGTAAAATCTATAATTTTTGCCATGCAGTGCCTTTTACAACATGCAGCAATGTATTTAATGTTAATTGTCTTTGGTTTTAAGAAAAGGATTAGGAGTGATACCCACCAAATTTATCCAAAAAAATCAATTAATACAAGCTCCCAAAACTAGGCTTTATGTGACAATCATAGAGGCTCAAGATCATATATTAACTCAAAATACTGCTTTTTAAAGGGATGATATGTTTGTTTATTTTTCTTTCTTTCTTTTTATCAGAGACCACCATGTATACCATTGTTAATCCAATTCTAATATGAAGGTCTCCTTTGCCTCAAGAACCTGTTATTACCTTTCTACTCATCATCCAGAATTCCCACTCATAAACCAACCTGATTTTGACCCATTAGCTGATCTAATATTAGATGGATTAGCCAGGAGTTAATAAAGAAATGAATGATATCAAGAAATACAGAATAAACAAATCACAACTTATGTATTTTTGGTGGAGAAAAAGGAAAAAAAAAGAACTTTGACATCAATCTGGCAAAAGAAAAAAAAAGAAGATGTTTCAAGATATAGTGGCCGAACAAGTGATGTTATGACATGATGTCCAATGAATGCAACCACACAGGTTTGATGTGAGAATACTAAGATATTATTCCTTTAAGCATTTGATTCCTGCTGCAGTTCCTGAGGCCAGGAAGGGGCACATCCGTCATCTCCCTCACCTGAGGATCACATATGGGGGTGCTTTGCTTATCTCCTGACATGGCTCTCTCTCATTGGTCTCGCTAGATTTTGAGGCCTACGTGGCCTGAACTCGATTGGCCACCAGGCTTTCACGTGAACCAAGGTGCGGCTGTGGCCCTGTCTCCCTTGGTGGTCTGGTAAGGAGATGTCGATGATAAGAACAATTTGGCCTTGCTTTGGCATTTGATGTGTGGCTCATCTTCCTCATACGTTGCCTCTCTTGGATTCAGTCAGTAATGATGAGGGGCTTTTCACCTCCACAAGTGTTGTTTCTGCCGAGATAGGATGGTTTGAATGACTGGGATTCGTGTAGAAACTGAGGAGAGGATATTACTCCGGATAGTTCGCTAAATATCTTGAAGGTTATCCAGTTTGTGACATGTCTTGATGCTCCACGGAACTTTTCCCATTGATTCCAATGTCCTGTCCTGTTCTTCTAGGAAGATCTCTGTAGGTACCTCTGGACATGAAATCTAGATTATTTTCTCTTCCACTATTATGTCGTGACTATCCAGTTCCATTTCATGCAGTACAATTATCGATATGTGAGTTCAGATTTTATTAGCATGATTAAGAACAAACAACAACATGTTGATATGTTTCTTGCGGCTAAACCATTGGGACTGTGACATGAATTCAGAACCCGCAGCAAGAAGCTTAACATCTGAGTCCTTCATGGCTTCATCCCTCTCGACTTGCTGTGCCTTAACCCTCATTGGGTGATTTGGAGAAGTTATGGCCTACTGATATGGATAAAGCCACCCACCCACAAGAAGCATGATTGAGAGAGAGAGAGAGAGAGAGAGGGGGGGGGGGGGGACCTCAATCTTCATAAACTTTATATTAATCAAGAAAGAGGCATCCAACTCCCAGAGCAGTACTGGTTCAGTTTCTAGATCTGTAATGTACTGCTCTCTACTCCCAAGTCTACTCAAGATCAGAATTAACCTCTCCTTTGTATTTGAAGAGCTTACACATCATTCGGCACTGTTCTCTGTGTGCTACTCCAATCTTGGTGAGAATTAGTGAGAAGAAGACTCCAGTCCAGTGTCTGGGTGACAAGCCGACTCCCACCTTATCACCTTCCATGCCATGCCATGTCATGAGACTTGAACTCTTGAGGTCCTGGGCATGGACACGTCGTGCCATGTCGATCTAATGTCCTTTTTGGAGCTATTGTTGGCATGGTTCCAAGAAGAAGATCCGCTATCCATTTCAAATGAAGCTTCTCCAATGCCAGTATACGCTTCTTATCTGATCACAACTTGTTATGTGGTCGTGAGTTCTCTGTGCTGTCCTAATGGTCATCAAACATAGGTGATAAAGCTATCAATTGTTTCGTATTAGAAACTGCTTTCTACTGGTGTGGCTGAGATATTAGGATGAGCATTTGGTGATGGATATGAAGATGAAGATATCAGCAGCTTTATATATATATATATATATATATATATATATATATATATATATATATATATATATAATCAATTGCCAGTTCAATATATCACTCAAATAGAAAAAAATTATAATCTTCTTACAATGTCAAAACTTGGCTCAAAATTACTTACCCTTTTCAAGTACAAATTTCTAGTTTACTACATCAATTTTTTATTTTTAATTTACATTTACTTTTTAAATTTTAAGGTTCGGTGCAAGTTGAATATATTGATTTTTAAATTTAATACATGTTACAATCAAAATAAAAATAAAAAGACTATTGTAATTATCTTTTAAATCAATATATACATTTTGCCTGGTGCGTTTGGACCAACTGATTTAGGTATTGAGTCAAAATCTGATTTATTAAAACAAAAATAGGGAAGTGGAGACGTGTGCGGGTGAAAAGTATGTGCCAACGGTGGATATTCTAGCAACATAGAAAAATAATAGAGAGAAGGAGAGAAAGTTAAGGTTAGGAAGCTTTTGCTATATGATCAAACGACTAAATTTCATCAGCTCAATGAAGAATTCTTATAATAAGCTCTACAATCTTAACGAATCAATCTATAATTTATCCTTTATGAAATACTTTTTCGTTAAATTTATTCGGTGAGATTTAAAAAAAAAATTTCATAAAATTTATCTATGGTGATGATGATATGTTATTATTGAGTGAAGATCTGTACTCTTGATGTTATAGTGATCAATTATTTATTTTGAAAAAGATTTATTGTAAACCTATTATCATTATTAATGATAATAGAAGTTTGAAGTGGAATACGATCCCATGATTTTTTTCACATTGGATTTTTCACGTAAAAATTTAGTGTCTCACTTTGTGATTGATTCATTGTTTTATTGTTTATGCTGCTCTGGTTAATATTTGCTTTGAGTAACAAGTTGGTATTTTAACGAAGAATTTATTTTCATACATATATATATATATATATATATATATATATATATATATATATATATATATATATATATATATATATATATATTAATATAATAGTTTTTTCATATATATACTTACGAAATAAAAAAAATTCACAGCTTAATACATATCGATCATCAATTATATAAATAAGGGCGTTCAAGAGACCTCTAATCATGCCCATCTTATTTATAAGTTTAGAGTAGGATTAGTCTCGAGCTTTTTTATTAAAAAAAATATTAATTTTAATGTTGATATATTAGATAAAAGATTGAAGATTCTAAATCTCATCCACTAGTTTTTTAGAAATTACTATATCTTAAAGATTTTATCAGATCATCGCAATATTATAAAACCAAAATATCATTCACCGTCAAATCTTTACAAAAGGGAACCTTTAAGAAAACCAAAAACAAAAAGATTAGTAAGACATTTATTTTTGTCCATACTCTGCCGACTGTTTATTAACTATAAACAGAAGTTCGTTTGTAAACAATCTTTTATAAGCTGTTTGTATGAGCATTTACAATAAAGTTTCTCAGTGAAAGAGAATCTTTTACATCGATAGTTTTTTATGAGCCTTTGAAGACCACTTCCATGGTTTATGTGAGCTTAGCAGATCTCATAAGAACAACTCCCAAAGATCTAGGAAATGGACTAACTTGCTTGTGGATTCTGGTTTCTAGAACGAACTTAGTCCAGTAAATGATGTGTTGATTTAGTGATTATAATCTTTAAACATACCCAGAAATCATGCCTGATGGAGTTAATCTTGATCTCAAAACCCCAAACTCAACGACTCCCCAACTACAAAAGTAGATGGGAATCGGACCTGGACTTTGCCAAGTTATGTGAAACAGGATCCTTCCATGTTCAACATGAAAATATAGCATCAGAAAATAAATGGAAACTTCAAGATGATGATACTGAAAAGACATCATTATTAGTGAAACAAGTGCATTGATTTCTCTGAACTATGACCATAGTTTATGTTCTAAAAAGAATCCAGTGTCTAAAAGTCGTGTGAACAATCAATATGACATTAAAAGAGACATACTTCTACATTGTCCCTCTATAATCCTCTATCAGCCTATGACTTCTTCCATCCCTCTCACCCCATCCACAAATGCAAAATGCCTCAAAATATTATAACACAAATCTATATAAAGGAAGCTAAAAAGAATTCAGTTTCAATTCGTGGAACCCTGCTGCCCGATGAGCGCCCCAAGCACTGGCCATGTGATTCATCATGCTGGCTGCTGGTTCAACTGCACTCTATGAATGATTTTGCATTGATTTTTAGAGAGATGAGCCAAATTGCTGAACTTCCAAATCATAACCAGGTCATATCATCAAACTATACATTGGTTTGAAAATAAGCTCTCCCCTGAGATGAGCTCCAGCACCAAACTTTTTAACCTTGCTGCCGATGGACCTGGCTTGACGGTGTTGATGTCAACCCCGATTGAACAGGTATCGCCTTTCAACGTCTTCTGTCCCTTATTTTTGAGCTGGGCCGAGCACCACTGTCCAAAGCCAACTCCATTTTGTGCCCGCTTTAGTATCTTCTTATCCACCTTCTTCAGCACTGGATCATCTTCCATGAACCTCCTAGCAAAGGCTGCTCTGCTCTTTATCATGGCCTTGTAATATGATTGGTTAAGAAATAGAGGCTCCAACCCTGGTGGGTTGTCCCAAACTATGTATCTTAGGTCAGTATTGACTGTGGTGTTCTGGAATTCAGGGGAGTTGCAAATCACAGTTTGGAAGTAGGATTCCATCGAGTAGGCTACATTGGCAAAATACATGAGTAATTTCCTAGGGAGGTTATCTGAGCCATGTATACAATGCTCAACGAAAGCTCTGCTAAGAATCACCCATGGAGAACCTGTTTCAGGTCAAAAAAAGGATAAAACAGTACCATTAACTAAAATGAGAAGTTAATCAAAGAAAGAATAAAGCAGTACCATTGGCCAAAACGAGAATTTTAGCAATATAACACTTGATGACCTTGATGTTATCAGGACAACACTCGGATTATAAGAGAATCCAGACAACTTCATGCTAGACATGATCCCAAAGTAAAAAAATTTTAAACAGCAGGACACAAAATTCAGCTTTCAGTTATGTGATAACAATGAGTCTAAGATTTCAAGAAAACAGAAAATGAAACATCAAAGAATAGGAGGACATAACACTGGTGAGAAATGGGAAGAAACAATTACAATAAGCTCCTTGGCAAATGCAGATACCTGTGAATATCTTAAAAGCATCTGGTGTTTTACGTGTTCCAGAAGAAATAAGCAATTGGGAATTCTTGTCCATATAAAGGCTGGGGTCTACAACAATTTTGTCAAACCTGTCATACCTACATCAAAAAGGTTCATTACAAATTAAAGAGATGCTTAACAATATAGATAAACATAAAAGTAGACATAAATTTGGAGCTAGACTCACTCTTTCCAACCAAGATCACTTGTGTGATCAATGAAGTTCAGATTCCTGGGCAAAGAAGTGAAAACATGAAGAAGATCTGCACAGCAATGAAATTTTAAACATTACAACAAAGAAAATAGGAGCATGAAACACACAGGATATAAATATTTGGTAACTGAGCAAACAGCATAAAAATGGTCTATTAATGCTATGGACAAAAGTTACTCATGCTCGACAATTTGATATTTCTATGACTTAAGTTCTAACCTGAAAGCATAATTGTTGAGTTTTTGCAGGCAGAAGTCTAAAAGATCATCACAGTTATGTTTCATGAGTTGACATTGACATTCCATATCTCAAAAGCTACCCAATATTTTTTAGTGCCTGGGTGTGATGCAGGACTAAATGTATGCTAACATGGAGTCTTAACATACCAAGACATGTCAAGATGGATCCTAATTTTTGGCCTCCTTTGAGCATGGTTATCTCATCAAATTTAGGGTTTAATCATGTAGACCTGTGGTTACCCTCAATTACATGCCACAATCAGATTGCGGTCATGTGAGAATGAGAAGCCAGGCACAAAGTTTAAAGCAACAGGACAGGATAATATTCAGATAACTAGAGCCACTACAGATGCAAAAGAGAAGATCTTGATTATCTTGATAAGAAAAATCTTTGCTTTCAAGAGGCAGTCCGTCCCACATATTAGTTTGATACGCTCTTTCACAGAGAAAGCAGATTAGGAATACCTCTGATTGTTAACTCTAGCTAACATAAGGTTTCAAAATAACTATATTGCAGTAAAGCAATCCGAAATGCTAATCGTTGGAGGTCAAGGTTACAACCTAGCCAGAACAAGATAAGTCAGCATGATGCATGAACACAAACTCTTACCATCTTGGGTCATAATTGGATAATCTGAAGAACTCAACGTGATAAACCAGTCCCAATCGGCACTAAGCCTTAGCAAAACCGCAGCTCCATGAAGTGTTGCACTGAGTATGGAAGGACCTGTTCGATCAACAGCATAACTTTGGCCAATAACATCAACATTTCTGAAAGCTCTGAAGAGCCTTTCGGACTGAATTGAGCGTGCCAGGTTGATCCTCTCAAGAGCTGAGGAACCTGCATCTAGGTGCAGAACATATCGGTTCCTCGGATGATACACTGCCTTCAACAACCTCAGCATCTTCTGTCCTTCACCACCAGTGCCCGATAACCAATACGCGAAAACCGGGGGATCAGCAGGCCCCTTCAACAGAGGTCCAACGACTAGCCCAAGCTTCTGGTCAGCAACCGATGTCACTCCTCGCAGAAACGAATGGGAAATGACTCCCAAGATGAATGCAGCAAGGATGAACACCAAGATCCCAATCCATGGAGAAAACTTAAGCAGCCTCATCGGACCACCTGAGTCACTATTCAATTTTTTTTGTTTTGCATCGGATAATTCAAGCGTTCACAAGCACATTCTATCGGACTCCAAGCGTGGAAAGCCGACCAAACTGGAAATAATTAGACAGCATATCTGAATTAGTAAGATCCAAATAAGGAAGCACAAACATTCCCCTCTAAGCACAATAGGGTACGTGAGAAACTTCCTAATTAGTATTTCAATAATTTAGAGACGGCATCCTAATTTGGATTTGGCGAAATTCATGAAGCAAATTCCAGGAGAGAAGGATCTAACTATTTCTAGGAAAAGTACCCTGGACTCCAACAAAATCACGACGCAGAAAGGCAAAAAAGAAAGAAGAAATCAAGGTTTATCACGCCAAGAATATATATAGACCGATCTAAATCGGCCAACAAAGAAACAGGTTGAGAAGAGAAAATTCGAATCGAGAAATCAGATTGCAAGACGCCACCTTTCCTCAGAATCAACGCCAAACCCAAGGAAACGGGAATGCCTGGCCGAGAAAAGCGTAGGTTTGTTCAAAGACGCAAGTGGGGCACCGGTGGTGGATTCCCGCGCACGTCGCGGAAAGGAGTGATCCTTCGGAGTGCCCACCGCGGCATCAGCGAGCGGAAAGACGAGATCTTTCCCTGGTGACCCGAGGAAACCGTCCTATTCGGGGATGAAAGCGAAGAAAACGGATCCAAAGCAGGTCAAAAAGTGAACGCAAACCGCAGGGTGTGGGGGTTGGGAGGGCGAACGACCACCAACTGAACACTCGAATGGAGTCGAAAGATTGGTAACGAAGAAGCGCCGAAGCAGAGGGGCAGTGAGTGCCGGAAGAAAGGCTTGAACTTTGGGATCCGGCAGTGCGGAGAGGGAGAAGCCGAGTGACTCCAAGAAATAGTACGGGGAGGAGGCGAAGGACTTCAAGGTGGTTCCGCTGGTGTCCTCTTCCTTGTCATTGTTCACATACAATGGGAGACGAATGGGGCCCACGACACAACGCTGTAGAGAGAGAGTGACAGGAGAAAAGAGGAGAGAGAGGTGCGTGTCATCATTCCCCGAGCGGTGGTGGTTCTGCGGTCGCTCCGCAGAGATGATAACGTCCGATATAATTGCACCACCCGAGAATAACCGGTATAAACATATCAGTTTCATCGTTCGGACTCTTCATCGATATAATAACGGCCGATATAAACTATGTCGGACCCCATGTTAATGCGTATTGCATGATAACTGTTCCGATGCAACTCGACTTATATTCCTTGTTCTTCCATGTGAAAATTGCAGGTGACAGCTGACACAGGACAAATAAATACTCCATGGAATCTCCACCATTTCACATGTTCTTCTACCAAAGTTTTTAGGGATGTGAAGGATGCCATATCCTTCACTTTAGAATCACCAAGAAATTAACTTGAGCATACACATTTGCGGCAATTCAATGCCACCATCACCAAGTTTCTTCTCTTCTTCAATTTAGCATTAAATGGAAGTGAATGCTCACCTGAAACTATATGGCTTCATCAGTGTGAAGTAGCTCAACTCAAGACATCAGCTCCAGAAAGTGGAATCCATAGTCACTTGTCTGCAACTGCAAAAGCTGAGCTTTCAGTCTTGTCAAAAGTCTGTCTCTTAAACACAGAAGTAGTGCATGCTTCTGTGTTTGCCGTCGACATGATAATTATATGGGTTGAGGACACTATTAGACAGAGGGTACAGCACTACTTTCTGGATCATCTTCAACAGTATTCCTTTCAACTACAGATACACAGAGAGTTGATGCCATAATGAGAGGATGATCTATCAACTTTTGGCTGACGGATATAAACAAAAAAAACCTCTATAAAGTTGCCAATCATTCGAGGCAGAACCGACAGTGAGATCTCAACAAAGCTTCCTTTTTTTCTTTTTCTTTTTTTTGCATATTTTAGAACAATTTACATCAATTGGATCAGTTGATTATTTCAGTTCGTGGGAAATCGATCAGTTAAAGTAAATTCAATCTGGTTATCTGACTTGTCTGGATCAAATCGGCCAAGAGTCTGATTCCTGATTTTTCAGTCTATCTCATCTCTCGGATCCAATTTTATGGCCTGTGATTCACACAAGACTTTCTTCTTTTCTAAGAAGATATTAGTTCATAGAAAGGTACTTGCAATCAGTAATCTACTGACAAGTAGCGAAACTGGGTCACTGTCAGTCCCCGTCTACAAATCGCAATCTTTGCACACTGAAGGCAGATGTATGGCAGAAGAAAGCGATCGATCCGAAACCGGGCATATGATGTTTGATGGGAGTAGCAACTCTATCCGTGTTGGAAAGAAAGCATAGCAGATGTTTCTTAAGCAACAATATATGAACCTTGATTTAAGATTTTTATTCAGATCAGATACCGAGGGTTTCTTTGGCATCTGGCTGTTTGTTTGCTTCTGCTACTAATCATGGATTACGAACACCAACCATGAAAACATATTTAACTGAGAGAGAGAGAGAGAGAGAGAGAGAGAGAGAGGACATATTTTCAATATATGGAGTGCATAAGTAAGTTGTTAATCTTTAAGGAAATGTTGCATGCTACATAATCACCAACATGCACTTCCACTCCCCTCCATCATCTTATGAACATCATATATTATATACTTCATCAGGTAATTACACTTGTTTTATATGAATTTTACCTGAAATCACCTTACAAAATCTTCAAATGAGACTTGGTGATTTATAATAACAATTAGATCTTTGAAATTATAATACCAGCATTCTTCATTGAGGATTATAATTTTATAATATATAAGAAAATTTAAAAAAGGAAAATTATATTTATGAAAATGGTTTTTAATTACAGAATAAACTAAAAAATTGATTATCAAAAGATAAAAATTCAAACTCCAAGGAATTGGATGCTATAAAGTATGTCAACAACATGTGATATAAGAAGGTGATAAGACAAAAAAAAAAGGAGAGATAGATAGAATGGTTGCAAAATTGAAGATGATTCCAAATTAATGATTATGAGACAAATAAACAATGAAAGTGAGGAAATAATGATGAGTTATAACATGACATAAATAAAGAGAGGGATTGGATAATGCATGCAAAAAAAAATTTTATTTTTTTAAGAAAAAAGATAAAACTAGATTCAAAACAATCCAATTAATAAACGGTATCGAAAAAAACATAATTCTTAATTTTTTAGATTGAATCATATAAGTCGGTCCTATTCGAGTTTAATAACTATGATCGATAGTGTTTGATAATGATAATTATTTATTATTTTATTTTTTAAAATAAAAGTATATATTTTTTTTCTACTCTTAATTATTTTAAACAATTAATCTTAAAAACGTTACAATTGTTATAAGACGCGAGTGCGTTCGAAATTTGTCGAAGGAAAACAATTCTATGAATGGTGTTTGGTGTTTGAGACGATCCAGCTAATCTTTCCAACCTCGGAGATCAGGCAAGAAATATCTAGTCCATTACATTCAGTGCACGGACGCCCACTCAGCGTAGTGAAGTCGCCATCTCCCCCGGCCATCTCATCTCCTTCCCGACTGCTCCCATCGGCCGCCACCTCTTGTCCTCTTGCTTTTCCTTCCTTTCCATCTTAATATTGGAGTGATCTGCCGCTTCATCTTTCTTTTCGATGGAAACGCTATGGAACACCATCTTGCCCTCCGGGCTCGCCGAGACCTGTCCCCCGCGCCAGTTCCCGGTTTCTTCCTTTTTCAAGGTCTCGCCCTTCCGCCGTGGGATCCTACGAACACAAGAGAATCCATATGTTCTGCGGCTCTCGGTCTGTCAGTCCGATACCCTGATGTGTTCCCCGAGGCTTCGAGCCCTCGCCGGTGATGTTTCCGGGAACAGCGAAGGAGGAGATGAAGCGGTGGGTCGTGGCTCTGGGTTCCTCCCCGCCGAGGGTGGTCCCTTGATCGAGGTACTCTTGTCATCAAGATTTGATTTTTTAGTGTTGTATAATACTTTTGTTCCTTCTTGGTTCAGTTGTGAAGTTACAATCAATCGCATCTTGACTCCGATACCGAAAAATTCCATTTGCTTTTGGCATTTGTTCTGGTAGATTGGCTCTTTGCCTAATTTGAGTGGAACATGACCTTTGAACGCTCTCAATTGTTTCTAGATTAATGGGGATTGTTGCCTATTGCTCCGAACCCTATTTGATAACCCGTAGACTAAGATTTGTGCTTATGTTTTTCTTGGTAAGCTATCCTGCCAAGTCAAGTTTGAGGCTGATCAGTTTTTTTATCTTGAATATAATCTCACAAAAATCATTGGCAGTTTGGGATGGATAACTGACACATTAATTTGTTGAGTTTAAACTACTGACTTGGAATTGCTTAAGTCAAAGTTCTTGATAGTACACCCATCAAGTCTTTATGAATTAACTGAACATTTTTTCCACTTTTTATATGACACTAAAGTGGGGTTGTTACAATGGGATTGCTACGTTTATCTTCATCTTTCAATTTCACATCTCAAAGTGCACAAAAGTTACCAACTCTTGCAACATCTAGCTTATTCTTTTGCATAAGATGTCCAAGATTTAAGATGATCACCCCTTTGATGAGTGCATTTGAGATTGATTAGTTACTTTCTTGTTTAGTGTGCGTACAACTTCAGTGACCATCTTGGTCAAATTTGCAAAATCCTAATTATTTTTGTTATTGATTGTTGGATTTGGGAACAAGATCAAAATTGATCAGATCTTTGTAAAACCACTTGGATTCAGTTGATATCTGTTTGAGACCGACTAAGACCTTCATAAAATCAGCTAAGTCATATCCCAGATCAATTGTAACTACTTAGGTACTACCAGGACCGATAAAATTTTATCATGTATCAGCCAAAACTGCTAAAAAGCTTGACTGAACCAGCTAGAAACCAAATGTAATAGGAATCAAACAACACAATGAAAAAAGTATTGGCCAATTGCTTGCTAAATTTAATAATTTCTCATATGATTTTGGTTGAGTTTGTCAGTTACCCTTCTTGTTTAGGTGTCGATATAGTTGCAGGATGGTCACAATCTCTATTGGAATATCGGGATCATGATTGGTTAATCTGGTGAATCGTGAAGTTGGTCCGCATTTGAAAGGTTGATATATGACATTTTAATTTTTTCTGTTGCTGTAGGCCATTAAATGGTCCAACACACCTGTATCAAGAGAACCACCAATCATGTAAGGGTGCCTTCCGATTGGTTTGTAGCACTCTTGGCCTGCCTGCTGAACTAATGGCTAGGGTGCCGATGCGTAAAGTTAGTGATCTTTCATGGGGCCAACACCACTGACTGATGGGAGGCAGTCCTTCTCTGGTTGGTGGCTTGGCTAAGAAATAGAAGTCAAACCTCTTTATGGAGGAACAATCTACTTCTTAACAGCTTATTAATCTTCAAATAGTTCGTCGACAGCATCCATTTATTTGGCTTTGCAATTCTTGGATGCTCTGCAGTCTGAAAGAAAATCATAGAAGAGCAAAACAGTTGTTGTGTTCTCTAGTGAAATGTTTCATACTTGAACCTTCTAGTCTAAACTCCATATTATATAGATCTGTAATCTCATGGCTTGCTTATAAGGCATTCAACTATGAAAACTTTCACTTTTCTATTTGCCAAACTATCATCCTAATACGTACCTCTTACAAACTTAGTCTAAACAGTTTCTTCTTTCTTGAATATATCTCCAATCATATATTTGCTATTCTTTTTAAAAGTTTAAGGCATAAGAAATACAATAATACTTTTATTTATATCCCTTTTTGCAGCTTGTGTTGTCTACATCCAATATGGATCCAATTTTTGGTTTTATTGAATTCTCCCTTAGTGTATATTAGAGTTGATTAGGATGAAATTTAGATATAGGAAAGAGGTGATTTATGACAAATTGGCGATCTGCATATTTAAAAATGTTTTTTGATATATTTGTAAGCTTGCAGAATCCAGATCATAGATATCTTCGACTTCTCTGCTTAATGAACAACTGGGTCATTATTTAAATAAATAATCATTCTGATTGTTGTTGTTATTCACTTGAAGAGAGATTTAGACCATGGTGGTAGCCATGAGATGGGTGTATCAGAAAACCTGGACATGGTAAGACCTGTCGCCGGTGGAAGTGGATTAAGTGCATCTAGGTCTGGGCTTTTCAGAACACCGATTTCAGGTGGTGTACAAACTGCAACTTCCACTCATGATTTACCCTCTCCGGCCTTGGCTGTTCGCAATCTAATGGAGCAGGTGAGGCTAGTTGTCACTACATGCGATCTAATGAGGCTTTTAATATTTGACTGATTATCCTGTAATTTATTTGTTTTAGATGAGTTGATTTCTTTTGATCTATGAGTGGAATTTTTAAATTTCTATATTTTTTCTGATTTATTGACTAAATACCAGGCTAGGTTTGCTCATTTATGCACCGTCATGTCCCAGATGCATCATTGTCGTGCAGGATACCCATTTGGTTCACTAGTTGACTTTGCACCAGATTCAATGGGCCGTAAGTTACCATCTGTTTACTGTACATATGTAAATTAATTTCAAATAGTTCCAAACATGCCATCCATTACCATTTTGTGCAGACCCAATCTTTTCGCTTTCACCATTGGCTATTCATACACTTTGGCAGATCCAAGATGCACTCTTGTAGTACAAGTATGACAATATTGATTATTCATTACCATGCACTCTGTAGTACAAGTATGACAATATTGATTATTCATTATTTAAATCATGGTTCGTGTTACTTGTCTGTATTAGTATACTAATCGGCCATTGGCATGGTATATATTGATCTGTACCAATGTACTGACACATGATATGATGGGACATATCGAAAAACCGATATTTACCGCCCATACTAGTCTCTTGTCAGACTAGTATGTATTGCTCATATCGAGCAGTATGCCGTGATACGACGAATCTTGGTTTAAATTATCTTCAAGGACTTTCCTTTTTTTATTCATGCTATTGCTTGCTTTAACTACAGATACCTGGATGGAGTGGATTGTCAAATGCTCGTGTGACAATTTTTGGTGATATTGTGCCCCTCCCAGCTGATCAACAGGTTCCTAAGCCATGCTTACTCTCTAAGTTGCTTCCTATCTCCCCAAGTGACTGAACTGATTTATATTAGTTGCATCTATTTTCTCTACACTACTTCAAGCACTAAATAGTTGACAAATTAAGACATGACACTGTCAAGAAATATGAATATCCCTGGTCAAATTTGTTTGTAGGAGTAGGCCATGGTCTTGGATCATTTTTAAGGTCATTAAAAGCTTATCATATTTTAAGGTAATTATCGAAGGCATATTATCCCTATGGTGGATTGTTTAGTTTTCTATGAACATTTGAGTTCAGTTCATGGTAAACTTCCTAATCACACATTCAACGTGATATTATGTACTAAAGATGTTCATTCATCTAGTTCTTGACATGTTGGTAGAAAATGGAATGTGCATATTTCCCACATCTATTTTAATTAAGCTTTTCTGGGATGTAGCTCTGGACCTGTGTGCTTTCAACTTTGCATATGTGTGTGCATGCACATGGACATTTTGAAGTATCTTATTTTAAGATTCTTATAACGTGCGTCTACAAGAACAGGGTACCTATCTCCATGCCTCTATAATTTACCTTGCTAGTTGTATTACAACCTAAGGTTGAAAGGCTCATGGATTGTGAGAATTCATTTAGTTAATAATTTTTTGATGCTAATTAATTCAGATTCTATGAGGTCATGACTATTTGGTATTGATTGATTATATATTTGGGTTGAGATGATATGATAATGAATATATCACTGGGTTTTCTTTTTGAAGTTTTACTACTTTTACATGATCTCTTCTCCAGACACATGGAATCACTGGGTGTTTTGAGCTTATGTGATTTCCAACTTTCTATTCTGAGAGCTCCTCTATATTATACTTGCAATAGTCGATTGGCGCATCCTGAGCTTGTGTCTTACAACTTTCTTGTGGATGATATTTCTGATCTTTTGCTTTACTTGGAATTTAAATCATCTACTAAGTTTGAAAGAAAACTTGTTTCTGTTAACACTGAATATATTTTATGATGAATATTGCATAGTCGATCTCAGAATAATTTCTTCATCCACTGTAGGAATGGGCTCGTCAGCAGTACATGGCCAAACACCAACAATGGTCATCGCATCAGTGGGGAAACTTCTACTACTACAGGATGCAGAGTATTAGGTTTGCCCCTGAATCTTCATCCTTACAAAGTTGACTTTAAACATCCCTTGCAGGAGTTTTGTCTTTGTGTTAACCTAGTAATATATCATAGGTAATGCAAAAAAGTAAAGTTGGTATATACCAAACAAAAAGATTGAACTTTAGTGTTGTACAGTAATACTGAAATACACAGACATATTACTACTGGATCCAGAAGATCTGTAAAAATATTAAAGTAATTACACCATGCTAGTTTATCCTGAGGCATTTGATTCCTAAAAATAAAGGATGTAAAATTCTGTCACTCTGGATTTTCAGTTAGCTACTTGATTTTCCAGGGATTTAAAATCCTTTCCCGACTAGATGGACATGCCGCACTAATTTCCAAACAGGAGAAGAGATTCCTCCAGTATGAGTTATCATAACATGTCAAGTGTTGCAGAAAAAATCTTTTAATGGAATAATTTTGTTGCTTTGAAGGAGATAATGATTAAGGGCTGTAACAAAAATGGTATTTGATTTTGTTTGAAGAGAGCAGAGAATTGTGTGCAGATTCTGCAGAATCATTAATCAATTAACTGCATGGTGACGCTTGGTGATTTAGTAGATTTGATATTTAGGATTGATGGTGGTATATGCATCTCAGCTAGAACATGTTCCTACTGTAGTTTGGCATTTTAAGCTTAACCATGAGAAGGGAATTATGGAGAATCAGCAATCAACATTCATCCGCTGCTTCAATTTGCTTTTGCTGTTGTTTGATATATAAGGTGCATTTTCTAATCAATGTTATTTACAGATACAAAATGGCAGAGTTTAGAAGCATCATGTTGTCTTAAAGCTTCTTTTAATTACTTATTCATGTTTTTGTTTTGTTTCAACATATTCTGATGTATATATGTTTTGAAAGATATTCTGCATCAAGTCATTTATTCCTGCTCATGATATTTACCATTACCTGGATTATCAGCGACATCTATTTTATTGGAGGATTTGGGACTGTTGCATGGGTTAACGTCAAGGAATACGAGGCCACCCAGCCTGACAAGATTGCAGCTGATGGCGGAGAGCAAAATTTAAAAGTAACCTTGTGATGCAAATTTCAATACATCAAATTCTTTTGTGTGTACATCTATGGTAGCATAATTTTAAGGTTGCATGCAAACATTTACTAACTTGGCTTGCTATGTGCTTTTGTTTGCTAATGCTATGAACTTGCATCTACCATAGGAACTAAATGCAAACTTCTCAAAACCACTAAAAGAACTCTTGTCCATGGAAGCAGAGATAGATGATGCAGCTCTCATATCCATAGATAGCAAAGGCATTGATATACGAGTTCGTCAGGGTGCACAGGTATGGAAAACAGGTGATATAGACTGTGTTATATACATTTCCCTTGTGGTTTCAATTCTTCTAGTGAACTTGTTTTGCAAATAGCATTATTTATGTTTTAATAAGGTCTGTTGTGGCATTTAAAATTTCCAGAACTATTATTGTTGGAAGTTATTTGATTGTCCTTTATGTATATATGACTTATTTAAAACTCAGTGAAGAAGGATGTTAGTTGATCCAGCCAAGGAGAAATTATTTTTGATAATCTTGTAGTCAGGGATGTGTTGAACCTTAGGAACTTCATTACAGACAACTCTGTTGGGCTTAAGCAGTCTAGTAATTCAATATTTGCCAATCTTATTGTCTATACACACACACATGTGTGTGTGTATTTTTTTTGGTTTTTTTTGGGGAGGGTGGGAGGTGGTAAGGTCTTGAAAGTAGGGGGAAAGTTAGAGAGGAACTCGGTATTATAATTGATGAACATGGCCTGAATTTTGTTTAGGAATGTCAAAAATCAGAACTATGGTCTGGGTTATGAAAGGAATTAAAGGCTAGTGTTATAGTCAACTGAAAGGCTTTTATCTTGATAAATTGAAGGGGTTGTATGGAGATAAGGGGTTGGGATAAAATCATAATTATTGAAAAATTATTGACTTCGATCACTGAGGGATATCCAGGTTTCTCCCAAAAGTGTGCATATGTGAATGTTGTCATTGATTGAGAGGGGTACTGAGAATATGGATAGTTCTAGGGTTTGGATTAGTATACATATGTTTAATAGAGGAGTCTAATCTGTGTTTCTATATACTTCAAAGTAGTGAATTTTAGAATGAACTGTTTTATATATTAGCTTTAATTCCCCATTAATATGTGTGCAACATTATTAAAGAATAAGATGGTGGATATGTAAAGCAATTTTTGAGTTTCGGAAGGGAAACACCAGAAATGAGAAATAATTTAAGTGGATGGTTTTATAGTATGTCAGGTTGCTCAATAAGGATTGTGCTTTTTTTTAATATATATAAAATTTTAAATGATGTGATCCACTTTTCTATATGATACTATAGATAGTTTGACAAAGCATAGCAAATTTATAACACCAAAAATTGGTGGATTATGAGTCTCAAATTAGGATTAGAAATTTTGCTTATTATTGTTGGCTTTGCTGTGTTTTAAATACCACTCAAGCACTATTAATTCAACCAAGGACCTCTACTTGGTGTTGGTACCAATCGGCATTCTTCTTTATTTTATTTTATTTCGGTCGTAACTAGTGGTACAGGTTGTTACCACTTAATATACCAGTACCCCATCAGCCGGTAAGGTGTCGAAACTAATATTGGGCCAAGATATTAAACCTTATTATGCCGTTTACATGGTCCAATAACAGTAAGGAGAAAGATTGTCATTCTCTTGATCTTAGCATAGGATGTAGATTTGATTGAAATGTGTGAATGGGCCTCAAAGTGCATACTAATTGGTGAAAAATGGACGATCAGATTTTGATGGTTGGCTAACTAGTAAGGGCTAAGAGCTATGAAGTGTTATTTTACAATGTTTTCTTTTCTGGTTTGCTAGTGGAACTGGTTGTTATTTGCTCGCAAATATAATCCTGGAAGATAGTCTGAGAGTGGTGTCATCATAAATGCTGGTAGTCTCCAACAGACAGCTTCTGAAAAAGAGTTTGTTTATCTGTCAATCAGAATAAACTGATTGGGTTGTCCAACTCTTTTTTGGCTACACAATATGCCGATGTTTTTTAATGTATATTGCTTTTTTTATGTTCTGTAATCTTCTTAGACCTTATCTTGACCATACAGTTCAACATTCAAAGACTATCGTTCGAGGTGGAACACTCGATCGAGACTCTGGAGGAAGCCAAAAAAGCACTGCAGAAGACTATCAAGGGCCACAAATCAAATCGAGGTCGCCTTGGTAAAAGCTGAGCACTCTGCGTCTATGACCCAGCATAGCACAAGTAAATGAAGATCACTTTGTCTGTGACTGGAGTGATGAGAAATAGGGATCTGGAAGATGTATATGCTTTTCTCCAAAATAAGAATTTGTTTCAGTTCCAATATGCTATAAAATGGTTCATGAGAACATGATCTTGGTGGGACCTTTTTTGAAATCAGAAATGGGGTTCATGGCACTTGATCTGAAACATTTAGGATTAGTACGATCGATTACTACTCACGCAGGCATGGTAAAGAGCTTGTTCATGGCATTTCAGATAGATGAGAGCTTGCCGAGGTTTCACAGGTTTGCAGGTGTATGCTTCGTGGAGGTCAGACTCACATCTGAAGTTTTTCACAAGCTTGGCAGACGGGAGATCAAAGAGTCGGGACAGGATCCGGTTAAGGGTGGACTCTCCATATGTATTTATAGAAAGCGCGAGTGCGGGAGAATGGTGGTCGGTGCTCTGAGGCCGCGTGATGGGGTCAATCGCCTGAGGCCCGTCCGAGCGAGGCAAAGCAGGAGGTGGAAAAAAAAAATTCTGGATCACCTGTTATCTCTCAGTCACGGTACAGCCATTTAATCTTATGTCTTCCCCTAAAATGGGACCCTTCCGCTGTGGGAGCCACCGCCAATGGGCGAGTTAATTTTTGAACCTTTCGATGCAGGGGGCTAATTACAGATTGCCTCTCATTTAATCTCATGTCTTCCCGTAAGATTGGACCCTCCGCTATGGGACCCACCGCTGGGCGTGAGGCAAAACAGCATGTTAAAAAAAAATCATATTAACATCTTTTGTGAAATATTTAATATTATTATTTTAATATTTAATATTATTTATTCTAATATTGTCAGTTTTACTGAATGATACGAAATAATGAGTAAAAAATGATTTCAACACCCTTATTTTTGTTATATCATAATTAAAATTTCTTAATCAATTATTGTGATGATGGTGGATGGTGATGCTATTAAGGGTAACATATGACTATTTATTTCAAACATTTATGACTGAGATGAGGGTGACGGTCACGATAATGATAGTAGTTTGATGATGGTGGTGGTAGATCTCGGAGATGTGAGAATGAAGAGGAGAGAAAACGACAATGAGAGGTGAGACAAAATAAGAAGAGAAAGATGACATGTATGATATGTCGTGGGAGATAGTATCGGTACAACCATCATCCTTGTGACACTATCATCCCATAAGGGAGGAGGAGGAGGATGAGCAACGTTGATGGGGGAGGAGGAGGGAGAGTGGTGGCGAGAGGTAAGGTAAAAGGAGAGGAGACAGTTGCTCTCCCTTCTCTTCCTCTTACCTTCGCAAGAGGAGGGAGAGCAATGGTGATGTTATCTCCGGCTTTTGTAGCTTTTTGCAAGAGGAGAAGGAAGATAATGGAAAGCGACAACGAGAGGTGAGGCAAAGGGAGAGAAGATAGTGACTCTTCGTCCTTGGCCCACAAGAGGAGAGAGCAACGACGATGCTATGTTCGTCTGTGACTTTTTGCTGGGAATAGGGAGAGCGATGACAAGAGGTGAGACAAAGTGAGAGGAGATAGCTGCTCTCTCTCCCCTTCCCTTCGTAAGAAGCCATAAAAGCTGGAGATAGTGTTGTTGTTGCAGTCCCTCCTCTTCCTCCTCCATTCATGAGATGATAATGTCATGAGGATAATTGTTGCACCGTTGCTATCTCCTGTGACACTACCATCCTCATCCTCTTCCTACTTTCCCTTTATCTCACCTCTTGTTATCACTCTCCCTCCTCTTGTGGTGGGAGAGCAGCTATCTCCTCTCCCTTTACCTCTTTTCTCATTATCGTTCTCTTTCCTTTTCCTCCTCCACCTCTCGTAAGAAACCATAGAAGTTAGAAATAGTGTCACTACGCTCTCCCTCCCTTTCCTCCTCCTCTCGTAAAAAACTATAGAAGCCAAAGATAGCATTGTCGCTGCTCACCCTCCTCTTCCTCCTCCTCCCTTGTGTGACGATAGTGTCATGAGGACAATAGCCGCGTCGATGCTATCTCCTATGATATTATCGTCCTCATCCTTTTCCTTCTCTTCCTTTGTCATATCTCTCGTTATCGCTCTCTCTCCTCTTCTTTCTTACACTCATGAGATCCACCACTACCATCATCAAATTGTCTCACTATTCTCTTTTAATCATTGATGTTCGAATCGATATCAACAAGATCAACTACCACTACAATAGCTACCCACGACCCTTGGCAGCATCGTCGTCGACCATCATTATAATAATCAACTAAGAAGTTTTAATTAGGTGATAACAAAATAAAACATAATTAGGATGTTGAAATTATTTTTTATCTATTATTTTTATATTATTTTTATTATGTTATCACGTGTTGTATTTTTCATCGGTAAAATTGAACGATATTAGAGTAAATATGATTAAATATTTTACTTTAATAATTATAGAGATTTTAATATAAAATTTTTAAATCTAGATACTGAGATACTATAGAGTTTAAATATAATAATAATTTATAATTAGCCTTGGATATACTTATTGTTTATTGGTAACTTCCTCAAACACAAACATGAAAGCATAGGAAATAATAATAATAATATTTAATTACTCACAAGTTGCATCTCGTTTATGATTATATTTAAGTGGGATTTGTATATGCTTGTCAAATTTGGAATTAAATATCTGACCATCAAATTTAAGAACATAAAAATGAAATAGTTAAACATCTTTCTCATTAAGATGTTCATAATAGTTCATTAATTATGTAATATATAAAAAATTATGTTAAAGTAATGATATATTACTGCCATGCTCACACTAGTGGCCGGTTTAAGGTAAGCATTATTAATTGTTACGGTTACATTACCACTTAGTAAATCCGATTAATTTTCATGTTTAAGCTCTCCGGTGGTCCATATTTGGTATCGGGGAAGCAGCTTTAAGCCAAGCGTTATTAATGGTTTAAGCTCTCATTTTTGCCTTTTTCCTAATAAGATGACCTATTTTCAATTTTCGATTCTCCTGTTTCAGATAATACCTCAAATATCTCTCGCTGTGGTGCAAATGTACTATTCCCACCACAAACATCCTATGAGCCAACGGTCCATAGGATGCATTGGGTGAAAATACTCTAAAAATTATTTGAAAATATTATAAAATCTACTTTAAAAAAAATTTCAGTACCTTAATAAAAATATTATAGTGTTATTAAAAAATACTGTAAGTGAGCTAAATAAAATCAAGCATATTAAAAACTATTATATATATATATATATATATATATATATATATATATATATATATATATATATATATATATATATATATATATATATATATATATATATATATATATATATATATATATATATATATATATATATATATATATATATATATATATATATATATATATATATATATATAACTTAAAAGAGTGTATCTGTAATATTCATAACCTATGGGGTCATATATGCATGTGTCGAGTTTGGCTTAAATCTCCTCCTCCATTTCTTCATCCCGAACTCCTCCCCCTCGATTTTTTCTTCTAGGGTTACCGCTCAGATCGATTGCTACGGTTTCCGGATCTTTTTCTATCACCATCTTCATGGCGGACGTCATCGATATGCCTACCGAAACCCTTGATCGTGGCCTTGATATCCAGCCGCAGCGGCAGGAGAGCCACGGCGGCGGATCCCCATCATCGCCGGCCCGGCCTCCGAAGAGGCGGGAAAGGGATATGACGGAGAAGAGGGACGAATATAGGGCCCGCTCGCCGTCGCTTCCCCCGCCCCCGCCGCTGGGGCAGCCGCGGGACGACAGGGATCGGGAGTATCGCAGGCGGGGTAGTCGTAGCCCGCCACCGCACCGTGACCGACGGCATTCGCCTCCTCGCCGATCCCCTCCCCCCGGATCGTTTAAGCGAGCAAGGAGGGATGATGGTGGATATGAGCGGCGCCGAGGTAGCCCGAGAGGGGGTTATGGACCGGATGGCAGAAGGTGGGCAAGAAATCTGGTCCTTCAATTTCAAAATGTGAACACCAGCAAGAAATTTTTTTTTCATCGATAGTGGGATTACCTGTTTAATGGCTCTGTTAAGTTGATGCTATTTGCTTATAATTCCAGGTATGGTTATGATTACGGTGGTGGGTACGATCGAGGTGGCTCAGGAAGCAGAGGTGGGTATGGGGATGAGAGGCCTCACGGTCGCTATATGAATCATCCATCAGGTAATTGTGAAGTCAGCACTCTTTCTAGCCGCTTGTGGACTTAAATTAATATAAAAATCATTCAGATACAGAGATGCGCTGAAAATTACTATGCTTGCAAACTCTTCCAGTTACATAGTGAGAATTCCTGATTCTGTGCACACCTGACCTGAATGAGAGAAGTGCTTCATTCCTTAGGTGTGATATAGGTCCTTCTGTCAGCATATATGAAATTCATACTGAGATGACCTTGTAGGTTCTAGTTTGCTAATTATTGATATCTTACTCATGCATACTCTGCATATTTCTTGCATCTTATATTGCAAGTCATAGTTGGTTTTGGAGATCCTTTCTCATGTGTTGCCTTTCTACACACCTACTCTTCCACCACTTTAGTCTGCATAGTTATCACCTCCTTCCTCTTTGGGCATTGGCCGACCCCTCCTCTACCTTTGTTGCAATTGCAGCTAACAACTCTACATTCAGGCATCCAAATAGCTGCGCCTGCTATTATGCTTGCATCTCTGTGTTTACCTGCGACTGTTACTTGCAGGCATTTTCAATTTCAGGCCAGCAGACTCCCCCTAGCGCTCATTGATAGACATTCAATATTAGTGAATGAGAAGGTTGTTTTATAAGAAAACTGGGAGGAAATTCCAACTGTACAAGAATTAGAAGTCCAGAGCTGAATGCAGTTTTATTTGCTTATTTTGTGTGCCAAAGTGTGTTTTTACAGCCAGGGGACGACCTTTGAAATTGCTAGAACATTGAAGGGGATCCGGACAATCTTGTGGTGGGGATTAGAAAGAGTTGTGAGTATGAGAGAAGAGTCCACCATTTAAATGCTGTATGTTGTCCCATCTATTTACAGGAAAGATGACTGGGGGAGTGCCAATGTCAGTCTGACGTTCCCCCCCCCCCCCCCCCCCCCCCCCCCCCCCCCCCCCCCCCCCCCCCCCCCCCCCCCCCCCCCCCCCCCCCCCCCCCCCCCCCCCCCCCCCCCCCCCCCCCCCCCCCCCCCCCCCCCCCCCCCCCCCCCCCCCCCCCCCCCCCCCCCCCCCCCCCCCCCCCCCCCCCCCCCCCCCCCCCCCCCCCCCCCCCCCCCCCCCCCCCCCCCCCCCCCCCCCCCCCCCCCCCCCCCCCCCCCCCCCCCCCCCCCCCCCCCCCCCCCCCCCCCCCCCCCCCCCCCCCCCCCCCCCCCCCCCCCCCCCCCCCCCCCCCCCCCCCCCCCCCCCCCCCCCCCCCCCCCCCCCCCCCCCCCCCCCCCCCCCCCCCCCCCCCCCCCCCCCCCCCCCCCCCCCCCCCCCCCCCCCCCCCCCCCCCCCCCCCCCCCCCCCCCCCCCCCCCCCCCCCCCCCCCCCCCCCCCCCCCCCCCCCCCCCCCCCCCCCCCCCCCCCCCCCCCCCCCCCCCTGACGTTTCCATGTTGGAACCTAGTGCGATATGGTAGGATCTCTCCCACAATTTCTCACATAATACCTTCTAACAGAGGGGAAGAAAGCATCTAATTTCTAGTGGGCATGTGTCTGTACTGCAAAGAGATGAGCATTCTTCCTGGGCTGTATGTTACCATACTAACAAAGTTCTTAGTAGGATGCAACTTTTATCCATGTGGATGATGTAAGGTGCCAAATAGCCTGGATTGCAACCTTATCAATCCACTCATCTAATCTAGGTGGAAATGATTGCCATACTGAAAGATCTTTTAATGTCAGTTCTCATGCTTGTGCCTTTGTTAGAAGTACTGAAGCAAAATAATAAAGTAGTTACTGGTTAAAGTTGTCTTGAGTTAAAGCAAAATGATTTAGTTGGTTATGTCAAGATACTTTTAGTAATGCATATTGCCATTCTGATGATGTAAAATAATTATTTGATGTATAATAGCATTCTTTAAAGTCTTATGCTTTTGTTAATTAATAAACGTTGTCATGAGTTAAAGCAAAATGATTTAGTTGGTTATGTCAAGATACTTTTAGTAATGCATATTGCCATTCTGATGATGTAAAATAATTATTTGATGTATAATAGCATTCTTTAAAGTCTTATGCTTTTGTTAATTAATAATCATTGGATTTGCCTGATTCAGGATATGATGGTTATGGTGATGGTTCCGAGGTTATTCAGAGGTTTGTAATTTGTCACATGTTTTTATTAAATATGGTTCATGTTCCTTTGTTATGCTCCCTTTTGCTGGCTTAATTATGTCTACTGTCGTTCCCTATCATGTTTTTTTCATGAGTATTTCTCTTTTAGATAATTTTTTATTAATTTTGTTATGGCATGGACATTCAGCCATTATTTTATAACATAAAACTCTAGCAACACAAGTTCTTAACTAGGGTAGGACTCTCTTTTCTCTAGCACCCCCAAGATAGGACTCTCTCTTCTCCAGGTCGACGCCCCTTAGCTCTCCCTCTTATTGGCAACTAGGATAGGATTCTCCCTTCTCCAGGCTAGTGCCTCTTAGCTCTCCCTCTTATTGGCTATGCAAGTCCTTCAATCGAAATAAGTATCAGATTAAGGAGGGTTGGTTCTCTAGGTTGATCGCATATCCTTCTCTTGATTCGAGTGGGCATCAGATTGGGTTTGTTGCAAGTGGAGTTGATGTTGGTCTGACTACAACTTGATCCGAAGCTTGAGATTGGGCTTGCATTGGGTTCGGCCAGATTGGATTTAACTTGGAGTTTGACTCGAACTCTAGTTGAGTTGAATTGGACTTCGACTGGAACTTGGTTTGAGCAAAACTTGAGTAGTCTAAGCTATGTTCGATTTGGTCCTTGAGCTTAGATTTGAGCTTAAGCTTGCTTCGGTTCGATCAAGATCGATTTGAAATCGACTCGAATCCCGATCGAGCTGAATTGGAGTTTAGTTAGTACTCGGCTTGATTGTCCTAGATTATGGATCCCCCAATTGGGCAATTCAACTCATAATGAATATGGTTTTGAGGTTCTTCTCTCTATCTGCGAGTTTGGACCATTGGAGGATTTCGTTTGGCCTGCCATCATGGTCAGTGTTGTCGTGCTTAACTATGCCATCTTTTTGTGTTGTTTTGGTGGGGTTCTTGTTGTCAATTACCATCGACCCGAGGGTTTTATTTTTCAACTTCTTGAGGTTGCAAGCTTGTTGTTGCCCCTCTCTATTTCTCCTCTTTTGTCAATTGGAGGATTTCGATTTTCCCCATGTTGTAGTCAGAGCCATGTGCTTTCGGCAAGCGTTTATCATCCTCTTTGCTTGGCCATTGGGTGCCAAGTCCACCATTGATTTAATCAGATCTCGTGTGATGAGAAACTTTCTTTCATCCTTCTAGAGTTGGCACTTCTATGCTTGACGGAAATAAGCATCTTAATCCCAAAGGTAGGGCTTTCCAAGGATGACTTAACATATGTCATGAGACACTACTTTGTATGTCGCCTCGTCGATTTATTGAATGGTTATTGCAAAGCGAATCTTGCATTGCCGATCGATCTTTATCTCCACAATCTTGTGTAAGCAACTTGTAGGATATGAGTGTGGATGCGGTGTCATCTCCAGGTTGAGCTTTTGGACCAATCTCACTGAGATCGAAGATAGTGCTAATGACCTCTTGTTTCACCTAGATCTTTACAGTGAATGAATTCTTCTCGAACTTTTAGGTTATGGGATGGACTCGAGTGTATAACCTTCGGTCTTGTCATCATAGATATACTCGGATTTGCATGAACAATCGACGCACTGTCATGAACAGTCATCGCGCACCCGCAACAATTTCATTCAACGAACTGTTCGTCGCTTTTGTTTACATGTACAGATGCTTGACAGCATGTTTTTGCTTGGTTTTATGTTCTTTTGCTTGTAAAAAATGTAAGTTCGAACAAGTTGCAGAGCTACAGTGCGATCGCTCACCGCACCGAGCAAAACAGCCCAAAATGGCTCTGTTTTCGTGTGCCACGGGCTGTTTTCTGCAGCCCGCTACTGCATGTGAAATGTTAGCCATCTCAGCACCTTGAAACCACTCGGGTGGCACCATGGGGGATGGGGCTTCGGTATAGTGTCGGGCGTTGAACAATCTTTCATAAGTTCGCACATTAACTTGACGGGAACTTGTCTTCGCGCCCGGCACCCGGTGAACAGCTGTTTGTGGACTTGCATCTGTTCATTCAACCTTATAAAGTTCTTGTTTTCCTCCTTTCTCTCTTTTCTCTTGTGTACGCAAGGTGCTCGCTGAATTGCTTGTAAAGCTTCCCCTTTCGCGAGACGTCGGGACTTGTCCGTCGCTCGTTCTTTGAACTAATCAACTTTCTCTTTTACAGGTCCTTCGGGACTTGAGTGAGGTTGTAAATTGGCTGACCTTTGCGGACGCCTATTGCAAGGGTGCGTCATGACTTAAGCAATCCCAGCTAAGTCTAAGAATTGACGCAAGAGCGCTTCACGACTTAGGCAACTTAAGTTAAGTTCGCGTTTTGGTCGCAAGGGTGCCTCACGACTTAGACAATTCCAGCTAAGTCCGTGACATTATGGTATCAGAGCGGGCAAGCAATTCGAGCGAGCAACGAAGAAACTTCGCAATTTTGCCATGACAAAGCATCATGGCGAATCAAGCAAGCCGGGGCAAGTCGGACCCTTGCCCCAAGCAGCCGCAGGTGGGTTAAAAGTGCATACTCGCTCTCATGCTGTTGGAGCCGCTCAGGAGGAGCGCAACAGCGAACATGACGAGCGAGAAGTTGGCTACTCTCCACGAGCGGAGGAGGCGCAATCTGGAGCTCCAACCGAGAAAAAGAGTCATAAGGAAAGACTCACAACGGCGGGAACCCGCTTGGATGTTCTTAAAGCGAGCTTGGAGGAACTCTACCATGGCCAATGAAGGCTTCTTGGGGTAGAGAACTCGTAAGAAGAAGCTGATTCCCGGATCGACAAGGTTGAGGCCCTAGTCGACCAACTGTCAAACGACACCAAAGACTCCGTACAACATATGCAAGAAGTCGTGGCGGAACTCACCTCCAGGGTGACCATGCTCACAAGAGCACTGAATGCGGGAGGAAGCAACACCTGCGTTACGCCGTCACAAAACTTAAGGGCACCCGAGCCGCATTGTTATGGAGGTGCCAGAGATGCTAAAGAGCTCGAGAATTTTCTGTTCGACATGGAATAATACTTTCGAGCTACGAGGCCTGATTTTGAAGAATCCAAATTTTCGATAGCAACTATGTATTTGAATGGAGATGCAAAACTTTGGTGGCGAACCGTTGGGAGGAGATCCAACAAGGTCGGTGTCGGGTGGACACATGGGAGGAATTAAAGCGAGAGTTGAGAACTCAGTTTCTACCTGAGAACACAAAGTTTGTTGTAAGGAGGAAACTAAGACAACTCTGCCAAAGTACTTCCATCCGAGACTACGTGAAGCAATTTTCTGCACTAATGCTGGACATATAGGACATGTCCGAGAAGGATAAGGTGTTCAGCTTCTTCGATGGTTTGAAGTTATGGGCTCAACAAGAATTGCATCGAAGGAATGTCACCGATGTGATCGGGGCAATTGCTGTCGCAGAAAGGCTCACTAACTTTGTTTCCTCTAAGGACCCGGGAAAAAGGAAATAATCTTCAGGAAATCGCCCTCCAAAATATTCTCGAGGGAAGGAGCTTGGAGGCGAACAAAGGAAGAAGAGTTCCCACAAAGGGCCGAGCTCAAAAGGCAAGGCTTCGAAAACTGGCGGATGCTTCTTGTGCGGAGGGCCTCACATGGTGAGGGAGTGCCCACAAAAACAAGCACTCAATGCTTTAACAGCTTTCATCCACCCCACAAATCAGATAAGGGCAAAGCCGTCGCCCTCAGTTTAAGCAGTTCAGAATCCATCATCGATGATGAGGAGTCGCAAGGACCCTGGATGGGAGCAATACGTTTGTTGAACGTTATGCGGGGTCAAGTGAGGGAGAACATGAAGGCAATGTCACAAAAAGCAAGAAGCAGCGAGCTAATGTACGTCGACATTAAGCTCAATGGCCAAATGACCCGTGCAATGGTGGACATGGGCGTTACCCACAGTTTTATTACCGACCAAGAAGCAAAGCGACTTGGGCTGATCTTGGAGAAGAACCCAAGTCGAATGAAGAAGGTGAACTTTGAGGCCAAGCGAATCTCCGGATTGGCAAAGGGAGTTCCCATCAAGATCGGAACATGGAGCGGGAGCACAAACATGATGGCGATGCCATTGGACGATTTTCAAGTGATTCTTGGAATGGAGTTCATGCACGCGGCGAAGTTAGTGCCAATGTCGTTTCTAAACTCTCTATGTGATGGGAGGTGATGACTCTTGTGTGGTTCTCGTCTCTTGGAGAGGAACCAGGGAACCCCAACAGATATCGACATTATAACTAAAGAAAGGGGTACGAAAAGGCGAATTAACATTCGTGGCTGCTATGAAGATAGAGCCACTTGACGAGATGGCCATTCATGAACCTGCTGTGGTGGCGAACGTCCTGAAGGAGTTCACAGACGTTATGCCACCCGTGTTGCTGAAGACTCTACTGCCACGTAGAGGCGTGGATCATCACATCGAGCTGGAGCCAGGAGTGAAGCCTCCAACGAGACTACCTTATTGCATGCCCCCTCCAGAGTTGGCAGAGCTCAGAAAGCAGTTAGGTGAACTGCTAAGCGATGGTCTCATCCATAGTTCTAAAGCACACTTTGGAGCTCTAGTTCTCTTCCAAAAGAAACAAGATGGGAGCCTTCGACTATGCGTCGATTATCGAACCCTTAACAAAGTGACGATGAAGAACAAGTATCCCATCTCGCTCATCGTGGACATGTTCGATCAATTGGGCAAAGCCAAGTATTTCTCTAAACTTGACCTCTGGTCGGGGTATTGGTAGGTGTGCATTGCTGAAGGCGACGAAGCGAATACTACTTGTGTGACCAGGTATGGAGCGTTTGAGTTCTTGGTGATGTCTTTCAGCTTAACCAACGCTCCGACCATGTTTTGCACTCTTATTAACCAACTATTCAAGGAGTATTTAGATAAGTTTGTGGTCGTCTACTTGGACGATATCGTCGTCTACAACCAAACGCTCGAGGAGCATGTCGAGCACCTTCGGACAATTTTCAAGGTTCTCAGGGAGAACACTTTGTTCGTAAAAAGAGAGAAGTGCTACTTTGCTCAAATGGAGATCATATTCTTGGGGCATCGAATCGGTGATGGCTCCATTCGGATGGACAAATCGAAGGTGCAAGCTGTCGCGGAATGGCGAACTCGAAAGAAGGTGCCAGAGTTGAGATCCTTCATTGGTTTCGTCAACTACTATCGACGCTTCATAGCGGGGTATTCGAAGCGTGCAACTCTACTGACGGAGTTGTTAAAGAAGGAGCAACCTTGGAGGTGGTCTGATAAATGTGAAGTTGCATTCCAAGATCTGAAGACTGCTGTGGTGGAAGAATCGATGCTCAAATTGCCGGACTATGGGGAGCCCTTCGAAGTCATACAGATGCTTCTGACTTCGCTATTTGGGAAGTACTCATACAAGAGGGTCATCCGGTGGCCTACGAGAGCCGCAAGCTCAACGAGACCGAGCGGTGGTTTCCGGTGCATGAGAAGGAGATGACAGCGGTGGTCCATTGTCTACGAGTTTGGCGGCACTATCTTCTTGGATCGCGATTTGTGCCGAGGACAGACAACATCGCTTCGAGCTATTTCCAAACTCAGAAGAAACTCTCCCCAAAGCAAGCACGATGACAGGACTTCCTGGCTGAGTTTGATATGACAATGGAGTACAAGCCTGGAAAGACAAATGTCGTGGCCGATGCATTAAGCCAGAAAATGGAGCGAGTGAATGCCGTACAGTTGGAGGGCAGAGGCCAAGCAAGTCAGTTGCACTTCAACTTCCTTTCCAGGATCAAGGATGGACTGTATAGTGATCCCCAGGCAATAACCCTGATGCAGCTCATCAAAGAAGGCAAGACACGACGATTTTGGGTCCAGGAGGGACTAGTGTACACAAAAGGGAATAGGGTTTATGTTCCTCAAGTGGACAATTTGAGGCGTGAGCTCTTAAGAGAGTGTCACAATTCCCTTTGGGTTAGACATCTGGGTATTCATAGAACCTTGGCTCTCATGGGGACTGATGCGGAGGAATATGTTCGAACGTGCCTCATTTGCCAACAAGACAAGGTGGAGCAACGAAAGCCGATGGGACTTTTGGAGCTGTTGCCCGTACCAGAAAGGTTGTGGGAGAGCATTTCCTTGGACTTCATATCAAACTTGTCGACAGTAGGGGGACTCAGATCGATACTCGTGGTGGTCGATCGATTTTCAAAGTATGCAACCTTCATTGCTGCACCCCTACGCTGTTCAGCGGAGGAGGCGGCTAAGCTGATGATGAAGAATGTGAAGTATTGGGGAGTCCCGCACAATATCATCAGTGATCGAGACGCTTGGTTCCTAGGACGATTCTGGACCGAGCTATTCAAATTGTTGGGGTTTAAGTTATACTTCTTCACAAGCCTTCACCCCCAAACGGATGGCCAAACCGAAAGGATAAACTCGCTCTAAGAGCAATATCTTCGGCACTACGTGAGTGCCAACTAACAAGATTAGGTGAAGCTGTTGGACATAGCTCAATTCTTCTATAACTTGCAGCGTAGCTCTGCGTCCAACAAGAGCCCCTTCGAGATCATTACAGGATAACAACCATCAACTCCTCACACCATAGTAATCGAGTATACTGGGAGTAGTCCGTCAGTCTACCACTTTGCAAAGAAGTGACACCGAAATGCATATATTGCACGGGCTTACTTGGAGAAGGTGGCCAAAAGGATGAAGAAGTGGGTAGACTTGGGAAGGCGACCGTAGGAGTTCAAGGTCGATGATTTGGTGTTGGTAAAGCTCCAACCATCATCACTCCAATTCTTTAGGAACAAAGTACACAAAGGATTGGTGTGCAAGTATGAAAGGCCTTCCTAATTATCAGTAGGGTTGGCAACGTCTCCTACAAGTTGCAGCTGCCGGTGTGGTTCAAAATTCATAATGTTTTTCACGCCAGCAACTTGAAAGCCTACCACTTAGATCCGCAAGATACTTTCGGAAGTATATCAACTCGGCTAGCCCCCACCAGAGCCTCCTACGAGAAGCGAGTTGAAACCATTTTAGCGGATTGCAAGATAAAGCTACCCATTGGAGCTGAGCAGACCGAGTACTTGGTGAAGTGGCGAAAGCTTCTCCGAATCGAAGCAAGTTGGGAGCCCGAAGACGCCCTACGACATGAAGAAGCAGTCATCAATAACTACCAACAAGCATCGACGTGGGCGTTGATAGTTTAAGTGGGGGAGAATGTCACAAACGGTCATCGCGCACCCACAACAATTTCGTTCAACGAACCGTTCGTCGCTTTTGTTTACATGTACAGATGCTTGGCAGCATGTTTTGGCTTGGTTTTATGTTCTTTTGCTTATAAAAAATGTAAGTTCGAATAAGTTGCAAAGGTACAGTGCGATCGCTCACTGCATCGAGCAAAACAGCCCAAAATGGCTCTGTTTTCGCATGCCACGGGCTGTTTTCTGCAGCCCACTACTGCATGCGAAATGTCAGCCATCTCAGCACCTTGGAACCACTCGGGTGGTACCATGGGGGATGGGACTTCGGTAAGTGTCGGGCGTTGAACAATCTTTCGCAAGTTCGCACGTTAACTTGACGGGAACTTGTCTTCGCACATGGCACCCGATGAGCAGCTGTTTGTGGACTTGCAGCTGTTCATTCAACCTTCTAAAGTTCTTGTTTTCCTCCTTTCTCTCTTTTCTCTTGTGCACGCAAGGTGCTTTCTGAATTGCTTGTAAAGCTTCCCCTTTCGCGAGACGTCGGGACTTGTTCGTCACTCGTTCTTCGAACTAATCAACTTTCTCTTTTACAGGTCCTTCGGGACCTGAGTGAGGTTGCAAATTGGCTGACCTTTGCGGATGCATATCGCAAGGGCGCGTCATGACTTAGGTAATCCCAGCTAAGTCCGAGAAGTTGGTGCAAGGGTGCTTTGCGACTTAGGCAACTCAAACTAAGTTCGCGTCTTGGTCGCAAGGGTGCCTCACGACTTAGGCAATTTCAGCTAAGTCCGTGACAGCACGTTCGATGTAGTCGTTGCCAGTGGTTGCAGTTGCTATCCATTAACTTTGGTCGTTCTTTATTCAATTTTTTGGGAAGAGTTCCAAGTGAACCTTCCAACTTTTCTCCTTAATGTGACAGTGGTCATAGAAAAGGTCACTTCTCTATGAAGAAGAAGAATTCTTATTGTTCCTCGAATTTTCCTTGTCCTTCGATTAGGCCCCTTTGGCCTTCTTCACAGTCTTCTCGCTACAATTCTAGTCTTCCTTTTGATTGCCATGACTATCCCGCTAGCACTCAAGATGTCATACGCCTAGAAAAGGCTCAGTTTGGTACTGATTAGAATATGCAAACCAGCAATATATTTCATGACCGTCGAGTGCTTGTTGAGAGAAATCTCGAGTGCCACCGCTTGTCATCGAAACTTGGTGGTGTAATCTTGCATCGATTGTTCTTGTCCTTGGTGCAAGTAATGCCATCTTTTCCACTAATATTCATGATAGGCCATCGGGTAAAAGTCGTGAAGGATGAGCCTTCTAAAGTGTTCCCATGTCACCTCTTCATCGTTGTAGGATCGTAGGTGTTCCACCATTCTAGAGCATGGTGTGCTACAATTGGAGCTGATGTTGGTCTAATGATAGTCGTTGTAGGATCGTAGGTGTTCCACCATTCTAGAGCATGGTGTGCTACAATTGAGCTGATGTTGGTCTAGTCACAACTTGATTCGAAGCTTGAGATTGGGCTTGCATTGGATTCAGGCCAGAGTGGAGTTGAATCAAAATTCAACTTGAACGCGGTTTGAGCTGAATTGGACATTGATCGAACTTGGTTTGAGCTGAAAATGAGTCAAGCTTAAACTATGTTTGTTCTAGTCCTTGAGCTTGGATTCGATCGTGAGCTTGGTTCGGTTGGATTAGGATCTATTTGGATTTCGACTCGAACTCTGGCTGAGCCTGGTTGAGTCGAATTGGAGATCGACTTGAACTTGGCTTGATCATCCCAGATCAGATAATACAGAGGTTAAATATTGTTGCATTGTCTGAGGGAACATCAGAATAGATTTTCTTTGTCTACTCTTGTGGATCATATATTTTTTAAGAAGTATGATGTGAAAACAAAATAGTGTTACATGAAGCTTTGCTAAACTTTTCTACGATTGAGAAGATGGTATTATTTTAGCAGCATGGATGATATGCATGTGTTGGATTTCTCATGGTTTTGGGTTTCAATTGCTGAAATTCCAACACAATTGCTGAAATTCCATAACTTTTGGAATTCTCATTTATCTACTTGTTCATCATTTTTCAGGGGAGGTTTGATGACATACAAGCAGTTCATTCAAGAACTCGAAGATGATATTTCACCCACTGAAGCTGAGCACAGGTACATGTATTAGGGATACTAGGTATCACTTCAAAGAGTTAGTTTGTGATAAGCATTGTTGACTGTGCCACTTAACTTGTATCTAGGTTTAATGATTAGAATACTTGCCAATTCTGCTAGTTGTTTAGCTAGTATGGATGTTCAATCCAAGTTTTGATCATGTAGGTATGAAGAATACAGATCGGAATACATTTCCACTCAGAAGCGTGCTTATTTTGAAGCTCATAAAGAAAAACAATGGTACATGGTGCTTACATTATTCCATTTTTTATTATATTTTCATATGGAAGTTATGTAATATGATTGAAAACTTTTTACATGACTGCCTCCTGGTGTAGGTTGAAAGACAAATATCATCCAACTAACTTAGTGGCAGTCATTGAAAGGTGAGTTTCAGTGTATGCAACAACATAGACATGTTTTTAGAAGACTATTGGTAATTGTACGTTGAATATGATATTTGCTGTCTTTTACTTGAGGATTTCCTCCCTTTTTCCCTGTTTCAACCAGTCAAGCTTTATTATTTGTCTCTTCTTCATATGGTCAGGCTAGTTTGGTTTCATTTTTATATTTGTGCTTCTTCATTAGATTATTATCTTCACACTTCTAGTGCTATCATTATGTGTTGCATGCTTCACAGGAGGAAAGAACAGGCCAGGACTCTTGCAAAGGAATTCTTGCTTGATTTACAGAGTGGGACACTTGACCTGTAAGAGTTTCTTCTTAGACCTCATATGTGCTTTCCTAAGGTTTATGTTACCTTGACTTGCGTTTTCCCTGCTCGTATCATCAGTGGGCCAGGATTAACATCTTCTTCAGCTAGCAAGTCTGGGAATGGTAGTGAACCAAACTCTGAAGATGAGGCGGGCCCTGGTGGCAAAAGGAGAAGGCATGGTAGGGGGACAGAGAAAGAAAATGATCTGCTTTCTGCCACTCCCAAGGCTCACCCAGTTAGTTCTGAACCTCGACGAATTCAAGTTGACATTGAACAAGCACAGGCCTTGGTCCGTAAGCTTGACACGGAGAAGGGTATTGAGGACAATGTCCTTTCCAGTAGTGGTCATGGTAAGTTGGAAGTGGAGAAGTCTCATGGAGGCTCCATGGGGCCAATTGTAATTATACGTGGCCTGAATGCTATCAAGGGCCTTGAAGGTGTCGAACTGTTAGATACTTTGATTACCTACCTGTGGCGTGTCCATGGCTTGGATTACTACGGCATATCTGAGTCATCTGAAGCCAAGGGTCTTCGGCATGTTAGAGCTGACAATAAGACACATGATGGAACTGATGCTAGTGGATCTGATTGGGAGAAGAAACTTGATTCATTCTGGCAAGCAAGACTGGAAGGTCAGGATCCCTTGGAAACATTGACAGCAAAAGATAAGATTGATGCAGCAGCTATTGAGGCTCTAGATCCTCTTGTGAGGAAAATACGAGATGAAAAATATGGTTGGAAGTACGGATGTGGAGCAAAGGGTTGCACAAAGCTTTTCCACGCTCCTGAGTTTGTTCATAAGCATCTCAGGCTGAAACACCCAGACCTCGTAATGGAGCTCACCTCAAAAGTTCGAGAAGATCTGTATTTTCAGAATTATATGAAGTAAGCATTTAGCATATCTGGTGTCTCAAAATTAGTGGCTACATTGAGAGAACCACTGACTTCTTTCTAATGCAGTGATCCAAATGCACCTGGTGGGACTCCTGTCATGCAGCAATCTGCATCAGTATGACTTCTTTCTGTAGTGTTAAGCATATTGTTTTTGCCTTATGATTATGTTGTATTATTTTTTTTCACTTTTGTGTTCTTTTACTCTGAACCCAAAGCACATTTACAACTTTCTAGTCAAGGTTTTAATTGTTGGTGTCAATCAATTAAAAAAAAAATTGATGAGAAAGAGGTTTCGTCCTTAGAGTTATTATAAAAAAATTAAAATAAAATAAGAAATCAATAAGGAATAGTTAAAGAATGCAATGGAACAATAATTAATTAAACTCCTTCCATTGTCCCGATTTGTAAAATTGTACCTTTATGCAAATGGATTTATCTAAACATGTTGATAGAAGCAGAAAATGCTGATTGATGATAATGATAGGTAAAAGAGGAGGCAAGAGGTTGGTCTAATATTTCTTTGATTATTCTCTAAGTCGCCTGATGTTTGAAGGAGTGGTTCTTTCCTTCCAATATTATTTTCTAAATCTCTGGAATATGGAAGATTGTGAGATGGGTTTACTCCCATTGGACATCTCAGCATGCATAAATTTGTAAACTATCTTAGCAACTAGTTATAGAAACAGAAAATCGATAACTTAAAAAGAGCAATTTAAAAAATATGCAACAGCTTTGGTGATCTTTGTTGGGAACTGATGTCTAATGCTAGTTAAGGCTCTGGATTTGATATGTATTCTAATTTTAGTCATTGGTATATCTGTATTGTCTGACAATATTTCGTCTTATTGTACGCTCATTTTGTCTAGAACTTGTCATGTAGCTGAAATTGCAGAAATTTGTTTTATAATTTAATGAACTTATTGGAAATTTGTTTTGTGCAAAAGTGCTTTTAAGGGAGGACTGGGGATGTGAATTGTTTAATTGGATTTAATTTGGTTCTTCTGTTTAAAATTTTATTTGATCCATTTTCTTTAACTTTTAATTTTGATGTTCTTTTATAGAAACTTCTTCTACTTTAGATTAATATTGCATTCTTATACATAAACAATCACTTGGATATCAACTTTCAAATATGTGATTCTGTGATCTTGAAATTTATTATCTTATTAGTAACACTTTCCATGTGCAGAAGGTGAAAATGCAGAAGAAACGACTGTTAGATGGCCGACTTAGAGATGAACGTGGCAACCGCAGAGAGCCCAACAGGAACGATGGAGATGATGACAGGCATGATAGGACTGACAACTCACCTCGTGATGCCAATGATGGATCCGAAGTGGAGAATCATGACAAACCTCTGTATGATGCTTATGGTGGACAAGGCTTGCATGGTGCTTTTCCCTCAGATATTCCTCCTCCACCAGTGTTAATGCCTGTTCCTGGTGCTGGGTGAGTCAGTGGTTCCCAGAATTCAAGTCGAATTATTACCTCTATTAATCTTTGTCTAAAATTTAATTGTTACATATTAGCCCGTTGGGACCTTTTGTCCCTGCCCCACCAGAGGTTGCCATGCGTATGTTGAGGGACACTGGTGGACCATCATCGTTTGAAGCTACTGGTGGCCGTCGGGGTATCAAAGGAAGGCTTGGTCCACAAGTGAGTGGTTCAGCGCCAGTTCTTGCTATGCCGCCAGCATTTCGACATGATCCTCGTCGCATAAGAAGGTCTGTGCCATTCTTGTGTCAGTTTGTACGTTTTTTACTATAACTAATGTACTTTTGCACTTTGTTATTTCTGAACTTTTGGACATGCTTTAGTTTTTGTGGTCGTGCCACCATTATGTGCTGCTGGATTCTATCTATCTTGTCGATGTATTTTTAACTGGTCATCTTTGATTTGCAGTTATCAAGATCTTGATGCTCCAGAAGATGAAGTGACTGTTATAGACTATAGAAGTTTATAGGCTGCTCATATCCTGCTCATCCTTTGGAATGATATTTGTTCTGTGACCAGACAGCTCACTCCTATTGTTCAATGAAGGATGACTTATTTCCTCGAAAGAGCATGTCACATTTTTGTAATATAGTCACACCTCCATTGAATTCATCGGTAATGTTCTCATTTATGGCCAGAAGGGAAGATTCAATAAAAACATATACTATTTATGCTATGCCATCATACGCTCTGCTTATTACTGCATTGTGTGATTTGTATACTGCATCGTCTCCTTTTGTAAACATTATGGGGATATTTTCAAGAAATGATGAGTATGCTAAAACCTGTAAGTGGCTCAACATATTTAATTGACATCTTTATCGTGAGAACATGTACCGCATGCATTTCTTTATGTAAGTTCTCTATAAATTTCGGATGCCTGTTGCCTTGTTTAAATGGTTGCAGCTATCTCAAGGATGAGGTGTTATGACGTTCCTCCTTGGATCGTCAACTCAAAGCTTGCTGTAAAGATTGGTATCTATCATGCCGAATGGTAAACTTTCCTCTTCTGCAAATTTACTTGTTGCTATTCAACTGAAAGGACAGATAATTGCAGATAAAATGATGCAGAATTCAGCTGATCGGCCGTTCTGGTCATTGAGTCGTACCTTGGTGGAATCTGAAGAGTTTTGGTTTCCATTCGGTCATGCAAATTTGATAAAAAGATGTATTTACAAGCTAAACACTTACTGCATGTGAAACCACTTGAGTTCTGGTTTCTGTAGATGAAGCATGGAGGCAAAGTAGTCGGATTATGGAAGCAAATCACGCTTCCATATATATATATATATATATATATATATATATATATATATGTATATATATATATATATGTATATGTATATATATGTATATGTATATGTATATATATGTATATGTATATGTATATGTATATGTATATACCATCGTAATAGATTATGTAAAGGTCCCGGAAGAAAAAGGGCCAATCTAAAAGCCAAAAACAGGAAAAGAAAAATTGAAGAATGGGGGAGTCTGTGGGCTGATGCCCTCGGGCCCACATGTGCCTCCGCGGGGCTGATGGCCAATGTCACATCGTCGGAGCTTTCGCCGTCGGTACGACTTGTTTTGGTCTATGCCTCGAGCCAAGCTCGTAGATTGCCTAAGATTTATCATCTGATCTCAATCTACTTCCCTCCCAATAAATTCAAGCAATCTTTAGCTCTCTTTTTAGAGAATCTTTTATTTTGTCCCTCGTAGTAGTGGTTTGCTATCAGTCTTTAACCCATATTTAACCTTGGAAAGGAATGGCAAACAACTAGAGTTATCAACCAGGCCTCATGGTGTGGTGGAGAACGGGCGAGGGTCTGATCCTCCCTAGCATCTTCTCAGTTCAAAGGTAGCCTATTCCTGATTTACTCGCTGGTTATTAGGAAAAATTCTCTTTTAAGTTTCTTTCTTCTCTACTTTGTATTTGCTTAAACTCCGTCAACAGACTTAGCTTGATCTAGGGTCAAGATCCAAGGTGTTGAATCACATCGTGGCTTGGGATCCTCAAGGCCTTGTCGATAGTTGATTTGTTCGAGGTATCTAACTTTCATCATGTTTGATGATCGTAGATGGACCACTCTTTAGCTTGTTAGATTATGTGATAGATTATATTGTCTTATCAAATTAGGTAAGATATATCATGAATATGATTAGATTCTAATTATTAATCAATAGAATTTTTTTTAATTATAATATGATTCCTTTGGAGATTACGGAGAGACTCTCCTACTTATTTATCTTAAATCCTCTGCTCTCGCCTATAAAATAAAATATCCTCCTAAGGGCTCTGGATGTGGATATGTGGATACATAAATAAAATGAGACGAGGATACGTGACATTATTGAGAGTACAAATCTTCTCTCATAGTCACGTGAACCAGTTAATAAGAAATTATAGATTTTCTTTCATCTTCCCGTAGTCATGTGAATTAGTCAACATGAGATTACATATTTTCTCTCATCTCTCATTTGTCCCTAAATCTATCTATCGCTCATAATAATTTTGTGAACGATAGGAAGAGAGAAGAATATAAGTCTAGTTCTCCTTGCAATCGGCATCACTATAGCTTTTAGATTTGATGATGATACATTCACAGATTAGATAAAAGCTTTTTGAATGACATTAAAAGGTACTCATCGTAAAATAGATATATTATTATTTGATTTCAGATTTTAACATTAATTTTTTCACATAATGAAAGCATAATGATAGTTTTTATACACACAATTGGTATCAGAGTCATGTTTGTGAAATCAAACACTTTATATCTATTTGATAGCATCTTTCGCTTGTGAAAATGTATTATTCGATTTTTTTTATGATGTATAAATGATTCATTTGTATTGTTGATATGTTTTTCTATTCGGTCCATCCTATTGCTTGCTTGCAAGTAATATGAGGTTCCTCGTATTTTATCGATTAGTCACTATCGATGATAGTATTGTTAAGGGCGATGACCTTCGGTAGTCACCAACCCAATCTCAAGCAATGGTTGCATATCCGATGCAAGCACTATGATGTGTGACAGCCCTATGACAGTTATGCAACACTGCTACATGTGACGACTGTAGCAATGCCACTGCCCATTGGCTAATTACAAATTACTCAATATACTTAAACCTCCTTAACATCCTGCTCCATAGACTTAAAAAATTTATATTAAAATTTCTATAGTTATGAAAGTAAAACATCTATATCTATTTACCCTAACATCATTGATTTTACTAATGAAAACATAAAAATAATGGATAAAAAATTAATTTCAATGTTTAAATTAGTGGTGACAAACGGTGTCGGTGGATGCGGACGACAACGTTGCTAGGGGCTGCTGGTGGTTGTTATGGATAAGGAGAGCAATAGTTAGAGATGAGGGTCACTCTGTATTTGCGTTGATGCTGATGTAGTTGTCGCATCTATATCGATGTCAACACAGATACAAAGCGATGTCATTCTGCATCTATGTTGGTATTGACATATATACCAAGCAACGTCGCTCTATATTTATGCCACTGTCGATGCAGATGCTAAGTGACCCTTTCGTCGTTTGGTAACTATGTTGATGATGATGCAATGAGAGGCCCTTTTGCCACTCTGCCTTTGTGTCATCTTCGATGTAATTGTTAAGCGGCTCTTTACATTGCATCAGTGGCCCTTTCACCGCTTGGTAACTGTATTGACATTGACATAGATGTAGAGCGACCCTTATCTTTAGCCATTGCTCTCCTTATCCACAACAACCACCCGTAGCCCACAACGATGCTATTGTCCACAACTACCGACATCGTCTACCATCACTAATTGGAACATTAAAATTATTTTTTTATCTATTATTTTCATGTTTTCATTGGTAAAATTAATAATATTAGGATAAATAGATCTAAATAAATAATTATAAGGATTGTACTGTAAATTTTTTAAGCCAAAGAAGCACCTATCTCATTTAATGCAGGCCGACAAAATCGAAATGTCAATTTCAGTTTAGGTCACACATCATACTTGACAAAAGGGATGATGATATTTCAAAAAATAAAAAGTAGAACAGTTCATGTGGAGGTATAAAATGAGATTTACTGATCCCCACATATGGCAGTGTAAGTAACTGGTTGAATTGAAACAATCCTAGAATTTAATATAGCCAAAGTATACTTAGAGAAAGATCAAAGATTGTTGTGATGTTATGTGATTTCTCATCCACCTTTCAAGCAAAAGGAAAGGGTGTCAGGGCATACGGCTCCCTTCATTCTGACTTCTGAGGGACTACCGGTGCAAGATACTCAAGTGCTGTAGAACAGAGAGAGATCAAAGATTATTGTGACTTTGTGTGATTTCTCTCATCCACCTCTCAAGCAAAAGAAAAGGGTGTCACAGTGCATGAGGCTCCCTTCATTTTGAGATCTGAGGGACTACTGGTGCTAGATACTCCAGTGCTGTAGAACAGAGAGCAAGATCAAAGATTGTTGTGATGTTACGTGATTTCTCATCCACCTTTCAAGCAAAAGAAAAGAGTGTCACAGTGTATGAGGTTTCCTTCATTTCGAGGTCTGAGAGACTACTGGTGCTAGATACTTCAGTGGTGTAGAATAAAGAGGCTGCTTCCTGAATCCAAATCCATGAAGGTCAAGTTTTATTAAGTCAGCCTTATTATTCTTAAACCTTAATTGGTAGAATAAGTCATGCCTTGTTACTTTTTACACCAAGACAAGAATGATGAATAAGCAGCTACAGCCATTCTTTAACCTGAGATTGCAATATTCATAATGCTAGTATGAATTATTATTCATAATGCTTAATCCATATAGGCACTGAGAATACAAGAGTTCCCAGTGCAAAAGATGGAAAGATGGTAATAATGATGTAGAAGAAGGCTCTCCAGCCATGTCCAGTCTTCCACATACTATATATCTCAGCAGCAAAAGTAGAAACTGTGCTCAAGCAGCCAGGAAAGCCTAGTTGAAATCCACTGACAATGATTGCACATTTCTCTGTGTTCACCTGAACAAAACAACAAATTAATTAGTGCAAAACATCACCCAGACAATAAAGACAAGAAAAATACACATTTGCTTGCTCAAAGGAAACCTAAAAGATTGTGAGTAGATGCATGTATGAATGCAGATGCAGATCTGTGATTTTGTGTGTGTGTTCCTTGCCATTGTGTGGGGATCTATCAGACCCTAAATTATGACAATATAAAAAAAACTTGCAGGAAGCAACTCCCCTCTAGCAGGTGCAATTTGTTTCTAAATTGTCAGTTCAAAGTAATATTAGTGAAGAACAGCAAAATATAAGTTCAAGATTGACCCTGAATTTTGCACCGGATGCTTACCGCTTTGCTTATAATAGCAGCTGCAGCCGTAATGGTTGCTGCAAGTACATTGGCCAACAGAGTTCCAATTGGTAGCCATTTGAGCATTCGCTTGCTTCCTATACCTTGTCCATTAAGCCTAGCCAAGCGCCATCGGAGCCACACACCTGGGGGACCCACCAAGAAAGCTAGCCAAAGAACAGCAGAATTACTGACTCCGTTCAACTTAACCCTAAAGAATTCTCCGCTCAGAGTCCATAACAAGCACCATATCAGTATAACAGTGGCCATCACAACCACATGTTTATTGCGGTTATTCACCCTCCATTTTTCCAGATTGGTATTTCTCTTGTCACACCAAGCAATAATGCCTCTGCGGAGTCCTCCAGCACATCCAACCCCAACAATGATACTATAGTTGACAAGGAAAATCCCTATAGATGGGTAGAAAGATAAGAACAAAAACTGTGCAAGCAAGTGACAACCAATAAATCCTCCGCAAATTATAAGCTAACCTGTCTTCAAACTATGTTATCTTACCAAGTATCAGGCCAGCAACAGTATGCACCCAATGGCCCTTGGAAGACGATTCAAGCATCTTCTGGTTCCATCCACTGAGTGTAGTGAGACTGCCCAAGTACCCTGTACTTAATCCTACCAGCAAATGTTCAGATACATGAAGGATGTCAGCCTTGAAGACAAATCCAATCCACCCCATCAGGAAGGAACCTATCTGTTAGAAAGCACATTCTGAATTGCATCAGTGAACGGAGATACAAACTTTACTTTATCAAACATGAAGAAAGAAAAAAGAAAAAACCATATTGGAGGGAAGATCAAGGTACAACGGGCTATCCCCTGTGAGATGCAAGAGGTCAGGACCAAAGAGCTTCTGCAGTAAGTATCTTGTATATACCTATATGATGAAGGGACATTCACTTAATTCTTGTTGCACTGACAGAAATTTAAACAAAGAAGAAAGCAAGTACTTATTTTGATAGATACAGTTTGTTAACATTGTCAATCATTCTTCATAACTGATAACAGAAGTGATTCCTGTGGCAATAGGATGAAAGTTTTCCCCTAAACAATCATGGTAGCACACTTGGATGCATATTCTAACTCATTAACTCCCTGTGAGCTGCTTCAGTAGCCTAATTTGTTAAAAGAACAGGAGGCCTAATTTATTCATTTTGGCTATATTATATATGATAAATGCTGACTAGCTTTACACTAATCTTCTCCCAGTAATTATGTGGTTCTTAAATGGAGTAATAGTACTATAGTAACTCTAAACAGTCCAGGACAAGAGAACATAGAAAAGATAAGAGAATGCTAAAAGCTTGCTCCTGTGTCATAATAATATTTTTCATCATCTAGTGGATAGTAGCAAAGTTCAATTTTGTTTCACTCCTTTCAATGCTATTACAAGATTAACAAATTATTTTAAAAAATGGAATATGTGAAATCGTTATTTAGAAAAGTGAAATCTATCAAACCAATCTATTGTAGAGAAGAACAAAATATGTGGCACAGAAGCCTTTCAAACCACATCAGACAGCACCTATTCTAATGTTTCCAGAAAAGTATCACATGCTCATAAATATGTTAACTTTTATCCACAGGAGAAAGAAGTCAGACAAATATTTTTTTCCATTGTTTAACAATCAAATATAACTTCAATAAACAAGAAAATTGAAAAGTTAAATGCCCAAAATTTTCTTTAGAAGGTCTAAAGTTTTTCTTTTTTGACAGATATAGCAATAGAGAAAAATTCAAATGCAGAATCACACACTTCTTCTATCATCACAACGGATTGCTTTTGGCTCTGTATATACATTTTTAATCATCTCTCTCAACTCAAAACATTCTTGTATTTTTTTTTCTGAATCAAAAAAAATCTAACAAGTCAACTTAGTTTCCTAAGCTCTTCATTTTGATGTTCCTGGGTAATTGTTTTGAATTTGAATCTTTTCATCTCAAATGAGTCCTTGATGTCCAAGCAAACGTAAGGAATTCCTTTCCCATAATAAAAAAAGTGAATCCACTTACATATAAATTGACTACAGGCCGAGGAGATTAACTTAATAATGAAGTCCCCTAGATTAATCCCACCAAAGAAAACTTGTCTAGGAAGGAAGGTGCACAGAAAAACACAAGTTCATGCTGAGATTTAGAGACACTACAGCTCATCAAGCATAAACTACTTTATCCTAACAATTTCTCACTAATAAATATGACAGCCAATTCCTTTGCACAACCTTTCTAGAATGATCGATGCAGTATCTTCCTTTTTCATTTGGATTTGAACAGCATATGCAAATCTTTTCTATTTTAGTTCCCATTAACTTTGTTAGAAAGAAATTCTTTTGCTCTGTTTTCTATATTCAAACTACAAAATATCAGTCTAATTTAACAAAAAAAAGCAAGGATTTATCATATGTTAAATCTTTACAGTCCTCAACTGGCTTAATCATTGCTACAAAAAGAGAAATTTTTTTGAAATGAATAATGTATTCGTAGCCAAGAAAGCTCACTAAACAAATAATGGAATAATAAAAAAAGAAAATACAATAATCACAAAATAAGTGCAGACAAGGATTATAGTAGATAATGGAACTATAACAAAATCTTAGACTCAGTTACTAAACTGTGCTAGACACTCTTGGTAGACATTGGAAAAGAAATTCAAAGTTTTACCCCAAGAATTCCAAAGACAGCCAAGTGACTCAAGTAAGAAATATAGTCCAACCAAAATGGAAGCTTGTATTGCTTATCCTGCAAGAAAAAAATACAATATCAAGAAAGTAATTTTCTTCCTTCTAAACTAAAATTTAATCATATGTGAAGCTCACCTTTGGTGATGCAATACCTGTCATATGACTCTTTCCCTTTCCAGGCAAGATGGAATCAGTTGGAAGAGGAGACACAATTTCCTCAGTTAATGGAGTCACAACTGATGGCAAGTTTGCTTCACATGACCAGGAATTAAATGATAGTATTAGAGAATCATCAGCAAATGTCACAACTCCGTCCTCATGTTCTTTATCATCCAGTCGACTCCCTCTGCATCCTACTTGTGCAAGTGAACTATCTATCCTATCTGTTAGTTCCTGTGGAAGTGCCAGATTATGGATAGTTCCATGATCACTAAGAAAACTAATCGAACACCTCGAAGATTCCCTACTACTCATTCTGCTTAGTGAACCTTGTCTGAGACCATTTCCAGCCATCTCTACACCGACTGCTTGATTGTCACCAGCTGCTGCTGGTCTAGTGGCGTCTGCTGGAATTCCTTCAACTATGAGGTTGGGCCTGATAGATCCAAGATGCCAGTAACCTGTGCCAGCAATCCTGCCCAATGATGCTGTCCTCGAGAAAATCCTTTGACTAGATGAATCTAAGCTCAGGCGGATACAGAGGGATCTTGCGGTCGGGCTGTTACTCTCACTGACAGCATTTCTTCGTGATGACCCATGCATCCTGTTATGCTCCTGTTCCAAGCCTGCAAAAAAACTTCTTTTGCTGCAAAAGAAAAAGATATATTTTGAGGCATCCAGTTGGAGATCATAGTGGTAAGGTAAAAAGCACACCAAAAGTGTGGAGGGAAACTTTGTTAGTTGTCATAGCCATACAAGAAGTGTGGAAGGAAATGGAATTTGTTACTGTTGTAGACTGTGGAACTCATGTGATGCCATCAGACAATGACATGGGAAACCGAAGCATAAAATACTAATATAAAACTAAACCATGAAATGGTTGCAGACACATGAAGACAAATTTTGCATGGCGGTAAAATTAAAATGCGTCAATTGAGGACTGATCTACAGCTCTGTGATCGGGAGCACACAGAGGAGACAAACAAAATCATCTTGTTGACAGGATAAAGTTCCTAAAACAAACAAAACTGTGATTCTTTTCTGATAAGAAAAGATCAGTAAGAGATATGCGAAGGCGAAGCAAGTAAAAGGCATCAATCAAACTACGTATACATTGAGGTCAAATATGCAGCAATCAAGATGCAAAACACATATTGAGGTTAACTATCGCTTGCACATCGATTCCGTGGAATCTTGGCGTCAGTGGATTAAAATAATAGCCCGAAGGAATCATGGCAATAGAATTGAAAGCAAAAGAACACGCATAGGGCACTGTAGGAGACTTGCAACAACTTGAGGGCCCACCGACTGCTTCGCAACGTCATTCGTGCATACAAGCACAAATTTGTGGGCTAATTTTACTCCCAATAGATCACATGAACTAGAAAGTTTCTGATCGATCTTCCTTAGGGGGAACAATACCAAATTTGTAGCAATATAAACAAGAGTCGTAATTTCTTTCCTTTTCATTTGTTTTAAAGGGAAGATTACCACCAGCTACCTCAGATCCAAAAAGGCAAAAGCACGAATTCATTTCAAATCAGAAAAAGATGGTTTCTTGACGAGAGATATAGGAAAGAAAACAACAGAAAGAACACACACCCGGAGGAGGCGGAAGAGGATGCAGTAATCGATCGGATCAGGGACAACACACGAACGAGCGGGAGGAAGAAGAAAGGCCGCGGCGGGAATACACCGCCCGCGACCACCGGCGTGGGAGCGTCGGCGACGCCGGTCTCCTGTCTCACTGCCCGGCGGACGTATCAAATCAACGTCGAGAGAGGAAGCGCAGCGACGAGGGTTCTTTTAGAGGCACGCGTCCGTTTGGAGGCGGCAGCCGCGGGTGGGTGAGATGCCATGCTATTAAACGGGTCGGGTCATTTCAACTACACCTGCCCGATCCGTTTATCCATTGATCGAATGATAGGCATTGGGGGAGGACAATTAGGTTTTGGACATTATTAATTTTTATATATCTCTTAGTGAAAAATATATTATTAAGATATATAAAATTAATTGGATTCAGATTGATCGGAGAAACTTTCCTAATAACTTATCCAGAAGGATATATCCTTATAGATCACAGTAATTTTGGATTAAAAATGATATATCACATGAAGATATATATATATATATATATATATATATATATATGATATCAAAAGGTACACATTGTAAAATCGATCTAATATTAGAAATGTCTTTAAACTTAAAATTGCCTTATTCCTCATGGTGGTTGTTGGGAATGGAGATATGGGTTGGCCTCCTCTAAAATTGCCTACAGGTATCTCTATCTGCTGATGACCAGGCTGGGGAACGCTGGGAAGGTTGACAAAGCGCTTTGGTCTTTGCTTGTTATCCCTAGAATGATGTGCTGGAAACTAGTGCATGGTTGTCTGCCTACTACTCAAAGATTGGTCCAGATGAGAATTGGAACTGAAGATAACTGTCCCTTGTGTAATCAAGGTGCAGATTCCAGTGATTATGTATTTACTGTTTCTGCAAGATGCAGAAGTACCATGGATAGTTAGATCTATCTTATATAATGAAGATGTCGCGATTAGAGAGAGAAGGGCTTTTGGCAGCAAGAAATAAGCCAGTGAGAGGGGCGCTTCCCATCAAATCTGATTGATTTGCCATGTTGGGCCGAATGAAGTATTTTAAGCCAATTCATCTCCATCTTCATCATCATCAATCAGATTGCAAGTTCAGCAAAGAGAGAAGAAATGAAGTTGTATAATAGCTTGTGATTTCTGACGCTGTTCATATTAGCTGTCTGCTTTTGTCAGACGAAAGATCGTGGTCTCTTTGATCTGGTTTGACTGGGTTGATGAATGAATGGTAGCCCACCTGAAGGAAGGAAGCTACTGATTCCTTATCCTTCATCGTCAAGAACAGTAGTATACTGTTTGACAAAGATGAGCTTACAGGAGCCATGCTAATTGCAGGAATAAGTGCAACAAAGGTGTCTTAACATGACTATATGTCCCATGGCCACCATTTCCTAGTTGTCTCCTCCGAGGACCACCAACCAGGTCTCGGCTGCTACATTCTAGCATTCTTTCCTTCACAATGCCTGCATTAATGTAGCTATGTACACATCACACAAGTATTTCATCTGATCCGAGGAAGGAGAAGATACTCCAGGCCTCGAGAAGCAGACTTGGAAACAAGATCACCACTACTCCCGATGGCAGATACAAGTAATGCAAGTAGGGCGTGCAACAGAAGCAGCAGAAAGAGTAAGAGACAAGTTCAAAGGAACGCCAAGAACTCGCTCTCCTGGGGGTTCCTGGAGACGCTGGCTTTCGTGTAAAGATCAGAATGATGTACAAGGGAAGAAGAAACCCAACGAGACTCCATGCTCTGTGTCTTTCTGAAGAATGGGGAACAGCCCAAGTGTTGTCAAGCCAGAGATCACCACACCTGAGTCTTCTAAGAGACTGGCCGCGACCAGCAGTCTTAATACTCCGAGCAGATCCTTCAGGTATCCTTCCAAAGATATCAGTGGAGCTGTTTCCACCTCCTCCTCCTCTCATTCATCTGCTTACATCATCATCTTCTTCTCTGGGAGGATCTTTCAAAGGAATGCACCTGAGGAAGTTCTCTGGGTGCCATGAGTGTCATGTGATGGCTGATCCCACTAACGGGCCATCAAGGGATGCTTCCATGAGGGCTACTATCTGTCCTTGCCCTGACTGTGCGGAGCTCTTCATGAGACTTTGGAGCTTCACCAGGCAATTAGCCATGCAGGTAATTTATCCATCTTCATCATGAACAACTTGGTTTCTGGTTCTCAATCTGAGAAACTTGTCATGTTATCAGCTACTTCATTATCATTTACAAGATATACTCATCTGAATCTTCTGTTCTCTACAGTAGTTTCCGAATTGGGTCCTGAAGACACAAGCAGAACCACAATTGAAATCATTTTCCAGTCAAGTTGGCTCGAGAATCAATCTCCAGTCTGCAAGATAGACAGGATACTGAAGGTCCACAACACCCAGAAGGCCGTCACAAGGTTCGAAGACTACAGACATTCCATAAAGATGAAAGCCAACAAGCTCGGGAAGAAGCACCCAAGGTGTGTTGCAGACGGGAATGAACTCCTAGGATTCTACTCCACCACTCGTGCGTGCTCCATTCTGCCATTGTGTGTCTGAAAGAGTTAGGCATTGAAGAAGAGAGGGGAGGGGCTCTGAGCACCCTATCACCAGCCATGCTTTGCAATGACCACTGAAATCTGAGATTGGAAGCAGTGCAGGTTGAGGCCAGATTCAAGTAGCTAACCTTTATTGTTGGAACAAGTGTTTGAGGCTATTATATATTTTTGATTTAAGCTTAAACCAATCCAAAGAGAAGAAAAGACTTCACAAGTGAAAACAAAAGAGATGTCGAGAATTAAAAATAATCAAAATGATAATTATTCCTTTGAGTAAAATACAACAAAGTACCAATTTTCCTTATACTTTATAATGTCTATTTTTCAGCAAAACATCTTTGCTTAATCATTTCTTGAACAATGGGTTTGAATTTGTCAAATTATGAAAGAGACATTCAATTCTACTCCCTATGTATCTTATAGCAGCTTAAAATTTCTTTTAACTCGGAGTCCATATTTGTCTTAAGTTTCTTTATATTTATTTGGGGAGGAAGAGGATAAGGTATTTAACAAAAATAATCAAGATTAACATGACACACATTATATTTATTTTTGCTAGTAAAGTCAAATTAGAAATGCCTAGATAATGACATATAAGCTATTATAACGTGTTACATAATAATAGTAATAATAATTATAATATCATCATCAAATTATGTTGGTGCATTCATTCACCAATAATATTCTTGTACAATATATATATATATATATATATAATATATATATATATATATTAATATATATATTTATATATATATATAGATATATATAATATATATATATATATATATATATATAAGTATATATATAGATATAGTATATATATATATATATATTTCGTTAAAATATCAAATAAATTCTGTAAAACAGAAAAACAATATCATATGTCCATTTGGATCATATTCACTATTTTTGATCTTCTCCAATCATAGTGCATCACATATTAGGAGAATTCTTTTAATGAACCAAATTTAAATTTTTTTATATATTATGGACCTATATAGAAGCTCAAATGTCAAACAACATTGGATTGCATGAGGACTTTATATTTGCTAGAAATAAAAAAAATCAAGAGAAAATAGGAATACTATTCAGGAAATTTTTCTAAAATTTTTAAATAAATTCTGTAAAATAAAAAAATGATATACTATTCGGATGCTGAAAAATTCAGAAAAATCAAATAAATCCTGTAAAATAGAAAAATAATGATATGCCCATTTGGGTCATAATCAAAGCCATCCTAAAAATTTTTGGATAATTTGGAACAGTGTTTTTATGTGATACACTATTTTTGAGTTTTCCTTAAAAAGGATGCATCACATATTAAGAAAATTTTTTCGCAGACTAAATTATTTTTCATATGTTGTGTATCTGTTTAGAAGTTCAAATGTCAAACAACATTGGATTGCATGAGGACTTTATATTTTGCTAGAAATAAAAAAAATCAAGAGAAATAGGAAAATGGAATACTATTCAGGAAATTTTTCTAAAATTTTTAAATAAATTCTGTAAAATAAAAAAATGATATACTATTCGGATGCTGAAAAATTCAGAAAAATCAAATAAATCCTGTAAAATAGAAAAATAATGATATGCCCATTTGGGTCATAATCAAAGCCATCCTAAAAATTTTTGGATAATTTGGAACAGTGTTTTTATGTGATACACTATTTTTGAGTTTTCCTTAAAAAGGATGCATCACATATTAAGAAAATTTTTTCGCAGACTAAATTATTTTCATATGTTGTGTATCTGTTTAGAAGTTCAAATGTCAAACAACATTGCATTGGATACATTATATTTTGGTAGAAATAAAAAAATTAATAAAAGTAGAAAAATAACATAATTCTTAGATGCTCAAAAATGCAGAAAAATATCAAATAAAAATAAAAAAATAGTGACATATGTTCTTCTACGTGATATAGAATTTTTTAATTTTTTCTCAAAAATAATACACTGCATATTAGAAATTATTTTTCATATATTATGGACTTATTTAGAAGTTCAAATGTTGAATAACATTCCATGAGTGCATTATAATATGTTGAAAGTAAAAAATGGACACAATAGGAAAATGGAATACTATTCAGGAAATTTTTCTAAAATTTTTAAATAAATTCTGTAAAATAAAAAACAAGTGTCATATGTTCATATGGATCGCATTCAAAGTATTTTCAGAAATTTTATACTAAAAAATTGTTAAAAATTTTCAGAAATTCAAAGTACATTATACTTTGTTAAAAATAAAAAATGATATACTATTCGGATGCTGAAAAATTCAGAAAAATCAAATAAATCCTGTAAAATAGAAAAACAATGTAATTTAGTCCAAAAAAAAATTTCCTAGACTAAATTTTTCTCATACATTGTAGACATATTTAGAAGCTCAAATGTCAAAACATTACATCGAAAACACTTAACGACTTCAGCTTGTATAAAATATCTTGTAACTCACATAACGATTTCAGCTTGTATAAGATTATTATCGTATTTTCGTCTGGTCATCTTTCACAATGGTCTATATGATCAACAAAATTAGTTTAGATATCCTCTTTCTAAGTTTATTTGGTATCTTATAAAAATTATTAAAAATTTACTTTTACAATGATAGACATCTCTTTCTTGTAATCAAACTTAGTCTTTGAGGTTTGAGTTTTACTTAAGTCTTTGTCATGAAGAAGAGAAATGATATTCGGTCCGCCCCCGGTTTCCTTGGTTATCTTCTTTATCATCTCCTTTTTTTTTACAGCAACTCCTCTTATGTCGGTGACTCCTATTTCACAGTTATTTATATCATTGGTACACATATTTTTTAAGTTCCTTGGATAATATTTTAATGACCGGATAACCCCAGCCATGTTGCTGCATAAAGAACATGAACGTTATAAGCATGTCAATACATATAACATAGTTTTTACATTGTGATTGTCGGGATTCATGTGGCTTGGATTACCCTTTTGAGACATTATCCATATATGTATCGAAGGTGTCATAATCTTCTTGCTTTAGAACGAGAAACTAATTTATTGCCTAATTATATTAAAGAAAACTACAATTGGTATGGTTGATTGAAGAAACATATTCCAGTAGGTATTGTCTCTTAGTAGGGTATTGCCTCAGCATTTAGTACCTTATCACGTGGTTAATTATATGAATTTAACTATACCTCATATCGTAAAGGATTTAGCTTTTTAATAATATATGAATATTATTAAAAAAAATGATCATTATGATAATTTTCCAAAAGAAGGTACAATTATAAATCTAAATTTAGAACATACTTTTGTCATATGATATTATTGATATCATTATATTAATTATTTTTTAATATAACATAGGAATTTTCATAATCTTATATATTATACCTCACAATTATATGAAAGATCAAATACCTATTAAGTTCAAATTATATTATACAAAAAATAGGGTATATTAATTTACAACCTTTCAAATACTTGATAGATAGATGGACACTCGTTTCACTTAAAATTTCATATTCTCTCTCTCTCTCTCTCTCTCTCTCTCTCTCTCTCTCTCTCTTAAAATCATCTAAAAAATAATGAATGAACTACAACTACTCAATTATATTTATTAAAAATTTTCAAACTATTAACTAATGACCATTGTAATATATAGTTGCCTTGACAAAATAATATACATGTAAATACATATAGCATATACATCTGGCAAAAATTCATAACTAATGCTACAATGTAATTTTCTAAATCCGTGCGATTGATCCTTCAATTGTAAAAATATTTTTTAAGATACCTAGAAAATCTAGATATTTTAGATCAATGATTTTTTTAGTATTTGATGGATTAAGAAGAAAAGATAGTTTCACTTTTAATAATTATCGATATTAATCTATAAGATACAATAATATCAGGGATATCTAAGAAATTATTAAATAAAGTACTCCTTATAATATCTAAATGACACAACTTTTGTGATAATAAGATCAATTTTGTTTGACTATGCTATAAGGAAGTGACGAAAATAATCCATAAAATTTCATCTTAAAACTATCTAATTAGAAGGACCTTTTGATCTCTCTTCATCATTGAAATGACCTGATCCATGATTACCAATATATGAAACTACATAGATGAAATTAAAAAATTATCAATGATAATTTAAAAGAAATTAATAATAAATAAAATTAAACAAAAATATACTTATGTATAAATCGACATTCTTGCAGTTGGCTTTGGAATTTCTACGTGTATAATAAGAACTTGGTGATATGATTAATCCTTGTTTAAAGCCAAAAGAAATTAGAGTTGATCATTTAATCAATAATTACGCAAATAAAAAAAGAAGAAAATGGGAAAATGGCACACTATTCAAATGCTGAAAAATAAAAAAATTAGTAAAAGGTTTCTCTAAAATGGAAAAATAGTGACATATGTCCAACTAGATCGATCATATTCACTATTTTTGAATTCTCAAAAATAGTACATCACATATTTGGATAATTTTTTTTGGATCAAATTTTCTTGGATCTATTTAGAAGCTCAAATGTGGATCCGCTATATTTTGGTAGAAATTAGAAAAAAATAAAATAAAAATAAAATACTATTTAGATGATAAAAGAATTTGAAAATTATCAAAAAAATTCCTATAAATGAAAAATTAGTGACATATGTCCATCTAGGTTGTATTCGAAGTTTAGTAAAAAATTTTAGGTCATTTTTTTAAAGAGTCCTTCTATGCGATGCACTATCTTTGAACTTTTTCCAAAAGAGTGCATCACATTTTAGAAAATATTTTTTAGTCCAAAGTTTATCTATATATTATGGACCAAATGAAAACATTTGAAGCTCAAATGTTAGAAAGCATTGCATGGATGAATTATATTTTTGTAGAATTTAAAAACAAAGAGAAAACAATAAATCGAAATATTGTTTAGATACAATGTTATACACCACCGATCACATCGATTAGTAAATGTGAAATAGTATTATATAGTTTATGGTAAAATCAATTCTAAGTAATTTTTTTTTTCTATTAAACCTATGTGAACCCAAACAAAATTTCAAGGATAATATTATTTTTATACAGTTTATGATAATATTATTTTTTTATAAAATGGATTCAAGGATAATATTTATTTTTTATTGAATGGAACAGTATCAATACAAGAACTCAACACTTATTGGCAAAAATGGAAAACCCTAAACCCTTCGATGTAGGAACTCGAGATTACTTAATGACTATAGAATGAAAGAAAGTCGATCCCGACGATGGAATAGAAAAAGGTCAGAGATAAAAATGTTGTACACCACTGATCACGTCAATTGGTAAATGTGAAACAGTATTATATAGTTTATGGTAAAACCGACCGATTCAAAGTAAAACTGATTTTTTACTCTATGAGAACACAATCGGTTTTTGAAGAATAATATTATTTTTTTATAAAATAGATGTGCTATTTAGATTTTTTTAAAATAAGAATGCTTTAGAAAAAAAAAAAAACTGAAAGTCAAAAGGCCTTTTCCCAAAATTCACCATAAATCTCCGCGACTTCACTGAAACGCGCGCACGCGAAAGAGAGAGAGAGAGAGAGAGAGGAGAGAGAGAGAGAGAGATCGTCGCAGCGAGTGCTGCGGAGTTACACGGCGCCAGGAAGCTGCCCCTACCGCGGCGGAAAGGTGGTGGCCACCGACGTGGAGAGCGCCTGCAGCTTCTGCTTCCTCCCCCTCTGCTTCAGGACCAAGCGGAAGTTCATCTGCACCCTCTGCCGCCGTCGCTTGGTTTCCCATCGAGCTTCCTCCACCGCCGGCCCCCACCTTCTACGCTTGAACATCTCTCTGCATCAGACGTATGAGAAGTCCATGATTAACGGTACACAATTTCTTCTCCTTTTTCATCTCCCGTTGTAGTTTGTCGGTCGTTCCTTCCTTTTGCTTGCTGCTCGTTCGACATCCGGAGTGTAAATAGATATTCTGATGTAGATGATGATGATGAATGACATAGGTCATGTTTACTGAGATTTGCACAATAATTTGGAGACTTAATATATATTCTATAATTGCTGTTGTTGGTTGTATATCACAACTTGAGCCTTCGAGTTGGCTCGATGAGTTAATCGACTATGCTTGGCATCAATATTACCAAAATGAAGCCTATATATTTTGGCATTACAAATAAATTTGCTAGGAATCCAACAATTTTAAGTTGAGTTGTGATGCTAAGGTTCATATGTTCTATGAAGGAGAAGCAAGCAGCAACACATCAGAAATTACCAACGCACTCATGCAGACGACAATGGAAGTGATGCATGGCCATCTCAACGGTTGGCGCATATCTTCCGCTGCAGTAAGCTGGCGATTCCAGGCCTCGCTGAACCCCTTCACATAGTACGATGTCTTCTATCTGCACCCCAATTTGGAAGCTTGTGTTGAGGACCTCAATCTGTTCATTCAATTTTAATATGCAACGAGGCTGAGGAAGAAGTGATAACGCACCTGCACTCTCTCACTCTCTTCTAAACTTCTCTCGATGAACACCATGTCATCCTGGAGCATTTCATACGAGAGAGCTTAGTAAAGCTGATATATCGAATGGATCAAACAAGAACCAAGTTGTGATATTCTAGAATCCTAGAAACCATGGTAGACAAATGAAGCACTTAAATATACTGATGCTGAATTTTATCCTTCAGCATTAGTTTTGCCTTATTGACGTTCCGAAACAACCAATATACCAAAATGTTGTCGGTAACTAGATAATGCCTTCCAAATTTTTGAATCTCTGAAGAATATTAGGGTAAAAGAAATGAGCTTGAAGTCCAATACCTGCACTTTCATGAGCTATCTAAACTGAAACTTTTAGTGCAACCATGTTAAACAGAAATTGGAAATATTTCAGCACTAAAATCAATAGGCAAATCTTGTCAGGCAACTTTAGATGTAATAAACAAGATCTTTTGGACTGCATATAAGAGCTATAGGACCAAATCTTGTCATATATTGGATGCAGTTATTTTAATGAGTTTGAAAGTCCATAGAAAGATGAAGCTATTGGCCAACAAGAAGAAAATTTTTCACACAGATCTTTCTACCAGTTTAGCTAGGTTATAGCTCCAGTAAGGTCAATGATAAAGTTGCTTCTTTGCAATTTAGGTGACCAAGGATCAAGTCATGTATTGATCTGAGTCAAGGAAATTGGGCCACACTTATCAATCACAACAACTCCAAAATTTTCAGATGACTCATCCTGAATGACCCTTAATTCTGTGACAGATAATGACAGATACGACAAATATGCTCCACAGCAGAATGAAAGGCTATCAGAAGTTGGAATTGCACTTTCTAGGATGATCGTTAATGAATTTCTAATGAGCAAAACAAGCATTAAGGTACTCACCACAAGGGACACATCAAGAAAATAATCAAATATCACTTGACATTTGGTTGTGGTCACTGGAACAACTAAGTTAGTGTCCATCCATGGACCATACCTGCATTACATATACCCAATAATCAAATATCACTTGACATAAAATCACAAGAGCTGCTAAATACCATAATCCTGTGTTTTCTATTCAAAGAAGCTGATTAAGTTCCAACAGACCTGTTGATCATGAAGTTAGGATAAACAAATGCATATAATGCTTTTGAGCCTAGCCGATCAAATCCATCTTTATCTGTTGGCCCACCTTCACATCTTTGAATGCTCACTTTCTCAAATATCTGCATAGCACGGTTAAGAGCTCAAAATGAGAGTAACATACAAAATCTTGTTGCTTTTATTTATTTCCTACACAGATTCAGAATAATAAAAGGGACTAAATTAGTAATATAGTTTAAATCAGTTCCAAAAAGAGTTGACATAGATGCATGCAAAGCTAAAGATTAAATCTGGTTGTACATCAGTATCAGGAAAAGGGCAAAATTAGATGAAACATCAAAGTAGAATAAGTAAAAGCTCTGATAGGAGTTAGATGAATCATGTCCAAAGTTTCATGTGTCTGCTTCAGCGTGTACAGGCTCAAGAAACAATAAAGAACTACAACTGCTTCAGCATGTACTGCTCCGATTATTACAAATGCCAAGTTTGAGATTGTATTATGAGAACAACAAAGGATATGGAAGATCTAAAAATGAATAGTCATACTTAGGAGTTACCATACAAGGGTTGAATATGAGTCAAGATTAAGACCAGATGCAAGATCTCCATGAGCATAAGGAACATGATATCCACCATCCAAGTAGTTGTCACAGAAAACCTGGATGAATGGCAAAATTGATGAGAAAACAATAGATATATTATGCATGACGTCATCTACTTTTTCTTGTCAATGCTAAAGCCTAGTTACCAACAAATGAAATGCTAACTGCCAATGAAGTTAGGCATTGCTACATCATACCTTCCAATTACATTGGATAGTATATTCACGCCTACAAACATGTTTCAATGAAGAGTCAATCCCATTCGTGCTCAGGATATTTGAAGCACTCCCAAGCCATTCATTTTCCACTGTCTTAATACAACAATTTTGCTGAGGAACAGGATGCCTGTCGAATCTGATGAGTACAAAAGGTCCCCAAGTAGCCACCGCCAATGGTATAAGACCAAATTCCTGCTCCTCGAGAGCAAAGATCCACTTCACCTCTACATCATATAAAGAACTCATAGAAAAAAATGGAACACATCTGTACAAAACATACATCCTTTTTGAAGTTCTTGATTCCTGTAATTCGAGTAGCCTTCAATAGGGTGCCATCTAGACCATAGGTCCACCCCTAAAGAAATAAGATATTAGAAGAACTAGATGTCATGATACACAAATGATATAAGATGATTCATATTAATCATGCAAATTTATGAGAACATGAGAATTTGTGCACATGCCTAGATATGTCCTTAAATGTTTTTTAGATATGATTTCACTTCTAGAAACTCACATGGTAAGGGCACACGAAGCATGACTTCTGCCCACTTCCAGAGGCAACTAGAGAAGCATGGTGGCGGCACACGTTGTGAAAAGCACGAAGAGTTCCATTAGTATCTCGGCAAACAATAAATTCAACATTTCCCAGTCTGTAGTTAGAAACAGTGTGCACAAGCAAACAGATCAGTTATGTCATGTACAATTTGGAATTCTGAATTAGTTAAACGAGGTGTCCGTCCTAAAATCTGATACTAATTTAGGATATGAAAAAGAATTAAGGTCTGATGTTGCATAGAGAAAAAAGCTTTATAACTAAGTACATGACTAAGTCGATTCCTAATTACTGTTAAAGGGGTCTCATGCTTCTTATGATTTCTTGAAAAGTTAACCTTGTGCCCTTACACATGGATCTGTGTTCTATTAGTCAATTTAGGTAATAAATCAATAATGAATCCTACCACATATATAAAGTCTCTACTAACAGAACAACTTAGGGTGCATGTATGTCCAGGTTTCATATTATGTTTTCTCATGATATCTTCAAAATTCAACTGCCAATTTGACACAAAGTCAAATGAATTCAGTTTTATAAGTATGGCCAAAAGCCAGACTTTTTCTCTGAGCTACAGAAATTCAGTAACTAAAAATGATGCAGAGATGTGGCAAGGCTTCTTCAGAGCTAGTTTCTAGGACTATATATTACTTTTCAAGAATTCATGGATTCAATCTAAAAACTATTTTCGAACTAGCACTGGAGTTTAGTTTCCGCCACATCCACATTAACCACAAGAACAAGCACCAAACACAAATTACTTAACTTACCAAAACACATAAGCTTGGTTAAAAAGAAAGGTACTACCTTCCTGTGAAGAAATCATGAGGCTGCTCAATCTGTTCAGTGTAACCTACATATCATTAAGTTAAAGAAACTCAGCAACTACTGAATACAATCTGCAGATAAAAATTCCAGCTCTTCCGAATCAAAGATTACAGGACGACTATACAATAAGAGAGGAGCCATATTCAATCAATATAAACCCTAACAACAATAAGGAACACACATAAGAAAAATCTTTTTCCAATGATCAAGGCGTATCACACCCTAAATCACCATAAAGATGATCAGATATCATTAACATGGCGACAGATTGTGATAAATTCCTTCCCCTCTTTACGTAGTTATGTTCAATCGAGCAATAGGCAAAGAAGGGTTTTTTCTAGATTCAAGGAGGAGGAATTACCGACGGCCTGCCATCCCCGGAAGAAGACACGGTCGAACTCGAGGGCGAGGAAAGAAGGATCGGTGTACCACGAGCTTGGGGGCGTGATGGCTTCGGCGAGGGGAATATCGGGATTGAACGCCTCGACCATGCGCCGCTGAGCCCGTGAGATCCCGGTCTCCGCGGAAGGAGAAGGCGAAGATCTGCAGGCGACCCTGAGGCCAAGGCCACGGGTCGAGGACGAATAGGAGGGCGAGGAAAGGAAGCGCTCAAGCGCTAGGGTTTTGGCCGACAAAACGGCACCGATCTTTGCCACTACGATGGCCATGGGATGGAATGGATGGGAAAGAGACGAACGAAGAGGCGGAGCCGAAGAGTTTTCAATAGAAGAAGAGTTGAGCTTATAATTAGCCATTGTTCAAAAAATTGCAAATACGTCCCTCGGAAATCTCATATTGATTACTTTAAATCTTTAAATTTAAATTTAATTCTCCATAAGAAAATTTAATTGATGCTAATATTGAATAGAAAACCATTAAATTGATCAGTAATATTCCAAATATTTTATATTTTTATATGCCTGTAATCCAAACTAATTAATGTCGAGATCCTATTCTAAGTGATTAATTACCTTGTGTCATTTAGACACACATCAAAAGGATCAACACATTTTATGCACATAAATAATGCATCACATTAATTTTAGAATTTATACTTCAAAAGTCGGTTTGAATTTTCATTTACTAAAGATTGAGGACTCGAACATCTTCATCCAATGATTTGAATTTTCATGTTCAGACATTATAAAGCTCATATGGATAGTGAAAATTCAGCCCTATATAAAATACAGTCAACTTGTTCAACTTCATATGATCATTTTGAAACCAAGTACACATTGCAAAGATGAAAGCTAAGAAGCAGAGACTCCAACAACAGGAATGAGGCTCTCTGCTGCCCTGCTACAGTTCATTCTTCATATAACTAACAGAAGCATGAGTAGGCAACGTGATTCTTCTTGGAGACATAAGGCGAGAAGAAATTGGAAGATGTAGAAGAGGAGCTAGGAACTTGGGATGGCACGAGGATTTGGGTCCGACCCAAAGTGATTCTCTTGCCAGCTACATTTCCGTAGAATAAACCAGATATTGCAGGCACAAAGACATCGCTTTTGGAACAGATTTGGAAGTCGAGAGCTCTCTGCAGCTCGGCGCCTCCAGACTGGAGGAAGTGACCTTTCTTCTCTGCAGGTATCAGATCATCCTGCAACAAAACGAAAGCAGAATGCAAATCTTTAGATCTAAGTTTTAGCTCAACTAATGAACCTTGAGCCGGAGGCAGAATGCACAGTATATGCTTCTGAGGAACCAAAGATGCAGATTTCATAATCAAATGACAAAATATCAAGATTATGTATCATGGAAAATGGTTAGTGTCCTTGAATTAATCACAATCAAAAGACAAGTAACAAGAGGCTAAACTAAACCTTCCCTTAACAAATTTGTACTTTTTGACTGTTTCCGCAAACATATATCTGAGACACATGAAAAATTATATGTAAACCAAATTTTTGCCTATCAAAATAGTTAGCTGTAAATGTCAAGGATGATGCAATGATGGTTGAGCTTGAAAGCACACAAAATTTCTCTGAGTCATAGCTAAATGTTCATGCACTAATGCTCACAGCACATACTGGTGCAGTCATAACCTATGTATCAACCATAAATTCTATACCACAAACATAAAGTTCTTGGAAACATTGAGTTAAGCAATCAGTGGAACTTACCTTAGTATAAGTTTTTGGAAAGACCGCCTTCAATGGGTTTAGACTTTCATGCCACCAGGTCTCAGTAAGGTAAATCGTGTTATCTGCATTAAACCCGACTTTTCTTAAGAAATCTCTGATCTCCACTGCAGTGTAACAAGGTTTTCTTCCATTGCTTTTCTCTCTGCAGCTCTTTTTCTCTAGCACATCAACCCTTATGTCGACTGCAATAAACTGGCTTCCTGTATTGCGACTAAGAGTTTTCAGTCTCTCAATCATTCGGTCAACCACTTCCAAAATTTCCTGTTTCATTACAAGGCTTCCAAACATAGCTAAGCAAGCAGTTGAATCCAAGTCGGTATTAGGCTTTCCTGATGCTTTCAAATTGATTGAAGGGAAGAAGGTTGCAAGTCTCAGGTAACTTTTTGTTTGGAAGACTGGTTGAATATTGGTCTTAATGAAGT
>CM017194.1:6061154-6066154 GCA_004837865.1 Musa balbisiana
TAAATATTTAAATTTACTGTCCATGAATGCCAAGAAACATATGAACCAGATGAGGGAAAAGAAGGGAGGAAAACACTAATGTGAACTACACTAGCATACAAAAGAAGTTCAATTCATCCAGATTTGAGGTAGCAATTGTCTTTAAATGTTTATTTTAATATGAATACATGACTGGAAAAACCTTTCCAGATTGTGCCTGTTCAAAATAGTCGCGAAACGCTAACATCAAATGCAAGGCTCAGCAAAGGCATGCATATCTTCCTAATCTATATTCTTGAGAAATAAGAGGTTAATGGTATACAAGTATTTTTCCCACTAACAACTACTGATTTGACACTGACCAATTCATTTCAAAGCTAGTGTAGTGCAACTAAAATTTCCACGTTTGCCTGCTTAACTGCGATGAACAAGTGAGCAGTCGATCTTGGCCACATAATGACAATATCAGTTAAAAGTTTAGAGTTGGATTCTATAGAGGATCAAACAAAAGAGAAACAATCAAGATCGCTACGTCATCATATTTAATGCTGATCATGTGGCTTTCTTTGCTCGAAATTAAAGATCATGAACAATGAAATAGAGGAATAGATACTCTTGCCTAATATGTAATATCAGCATCCTCAATGACGTTAATCCGATCAGTAAAAAGATCCTAGTAATACACATTATCGTAAATTCTCTGTAATCAGAAATAAGAACATGTACCCAAATTTAAAAAGCAAAAGAAAAAAAAATTAGAAGATGCAAATGTCCTAATATACTGTTCATGAATGCCGAAAAACAGATTGACCAGATCAGGTAAAAATCAGAGGAATAACGGATCCAGTACATCCATATATGGAGTAGCAAGTTTGGGTCACAGTGATAAAAGTGCCTAATTTTAGTGCACGCGCATGCATCCGTTAACCAATCTGCATCACTCGAAAGACTACACCTTTGCACAAGATCTTCCCGATCCGGCAACTAAACATCATAAATACATCATAGGAAAAAGAGGGAGACATGCATTGATCACCTCGATGGAATCGAAGTGGTCTCTCTTGATCATGTTGCCGAGCATGGCGAACATGGAGATGGTGAGAAATCCGGCAAGCACCTGCCTGGGATCCACCGCCATTGCGGGCGCCAAGCTCCTCCAAGCACACACAAATAGAGAAAGCAAGAGGGGGCAGCTGCAGCAACTACAAGGGGCTTGAGATCTGCTCAGAGAGAAAGCAAGAGTGAGAGAGAGAGAGAGAGAGAGGGAAAGAAAGGCGGTTTCGTTGCTTCTGCTTAGATCCGGCCAAGGGCGGGCAGATCGAGCTTAGAAAAGCAGCAGCAGCAGCAGCTCGAGTGAGCGGGCGACTAGAGTCGCCGAGGGAGGCGTTTTGTGAGCTCCCTCTGCCTGCCGACACTTCAGCAGTTCGAGCGAGCGAGCGAGCGAGCTTGGAAACTAATGCATACTTCCGCTACAAGTGCTCTCATTATTTAATATATATATAGTATTTCCTCACTCATATCATATAATAATAATTTCCTAGTGTGGTTTCTGAGCAAGTCAAAGGTGATCAGAGCCAAACCAGAGATTAAGGAGTTCAAACTAATAGGCGAGAAGCTTAGTAGTGGATACTTTTTCTTTATTGCTTGTTTTGTGGATGTGAGATGGTGATTGGTAGAAGGAAGCAGACTGCTGAACTCACGCAGTGACTAGTGATGCAATGGGAAAAGAGGAGGCGATGCGAGGTGGGGGGCGGTTTAGGTGAGAGGGTTTCGAGCTACCAAAGAAGGATGAAGACACGTACACAACTTCCTCTGTCAAACCGTTGGGGCCCATAGAGAACATAAAAATGACGCTTTGGTGTGTGGGTGGGTGAAACCTCCGTGATTCTCTCCACACTTTAAGCCGACTTGGGAGGGTGTCAAAGGAATTGCCCGCCGCGACGATCGGGTGATAGGTCCCTACTTGGGACACGAACCGGATCGCCCGGGTCGCGTGATAATCCACGAGTTTTGTTGGGCTGATATCATCCGCTCCTCCTTGTCGGTCATGCCGATTTGATGGTCGTCAAATAATTTTCGAAAACATATATGCCCATAAAATAACTGAGGTGCGGTACCATCAAAATTGTGGGCACTCGATCTAATTATCAATTTATTTGGATCGGTATTGGGCCGATCATGAGATCTTGAAGCTGGGCTTGTGTTCTTGATCTACCCAAGCCTTTTACATTTGTATACTTCCAAACTTGGGAAATAACATATCAGTCTAAAGGGCTTGTGATTTGGATTTCTTACTGTCAAAGATATTTGAATTTATCCTCAGGTGATTTAAATCTTTGATTTCTGATTACATCGTGAGCATGTCGTGAAGGGAATACTGAAATATATACAGCTGTATGGTTTTGACTGACATAGTAGCACTTCACAATGTCTCTTCTCCTGGCGTTACACATCCAAACTTGAAGTTGCACTCTGGCAATTATAACAGGAAATCAAGCTTGGGCGAGCGACATTTTACGTGTTATTTGAGGAAGACGATGGAGAACAGTGACAGAACATAAGAGAAGGTACTTCAGTGGAAAAGCTACATCCAACATGCATAAATGTAACACCATGTGGAGCAACTAGAAGACTATGGCTTGGAATGCTTGTGCAGTGGAGGAGGATGCGTGCTCACTAGACTGTAATCTGCGCTGTAGATGATGAGACCTTCCCCTACCTCGTGCTTCTTGTGCTCATTGTCTAGTGAACTGACCTTGAGCTTTGATTCCTTCGTCCTATGAATCATCTGCATCAAACGAATGAGGTCTCTTATTCTGAATCATCAGAACTGGAATAATGAGAGTAACTGATACTAACCTCAGCTTTCTCTTTGCCTGCACAATTCGGTGGTGGGAAGCCAACCTCCTTCAGTGACTTTCTGCCTAGGTCTCGGCCATCTGTGGTTGGAGATGGAGAGGAGGAAGAAGAATCTACCAGTGCTGCCTGGTGAGAGAGATGAGGGGCCAACATAAGAACACAGGAGACATATGCACAAAGCAGTTTCTTCATGGTGGTGACTCGAGATGCACACAAACCAGTTGTCGTTGAGAGAGTGATAATATATAGAGAAAGAAGAAGATATGACACCAACAATTGAAGCAGTAGGTACAGTAACATGCATGGTGATTGCCATGCCCTGGATCTTGTATCCATTAAGGGAGGCAGCTAAATGCCACGGAACTTACATTTTTTACTCTGTAAGCTTCTTAGACCTATTTCTATTATTTTTATCTTTGCTGGTGGATTAAGTTGTTGGGCAGCACAAAGGAGAGGAAAAGCATAAGGTTCGAAATGAGACCCAACTCCAATTGCCTACTTCATTAGCTCAACATTTTGTTCAGCATGAAGAAGGCTTATTACTTCAAATTATAGAATTAGGATATTGGCATTATTATTCTTTTCAGACACAAAATCTGTCTGTAGTAAATCCACACTGGGACGAGCCTTGTGGAGTTGATGCATCTCGGTTTCTGACTTTCTGTCAGAGACCAGTATTATTAATGTGAGTACCGGAGAAAAAACAAGGAGAGTCACGGAGAGATGCCTTCACCCATCCTTGTCTTTTGCCATGCACGTAAGAAAAGTCTATGCCCTATTAAATATCAGGCCAGGCTATAAACCTTAGTATGAGCTGTCTACTCTTCTACAGTTCATTTGATCAAACCCACATTGCAGTGACAAGATGAGTGCACCTACATCACGGTAGAATCATCAAACATCTCCACCCCTGTGACTGCGACTGCGACTGGCCACTTAAATCCACTGACTCAAGCAGTGAAAACCAGGGCACTTTGGAAAAGGTAACAGCAGATCTCGTCATCAACAACTCAGCCACCCTGCTCTCACCTCTGAGATCACAGAAACCAAAGCCCCATCTCTTTCCTGCCCCTTCATTGCCTTCTTCCCGGCAGCAGAACGAGGGAAGTCAGATTAGACGGGAAGCTTGAAGCGTAATACTGGTTTGCAACAACATAGTGTCATGGCTGGTCCTTGTAGTAGTACCATGAAACCCATGGACGACGCAGATCTGGTACACTGGAGCAGCAGGAAAAGTTTTAAGCTGTGATGTTGGCCATTTATGCTGCCTTAAATAGGCGGGCCATGGCGCCATCAATTCATGAAGAGACATCTGCCGCTGAGTGTGCAGGTAATGGATTGAATGAACTCGTTTCATGGTTCTGTGAGACAAGCAGCATCATGAGTTGCACTTTGGTCCTCGGGTCTAAAATGGCATCTTAAATCTCATCCAGCTACCCTTTTCAGGATCAGATATGATGTGTGGTGAATCCTTAATGGTTAGCCAACATACACACATCAGAATTATGTAGCTGAAGTTTTATTTGATTTCTCCTAGGAGACTCCTTTGAAGAGACGAACTGATGTCACAACAAACTACAGTGCTTCTGGGTATTGCATGTTTTCAATGGAATAGCAATAAGTTCGGACACAACAATGAACGCCATGGCAGCCCTGGGTGATGGCCAACAACCTGTGCTTACAAATATCGAGAGGACACCTTCTCGCAACATCATGGAAGTGATGGCCTTTGGATCCTTCTTTCTCGATTATTTTTGCCACCTAAAATACAATCCTCAGTTCTTTAATCTGAAACTTCTCATGATTCCTAAAAAAGGAAAAACTGAAATATAAATATATGTAAAAATGTTCCACAAGAGTCAAAGATATGATGGATATTACCACACAATGTCAAAACTGCAAGGCGAAGCAGAAAATATTATAATAATACACCACATTCTACAGTTGAACCCTTCTTCGTGCCAAAGATTAAATGGCTCATGGCAAAGGAGAAAGAGAAAAGAAAGCTTCGGAGCACCACTCCTCTCCTCTTCTCGTTCTGATGCTCCTTCGCTCTGGTGTTCGATCCTTTGTGCTTCATTGGCAACTGCTGTAAGTTGTTCACTTGTTATGCAGGGGGTTCGAGCCGGTGGGCACGATGCGCTTCTCGTCCTCGGCCAAGC
>CM017194.1:6071154-6081154 GCA_004837865.1 Musa balbisiana
TGAAGTAAATTTGTTCAAAAATAGGTCATCCATGCAATTATTTTATAGATTTTCTGGCTCTGTAAAGTGGTGTAAAGTGTTAAACAACATAACACTTATGAGCTACTTGAGTGTCATATGGTTGGATGGGTCTTTAGAGTAGTGCCTATGGTTGATTTACTGTCTTATTCTATAGTAGTATCATGTGGGCACTTATGATAATTTTTTATCACGATGAATAATCTTGGATCCTTTATCACATGACCATTCAAAACTTATAAAATTTATATTTATAATTTTCATTACCTATTAACTGTTTACTAAAATGACTACTCGTGAGATCTAAGTTAAATATGACTCATCTTCTCTTTTGTATGATTTTAAGGGATCATAAAAAATTTGAAAGAAACTGATGAGACATATAAAAGTGCTGCACGATCTAAATAAAACTAGTTTAGTCTAGTTCATGTACTACAACAACAAGCCTTAGTAGCAACACACGACAGCTTCTTCTTCCGTAACTAGGTGGCAGCAACTCGTTGAACCCAACAATCACAACTTCAATCGAGCAACATCTATCACAACTTCAATGGAGCAACAGCTGCAACCAACGCAATCTCATGAAGAGAGATTGGAGGCTGAAGAAAAAGGAAGAGAATGCTCGACGCAATGGCGATGCTACAACTCTGAACACTTCAATGCTTGTGCCTAAGAAGTCCGAGCTTTAACGCTCATGCAATCCTTTCAGTAGTTTCTTATTTAGATCCTCTTGTCAAGTCCTTTCCCTATTCGAATCATCATATTACATACTGGTCAAAGCTTCTAAGGTGTTAGTCACACTTTGATGAAGTGTCAATCGAGTAGAAGTGGTCAATCAAACAATGCTGGTGTGTGATGAGGTGTCATTAGTCTTTCATGTGTCAACCTTATAAATCACTTGGAATATATAGTTATTGACAGGGTGGTTTGAAGGTGTCATTTATGACTTTCTTGTATGTCCATTTTTTTAAGGTACCTTTATAAGTAGAATATCTTAATGGGAATTATTTCCTTTCCTATATGTGATTTATGATTTTGTAATGTATATTATAATTTTCACATGCTCTTTTTGCCCTATTTATATTATATATTCCTATTTATCTTTTTTCCCTAGTTTATTAATGTTAAGCAGTTGCAAGAATCACCCTATTGAAATGATGTGCCACTTGGAATAATACTCTCTTGAGGTGCATTTTAAGACACTTTTAGGCTCTATAAATATATTCATGAGGATCCCTAAAATACGCATATAAAGATTCATCTTTATATTTTTAATTGTATTGTTTATGACTATTTAGTTGCTCGGTTTGTTGAGAGAGGCTAAGTCAAATTTCTCCAAGCTAGTGCTCACAGGAGTAGTAACTCTGATCGAATCTTTGGGTAGAAGTTGCGACTAATTCCCACACATAGGTATCATATTTCATCTTAAGAATATGTTTATGGGCCTTCTTAAACCTTATCTTGTAATTTATTATTATAATATTTATTTTTTTAAAAATCAGATTACTTTTATTTTTCTAATAATTTAGGGTGAAAGCTTGATTGATTTTGATTAAGAAATGATTGAAGAATGTTTCAAAATAAATTATTTTCTTTTGGTTACATTGTGATATCATACACTTTCGCGATTATAACTCTACATTTGATGTACATAGAGATTAACTTCACAATGCTTACAAATCATATTCTTGTTTGTCGATTAAAAATAAAGATATAATAAAGCAAAATTGGATATTGAGCTATTTATTCCCATGCTGAAGTAGGGACTTCGCCAGGTATTCAAATGATGAGGATGTGCTAGGAAATATTTGAAAGTAAAATTTCAAATTTTAAGTATTTTTTGGGTGTTATATGGTTATATTCCCATCCTTTCATATTCCAATCTTTACTTAGATTAAGTGTGACATTTGATTTCACTTTTATAGATTAGTCATTCCACCTTTAGTGGTCTTGTAATGATATGTAAAGAGTAGAAACTTGATTTTTATCACTTTGTTTCTTCAACTATGAGTTTTAATGAACTCAAGTTATTCAGTTTGTTTTATTAATTATATTGGAAAGGATCAATTTCTTTTAGCCAAATTCTCTTTTGCTTTTCCTTTTGTGAGTCTAATTTGTTAACATTCACTTCATCTTCACATCCACTCATTTATAGTTGCAGAGCTACCACTACCACTTTTTTTTTGTCTACAATAATACATAAATGTTATCATTTCTCTTAAGATGGTGTATATTAAAAAATAAAAATTTAACATTACTATCTAAGGTCTTTATGAATATCTTGTTATCTGGACTTGTATTCTAATTTTTAATTTTATAATATAGTCAATTATTTTAGGAACTTATTGGATATTGCAATTTGAGTATTGCTTGGGTTGTACATGCTTAAATATATAATGTTAAATTTTAAAATTATTTAACAATTATAGTTATCCATAAACTTGTTTTCATATAATTTAACCATGTTTTCACATTATAATAATAAATTTTTTTAAACCATTCTTAGTTGAGAGCCTAAATTTAATTTTCAAAATGTTTATGTTTGATCCATTTCAATTTGTCTTGTATTTTATAATATGTAATGTAGAATACTAAATAATTTATAATTGATTTTAACTTTATAGTATTTATCATTGTATAATTCAACTTTGCAATGTTAAAGGTTCTCTTTGTGTGTATACATATGTATAAAAGAAGGAAAAGAAGAGATATTTAATTATATTATTTAATATCTATAAATAGAGAGCCCTATTGATGCATAAAGAATCTTATTTTATTTTGATATTTAATTCTATTATTTAATATCTTTTAGCTTCTTGATTTACTTAAAGAGATAAACTTAAGTCTATCAACTCGTAGGGGAAATAATATTAGTTAAATCTTAAGATAAAAATCTAGACAAATTTTTACACATGGGAACAAGATTTCACCTTAATATTATGTTTACATGAATGTTACTTCTTTCTTGAATTTGAACTTTTGATTTGTTATTTTAGTATTCCTTAGGTTCCAAACAAAATCATATACCTTTTTTCTAACATCTTATTCAAAATTTTTCTCATAGGCTTTTTCTCTCAACCTTGTGAGATATATATTGTTTCTCTATAAATAGTGTACTTGTAGAACTGGACCAAACATTGATCTACTTGGATGTGAGTGGATTGGAAATTAATAGTAGGTATTTTTCTGAAAAGAAATATATATTTGGATTGAACATATTTTCTTCTATGCAAATTGCATGTGTTTTCAAATTTTATTTTATTTATATCAGTGAGATGTTTTGTCCATAAGATCATATTAAAAAATTTGAAATCAAATTCTCCATGGATTTAGTTCATCAATTATTTTTTCAATATTTAATTCATTGACAAAGTTATTTAAACTTGTTCGTGCATTTCGAAAAATGTTATGTAAAGGATTGTACAAGAGGTTGCATTTTGTAGAGTCACTGTAAACTCTTTCCTCATTTTTGTCTCTCTCTTGTCTCTTTCAAAGGAAGAGTGAGGTTTACTGTTCTTTCACTATATTGCAGCTATTTATTTGATGACATTTCAATGCTTTGTGTGTGTGTGTTAGAGTTTGACTTGTAAAACAAAAGATCAAGATAGGATAAGATGAGATCTGATCAATTGGTCTTGGTTCATAGATTTTGATTTATTGGAATGATAACTACTCCAGCAATAAGTTTCTTCATTCTTTGAATGTCCAATGATATTTTTTCTTTGATCTATATTATCAACTTTGTACTTATTTTATCTTATATTTCTGCTTGATAGGAATTTAGATAATTACTAAAAGCAACACAATTTTTATGATACCCGAAGACATCCTTCACTTGGAAATCCTTCCATGGCTTTCCAACAAGACCCTTTCTAGGTTCAAGTCCGTCTGCAAGAGGTGGTTTCACCTCATCACCTATGACACTGCATTTGCATGGCAGCACCTAAGTCACCATGGATCGATCGGCTTCATATACATACATGATCGTAAAATTGAATTTCGACCCATCAACATTCTTGGAAAACTTGATATTTGCAAACCAGTATCATCCTTCCTTCTCGATGACATGCAGTCAGTATCAATTGTTACCTCTACCAATGGACTCCTCTTATTAAAAGTGAAAGCATGTCGTCTCTTTGAGAAAGACACCTTTTACATATGGAATCTAGTGACTAACGAGCATAATGTCATTCCTCAGTTTTGCTTAAATGATTATGATATGAATGTTGGATTGGCCTATGAACCATGGGTTACTCCGACTAATTACAAACTAGTAAGCCTCATAGTAGAACGTCAAAATGAATTCTACAAGTTTAAATTCAAGATGTACTTCTCCAATATAAAGAAGTGGACGATTTCCAATCAGGAACTTAATATCCAACACAAAAGTATTGGTCATCCATGCCAGCTGGATATTTTGTATAGAAGAGGGATCATATACTGGAATTGTTCTCCTTTTATATTATGGTTTCAACCTGATAAAAATATCTCAGGTTATATTTTGTCACCAACAATGGAAAACATGAGTTATCAATATATTGGGATGACAGATGAAGGGATTTTGACATCGTATATATATATATATATATATATATATGTATAAATAAATAAATATATATATATATATATATGTATAAATAAATAAATAAATAAATATATATATATATGTATAAATAAATAAATATATATATATATATATATATATATATATATATATATATATATATATATATATATATATGTATAAATAAATAAATAAATAAATAAATAAATAAATAAATATATATATATATGTATAAATAAATAAATAAATAAATATATATATATATATATGTATAAATAAATAAATATATATATATATGTATAAATAAATAAATATATATATATATGTATAAATAAATAAATATATATATATATGTATAAATAAATAAATAAATATATATATATATATATATATATATATATATGTATAAATAAATAAATATATATATATATATATATATATGTATAAATAAATAAATAAATAAATATATATATATATATATATATATGTATAAATAAATAAATATATATATATATATATATATATATATATGTATAAATAAATAAATAAATATATATATATATGTATAAATAAATAAATATATATATATATGTATAAATAAATAAATAAATATATATATATATATATATGTATAAATAAATAAATAAATATATATATATATATATATATGTATAAATAAATAAATAAATAAATAAATAAATAAATAAATAAATATATATATATATGTATAAATAAATAAATAAATATATATATATATGTATAAATAAATAAATATATATATATATATATGTATAAATAAATAAATAAATAAATAAATAAATAAATAAATAAATAAATAAATAAATATATATATATATGTATAAATAAATAAATATATATATATATATATATATATATATATATATATATATATATATATATATATGTATAAATAAATAAATAAATATATATATATATATATATGTATAAATAAATAAATAAATAAATATATATATATATATGTATAAATAAATAAATATATATATATATATGTATAAATAAATAAATAAATAAATATGTATAAATATGTATAAATAAATAAATATATATATATATATATATATATATATATATATATATATATATATATATATATATATATATATATATATATATATATATATATATATATATATATATATATATATATATATATATATATATATATATATATATATATATATATATATATATATATATATATATATATATATATATATATATATATATATATATATATATATATATATATATATATATATATATATATATATATATATATATATATATATATATATATATATATATATATATATATATATATATATATATATATATATATATATATATATATATATATATATATATATATATATATATATATATATATATATATATATATATATATATATATATATATATATATATATATATATATATATATATATATATATATATATATATATATATATATAGGGTATGTAGTATTAAAGAAAATAATTATAAGAAATATTGAGAAGCCATGAAATATTTCGATATGATATAATATTTCAAAATGAATCTTGGAAAAGCAAGTAAATGACCAAAAGCAACCTAATATTTTGGAAGGAGTCTTGAGAAAGTAATTAAATTACGGATTACAAACAGGGATTTTCTCTTGGCACAATGACAAAATGCTTTGAAAGAAACGTTATTATTGTCGAAAATCCATGTGATAAGAGATGGCAAGTTCATGGGAACATGAATTCAAGATAATAGGCAAAAGATTGAAGTAGAAATCTTCCTAGCTGATGTTATGAACATATTACAACCATGCTCAAGGGGAACAACTCTTGACAAGTCAATCCTGGAAAGTAAATTTTGGATAGAAATCACAGAAATATATTTGTGAACTAAATCAACAAGAAAGTCCCTGAAGGTTACATGATGATTGTGCCCCAAAAAATGTCCTTAATCTTGTGATTTTGGCTTCAATAACAACCTATACTTCTCATATTCAGTAATAAGAAAAAAGATGAAAAATTGTAAGTCCTTCCCTCATATGGATTATAAATCTTATGTTCTTAGGATTGCTTATTGCCATCATGTCATCGTCTCTTTTCATTAGGAGTGGGGTTAGACACTTCAACTTTTTCTTTTTCGTAATCTTTATATCCTTGTCTAGCGGTAACCACAGGCCACGAATGATGTTATGATACTACGTGATCTGTACAAGAGAAGGACTCGATGATCTCGATCCTTCTGTTAGTGAATTTGTGTCTTGCGAAGAAAGGGAGACGATCGTTTAGAAAGACTAAATATGAAACAAGAAAATGATCTATATTGTAGCTTTTCAAATAAAAGTACCTAAACACAAAACTATTGGAAGGGTTTTTGTAAGCAATAGGGTTCAGACTTGTCGCACACAAGCGTTGGCTTCTTTGTGGTTGTAGTTTGTCACTGCCTCAACCTCTCTCCTCTCCTCTAATCTCATATTCACATGCAGTTGACAACTAGTTAAACACCTTAGTAAAATCGTGTTGCAGAGAGAAAACAGGAGCGTGTTGAAGATGACTAAAAGTACGATAAAAGCAAAAAAATCTTCATAAATTTTGGATTAAATTAGTATCTATTGCAATCCTAATAAATTTTGGATTGGTGCCATCCTCTTGGTGATGGCACCATGCTGGGAAAGCTTGTGGGACGTAATGGCCGTGGTCACGGACAAGATGGTGGGCATGGCGATTGGGATTCCTCCGATCAGTAGGACTAGTAGGTTATCGATCCCATCCCTGAACGCCCTGTGCTGGATCGGGTACATGACGATGATCTCGATGACAATGATGATCGCGATGGAGCAGATGCACAAGTTTCCGATGGATGTCAGGACCTTTTGGAAATGCCTGACGTGATTGGTGCTGTCTGTTGGAGAAGGAGGAGCAAGGAAACGATAAAACAGAATACTACGACGCAAGAAAACTGATGTATATTTAAAATAAGAGGATTGACATAGAACACTTACAAGATATTCCCAAGTGTATTCTCACTTCTATATTGCTTCATGAACTAGGTCCTATTTATAGGACCTAATGGTAACTACCTAGATAACTATGAATCAAATCTCAACACTCCCTCTATAAGATAAGTGTATTCTGTTCCACAATACTTCATTGCTATGACTCCATTTGCTATAAGATCTTGGATGAAATGATAGTGTATCTCTATATGCGTCGTTCTTCCACTTCGTCATTGCAATTGTGGCTTTAGTGTCACAAAATATTTCAGTTGTTTCTTTTTGTTTTTGATGAAGATCTTCAAGAAGTCTTTTAAGTCATATTGCTTAATAAGCTGCTAATGTTGCGGCTACATATTCTACTTCCGATATCGATAACACAGTTATTGTTTACTTTTTTGAACTCCAAGATATAGCTCCTGATCCGATGCTAAAAACATGACTTGAAGTACTCTTTCTATCATCTAAAGCTCCTGCCCAATCACTATCATTTATATTTAAAATTATAAGAATATCAAATATCATAATCTGTAGTATCCAGGTTTATGCATAGCCCAACAAACATCATCTCGGAGCTATTAAAAGAATTTTGCGTTATATTGCTGGAACTATAGATTATGGTATTTTGTATTCTCATAATTTTAAATGTAAATTATTTGGTTTCACTGATAGTGATTGGGTAAGAGCTTTAGATGATAGAAAGAGTACTTGAGGTTATACTTTTAGCCTCGGATCAGGAGTTATATCTTGGAGTTTAAAAAAGCAAATAACAACTGCATTATCGATATCAAAAACAGAATATGTAGCCGCAACATCAGTTGTTTTTTTTTTTTTTTTTTTTTTTTTTTTTTTTTTTTTTTTTTTTTTTTTTTTTTTTTTTTTTTTTTTTTTTTTTTTTTTTTTTTTTTTTTTTTTTTTTTTTTTTTTTTTTTTTTTTTTTTTTTTTTTTTTTTTTTTTTTTTTTTTTTTTTTTTTTTTTTTTTTTTTTTTTTTTTTTTTTTTTTTTTTTTTTTTTTTTTTTTTTTTTTTTTTTTTTTTTTTTTTTTTTTTTTTTTTTTTTTTTTTTTTTTTTTTTTTTTTTTTTTTTTTTTTTTTTTTTTTTTTTTTTTTTTTTTTTTTTTTTTTTTTTTTTTTTTTTTTTTTTTTTTTTTTTTTTTTTTTTTTTTTTTTTTTTTTTTTTTTTTTTTTTTTTTTTTTTTTTTTTTTTTTTTTTTTTTTTTTTTTTTTTTTTTTTTTTTTTTTTTTTTTTTTTTTTTTTTTTTTTTTTTTTTTTTTTTTTTTTTTTTTTTTTTTTTTTTTTTTTTTTTTTTTTTTTTTTTTTTTTTTTTTTTTTTTTTTTTTTTTTTTTTTTTTTTTTTTTTTTTTTTTTTTTTTTTTTTTTTTTTTTTTTTTTTTTTTTTTTTTTTTTTTTTTTTTTTTTTTTTTTTTTTTTTTTTTTTTTTTTTTTTTTTTTTTTTTTTTTTTTTTTTTTTTTTTTTTTTTTTTTTTTTTTTTTTTTTTTTTTTTTTTTTTTTTTTTTTTTTTTTTTTTTTTTTTTTTTTTTTTTTTTTTTTTTTTTTTTTTTTTTTTTTTTTTTTTTTTTTTTTTTTTTTTTTTTTTTTTTTTTTTTTTTTTTTTTTTTTTTTTTTTTTTTTTTTTTTTTTTTTTTTTTTTTTTTTTTTTTTTTTTTTTTTTTTTTTTTTTTTTTTTTTTTTTTTTTTTTTTTTTTTTTTTTTTTTTTTTTTTTTTTTTTTTTTTTTTTTTTTTTTTTTTTTTTTTTTTTTTTTTTTTTTTTTTTTTTTTTTTTTTTTTTTTTTTTTTTTTTTTTTTTTTTTTTTTTTTTTTTTTTTTTTTTTTTTTTTTTTTTTTTTTTTTTTTTTTTTTTTTTTTTTTTTTTTTTTTTTTTTTTTTTTTTTTTTTTTTTTTTTTTTTTTTTTTTTTTTTTTTTTTTTTTTTTTTTTTTTTTTTTTTTTTTTTTTTTTTTTTTTTTTTTTTTTTTTTTTTTTTTTTTTTTTTTTTTTTTTTTTTTTTTTTTTTTTTTTTTTTTTTTTTTTTTTTTTTTTTTTTTTTTTTTTTTTTTTTTTTTTTTTTTTTTTTTTTTTTTTTTTTTTTTTTTTTTTTTTTTTTTTTTTTTTTTTTTTTTTTTTTTTTTTTTTTTTTTTTTTTTTTTTTTTTTTTTTTTTTTTTTTTTTTTTTTTTTTTTTTTTTTTTTTTTTTTTTTTTTTTTTTTTTTTTTTTTTTTTTTTTTTTTTTTTTTTTTTTTTTTTTTTTTTTTTTTTTTTTTTTTTTTTTTTTTTTTTTTTTTTTTTTTTTTTTTTTTTTTTTTTTTTTTTTTTTTTTTTTTTTTTTTTTTTTTTTTTTTTTTTTTTTTTTTTTTTTTTTTTTTTTTTTTTTTTTTTTTTTTTTTT